>JAUCMU010000151.1:17743439-17753805 GCA_032275025.1 Enteromius treurensis
TATGCTTCCTGGCCGGTGACGTCACTCGCCTATGACGTCCTATCTCACGATTGGCTGGTTTTACACACGATTCAGAGAGGTCACGCTGGAGGCGTTCCCAAAGCGTACTAGACGCAGCTCGAGTTCCTGAAAGGGAACACCACCTCTTGACGTGGTTTAGCCCACCAGCTGAAGCAGTTGCCGGGATGTGGCACGAGGAGCCAGCACGTGAGAGATTTAGGGGGTGAATGAGGACCAGTGGTGTCCGTCCATTCTACAATTAGAATGCCGCTTGCCAGACATTAAAGGTGCTACCCCTACCCAGAGCCCCCTACACCCCCCGCTGATTGCAGTTGATAACAAATAATCTTTCCATAGTTGTTTGATGCATAATAAGGTTCTACACCTTATTTCATTCAGAGTAGCAACAGTTCATCTTTCCAGATAACGCAACTCTGACATAGCAACACCCAACCTGATAATTTTATGCATCTTATTGCAATATTCACATTTTGTTTATAGTGTTTATTTAGTAGTTACGATTACTCTTGTCTATCTTTTGTTAATAAAATCCATTTTATTACACTTGTGTCTTCCTTGTGTTGATGATTCAGAAAAGGTTCTACAAGTTAGAGATCCACCAATCTTTCTTATGTGATGTACTCATAACCACACCCTAAGTGATCCAATTATCACAAGGTCATTGGTGACATGAGTACCCATCGCTACACCATTTCATACCTTAGGTTGGTGAAAGCGAAATTCACTACACATGTTTGCATGGAGTCTCACACGGTGACCTGGTTTAGTTTGGCGTAAATAATAAAGTAATGCTACAGTACAACTTCTTTGCAGAAAAGCAGGCTGTGTGATTTATCTTTAGTATGTATTTCAATGCTTCTTTCTGAGAAGTTTTCCTTTGTTAATCGTCTCTCCATTAGGAAGTGGCTCACTGTGGCCGTATGGCAGCAATGCACTGAATGTTTTATTACTCTAAGGCCCTACACGTCACAACATCTCGTTGTGCTCATCACAATATCTGACTATGTTAATATCTAAACGGTTCTGCTTGGATGCAATACGTCTTAATAATGTTTTTTTTTTTTCATTATATTCCCTCTATTTAGCAGGCTGCCACCTCAACAGTGCCCACCCAGATGAGCACAAGTGAAAAACTACATTCCGCAGAGGACTGGATGATCTCGGTATTTCCCTCCTTAAATTCAGATACCCATTGAAGTGAGACTCCCATAAGATGTCTAATGAAGCAAATAACTGATTCAGGGCTGGTTTTGAAGAGGCAGGAGGGAGGAACAACATAGCGATGCTGAGGCTGGAACCCACAAGATAAAGCTGTCGACTCTCATTTAGATGTCTTACTGGAGACAGTGCCAAAAGTGTTTTTCTACATTTGCTTGGAATAATCACAGAAAACTCTCAGAGCTCAACTTTTGCTTTGAGGAAGAGGAAGCAAAGAAAAAGGAATGCCTGCCAGGCCCAGCACATATCTGTAATACTGCTTTAGAAAGTCTAATGAAGTTCACTTCATACAGAGTAAGAGAAGTGGTACATTCATTAAATTTAACAGATTAGATAACCCAAAATGAACATTCTGTCATTATTTAATCACCCCCATGTTGTTTTGAGCCTGCATGGCCTATTTATTTTCTTTCATGGGTCAGAAACTCTCTTGTGCACTATATTGTGAATTATAAAACTAGTCGTGAAATAGCTTTGTGTAAAATTAGTTAATATTCACTCATTATCTTCACCACTAGAGTGCTGGTAACTGCTAGGTTCAGAGTCACTGAGTTAAATGCAAGAATCAGAATAGGTTATTGATTCTCAGATGATTCATTGATGATAAAGCTCGAAAGATTTTCCGATATCACTACTTTTCTCATAAACTCATGGTCTCTTATTTAGGTGAAAAGCAGTTTGACAAAGGTGAGTAAATAAATATGATACATGTAATGTTTACTTTTGTATGAACTATTCCTTTAATTTACATTTGTAAGAGACAGCAATAAAAATCTAATACTTTTTGCTACTGTTTAATTAATTTTTCTATTGGGAGTTGAGCCTGTGGTTTGAATTACGCTTTGCATTGTGTAGTGGTTTAGAGTTAAATGACCATAATTTTAACTGGTATTTTTCTGACAGGACATTATCTTTTTTCTATAGATTTTTTTTCTTACAGTTTCTTATAGCGTTATTTTTCATCATTGTAAAAAACTTATCGTATAGAATTGGTGTATTTTTAGGCCATTATCAGCTCTTGATGTTTTAGCATTCACGACAAGTATCTGTCTGTGCTTTAAAGAGTCGACTGGCATGATACAAAATGACCGCATTTTAACTGGAACTCTTTGTAATACAGAATCACATTCTTTCCCATAAACCATTTTGCCAGTATATTTGCTGGGACTTCAGGGGAAAGTCCAGGAAGGTCACAAACTCCTGACTGAAAGGTCAGTGCTGGGGAACAGTGCCAGCAGGCCAGAACAAAATCATTCTGGTGGAAGAAAAAAGAAGAGTTTTACAAAGAAGATTTCCTTTGGACAAATTTACCGCTTATATGACTGTGCAATCCCTTATTTCAGCTGTTGGAGAAAAGCCAGAGATTTCGTAGGGTAAGCAATCCAGTGTTCTGGAACATTCAGTTCAAGCCTTTAATATCCAAAAAAAAAAAAAAAAAACACAACTGTCAAACTCTGGACAGTTAAGCCGGCATGTAAACAGTATTGATATGAAAACACCACACTGACCTTATGGCATTTGATAATGGATAAGAAACACTAAATTTTGCCTAATATTAATATAGTAAGTATAATATAAGCCAACAGCATTCTACTGATACTCTACTAACACTGTAGTTAAGAGTTAAGTGATATGCATTACTTATAGTCAACATAATGTGTTAAAGGAACCCTCGAAATAAAGTGGATTAAAATCAACCTAGATTTCATTTTTTATTCTAGAATTTGTCTCTAAAGGTTTCGGGCAGCCCTCAGCCGCAGCCATAATCACCAGAAAGTAAGTTCAGGATCTTATTACTTAGCTGTTTCTGGGTTGTGGACTTCTATGATGAGTGATGCAGTGTCCTATAACTCAATTAGAGGAGACACAGTCTAAAGATTTTTTTCTTCAAGAATCATTTTCTAATTCAGTTTTTTAATCTAAGCAAAGATATCGCGAGCTGTCAGACTAGAGAATCCTCATTATTCAATACACCTGAGGAAACTGACAGGCCCTGTAATGAGATTCTTACTCTGTGCTTTTGCAGTCTCATACTAAACAGCACAGGGTGCCGCTGAGTAACTCTCTAGAATAAAAGCATGTAAAAGGATCAAGAAAAATGGGATTAAGTTGGTTCAGAATAAATGGATGCTCTAGATGCCACATGACTATTTTACTGTTGGCTTGTTGAAACAGTGTCACTCTCAATAAAAGTTATATATAGACATATTCAAAAATATATTTAATTGAATTACTCCCCTGTAATCACTAATCAATTATAGGGACAAAATATATCCTTTTGATATAAACTACTGCATTATAAAAGGAGAAAAATTGCAATGCCACTGTCGGAAACCGTTTTTAGATGCTATGCAGAGAATTAATTATTCATACTGGCTGTACATACATAAATTTATGCAGTAATTTTATGTATGTTAGTTACTGTTTGCTTGTCTGACATCTTAACAAATCAGTCCAACATGTTTTTTATTAACTTGAATTCATTTTCCAAGTTATTATTTACTAACATGCGTCTTCCTCTGCTTAAACGGGGCCGGGTCGCGGGGGCAGCTGTCTAAGCAGGTACACCCAGACTTCCCTCTCCACAGACACTTCCTCCAGCTCTACCGAGGTGTTCCCAGGCCAGCCGAGAGACATAGTCCCTCCAGAGTGTCCTAGGTCTTCCCGGGGCCTCCTCCCATAGGGGCATGCTCGGAACACCTCCTCAGGGAGGCGTCCAGAACAGATGTCCGAGCCACCTCAGCTGGCCTTTCTTGATGTGCAGGAGCAGTGTCCTCAGCCTCCCCAGGAAAGTCTATGCCAGGGTACTGGAGAGGAAAATTCTTCCGCTAGTCAAACCTCGGATCCAAGAGGAACAATGCGGCTTTTGTCCTGTTTGTGGAATAAGGGACCAGCTCTATACCCTCTTTAGGGTACTGGAGAGTTTGCTCAACCAGTTCACATGTGTTTTGTGGACTTGAAGGCATTCGACCGCGTCCCTTGCAGTGTCCTGTGGGGGGTGCTCTGGGAGTATGGGGTCCCTGTATGACCGAAGCAGGAGCTTGGTTCACATTGCTGGCAGAAAGCACTCAACAGTTCCCCCAAAATGGATATACATGCTGTTTTTGTTGACTTTACTTGAGCTTTTAATACAATTAAACATAGTCAACTGCTACTATCCTTGGCTGATTTGCATGTTAGACGACCCTTTTGGCTCATTGTAAAGAGCTATCTGAGTAATCGAGAGCAGAGGGTCAAGTGGGGCTCTTGTGTGTCTAGCTCTTTTCCAGTTCCAGCTAGTGTTCCCCAAGGGGGACTTTTATCCCCTCTGCTATTTGTTGTATGTATGTATAAACAGCCTGGATTCGTATTTGCCACCTTCGGTTGTACCTGTGATATACGCGGATGATCTAACAATCACAGAGTTTCTAATGGGATCTTTACCTGGACTCACTCAGAAGGCCTTAGATTCTTAGTTCCTGCCACATGTGGAGAGGTTTAAGTATCTTGGGGTCTTGTTCACAAGTGAAGGAAGGATGGAGTGAGAGATCGACAGACGGATCGCAGCAGCTTCTGCAGTAATGCGGTCAATGTACCGGTCTGTCATGGTGAAGAAGGAGCTGAGCTCTCGATGAAGCTCTCGATTTACGTGTCGTTCCATGTTCCTACTCTCACCTATGGCCATGAACTTTGGGTCATGACCGAAAGAACAAGATCCCGGATACAGGCAGCCGAAATGAGTTTCCTCCGTAGGGTGGCTGGGCTCTCCCTTGGAGATAGGGGGAGGAGTTTGGTCACTCGGGAGGAGCTCGGAGTACACACTGCTCCTCCACATCGAGAAAGGCCAGCTGAGGTCGCCTGGGCATCTGTTTCGGATGCCTCCCCGGGAAAGTCATTATTTATGCATTTTCAAATTATTCATTAATTCATAATTAAATGCTTTAACTCTATTGTTTTGTACATTTTAATGATGTGAATTATTCAGGTGCTTAAAACACTTTAAAAAAATTTATTTATGCATGTACTATTGGTGTTAGGTTGTATAAATAAATAAATAAATATTTTGATATGCCATTGTGGCTGTTGGCAAAAAACAATTCTTTACAGATAATAAACTGATGCGTCAACCTGAGTTCAACAGATCTAACCTTTTTTTTTAACCCAATTATGGCAAACTATTGAACTAAAACCCCAAAAGCTCTTTTATCTAAATGCTTCCAGAAGGGGGATTAATTCTTGTCTTGGTGCTAAATCTATCTATTTATTTGAAGTTGGACTTGAGGTATTAAGATCTTCCTTTTGGCTTTACTGTGTTGATAGGTGCTCTTTGCTTTTAAGGGGCTCCTTATCAAAATCTGTCCTTGGCCTTTCGTTCACTTTTAGTCTCAACACGTACCAGGCTCACCTTTATGAGAATATCACTCCCATCAAACACTTAGAGAAATGTCATTTCTGAGATGAAGTTTGTCAAAAGCTTTGGCTATAACAGGGATGCCTATAAAAAAAATGAATGTGAGCTTTGAGGAACAGCATTGAAGGCAATGAGTTATTAGCACAGTTAATGCTACTGCTACTGCATCAAATTGTGGAGAGTTGGATCTGGATAATAAATGAAGACTGAATTCAATTTTGGTTGAAAAATTGCATTTTATACTTGAACCTGACGCATCGTGGCTGAATCTCTCCATCATCCGTGACATTCTGTCAAGGTTAAGGATTTTGTTTACCAGTCAACTTATTAATGTCACCGTTCTCATCTTTTCTATCATTTTGTTGACAGTCAACCAATTTATAAAACTAGAGATAAAGTTAGTAATTTGACAAGTATCAGACAGACCTCTCTGTCTTTACAGACTCTATATCAGAGGCCTCAGATAAGCAGCTTACATTCATTTTACATCTGTGTTCTTCAGCTTTCATACAGAAAATGTCTTGTTTTGCTGTGTACTGGACACTTATGCTTGCTATCTTGAAGTCTACATTGAACATTTTATGTACAACCCTTGTTATTCCTATATCCTCATAAAGTTGTTGTATAAAAATACTAAAATATACAACAAGATGACCTTTGGCATATTCTCATTCATTTTATCTCAAGGGTGGCATAGCATTTAAACAGTGAAAGGTTAATGGCATTACAATGACTTTCTCAAACAGTTTATTGATTAAATGTTAATTAACGTTTGGATGTTCCCCAGCTGATGCAGCATATAATAGACTTTGCCTTGTGGCCATATGGACCCATAATACACATCTGATAGCCAGTCCAACAGTTTTGATGCTGTAACCTTTTACTGCTGATAGATATCCTTTTTTCTTTGGTGTACCACCGTATTTTAAAAAATACGACCCACAGTGTGAGAGCTAAAGCACTCACAGTTAAGTGCGTAATTAATGCATGAATGCATGTTGAATGTGAAGTTCTTGGAATATATATGAACTCGTTTTCAGTGCGATGCATGAAATATGAACTATGCTATGCTATCAAAGTCCACATTTTTTTGCAGTTACTGTATGGTACTCTTTAAAAGGATATTTGTTGTTTTGTGTACTAAGCCACTGATATCTTGGTAACAATTTATTTTAAGGTGTCCTTTTACGCATATTACATGAACTAATATAATAACAATAAATAACAATTAATGTATGCATAATTACATGCTAAGCCAAACCATAATCCTCCTAACCATAGTACATGTAGCTAACATTTCTCATTACTTAAATGTATAATTAATTGTAACAATGGCTCATTAAAATAAAGTGTAACCAATATTTTCTATATTATTACATTTTCGTTGTGGGGTTAGTTCACCCCAAAATGAAAATTCTGCCATTGATTACTCACCCTCATGTCGTTCCAAACCCATTAGACCTTTGTTCATCTTTGGAACACAAATTAGGATATTTTTGATGATATCAGGAGCCATCTGACCCTCTATAGACAGCAACTGAAATGGTCCCAGAAACATAATAAAAACATTGGTAAAACAGTCCATGTGACGTCAGTGGCTGAACTTTTTTGCGACGCTAGGAGAATACTTTTTTTGCTTAAAAAATAATAATTTACTAACATAATTAGACATAATTTACTCAACCATTCTTCTCCCCTGACTTACGTCTTACGCCATGTTAGAGAGTATCACAACACAACGCATACAGGCGCTTTAACATATTTGACGTAATCAGCCTTGTTTACATCTGGGGGAAAGCACACATATGTTCGTAATCTGTGTTTGTTTACGCCTAGTGGAAAGCATACGCATGCATTGTGATACTCTTTAAAATGGAGAAAGACATAAATCAATTATTTATATATATAAACTTGAAATTGGGAATTATAAAGTCATAATTGCGAGATATAGAGTTGCAATTGCAAGGTTTTTTTGACATAATTGTGACTATTTCTCGCAATTCTGACTTTATAGAATTGCAAGATATGAAGTCAGAGTTGTGAGTTATATAGTCACAATAGCGAGATATAAAGTCAAAATTGTGAGATACAAACTTGCAATTCAATTGCAACTTGCAAATATATTCTTATAAAATATCTATTCTTTATAACTCGCAATTGCGATCAGAATTGCCACTTTTTAGAGTTATAAAGTCAGAATTCTGAGATATAAAGTCACAATTTTGACTTTGCAACTGTGATTTTATATCTCGTAATTCTGACTTTATAACTCGCAGTTGCTAGTTTATACCACACAGTTGTGAGTTTTGCATTATAAAGTCATAATTCTGACTGCATCTCGTCATTCTGACTTTATATCTGACCATTCTGACTTTATAACTCGCAATTCTGACTTTAAATCATGCAATTCTGACTTTAATCACATAATTGTGACTTTAAATCTTGCAATTCTTACTTTATACTTAGCAACTGCAAGTTTATATCTCACAATTCTGATAAAAAGATAAAAAGTTGCAATAACCTTTTTTTTTTTATTATTCAGTGGGGGAAACAGGCTTCCATACTTAGAGGTGTTACGCATTTTCTGCTGCTCTTTAGGACTTCTTAGGCTTTAATTTGTGGAAGGGTAAATGAACAACCAGAGAAACCCTGATACTGATCATGTCCTCTCAACACGCCTTCCCCTTTGAGGTGACCCACATCTTTAAAAAAAAACTGCTTTTATTCTGCTACTGAAAAGACTGGAGTCTTATTTGTCTCAATATGATTTTAAATGCACTTTTCAAAAGTAAAAAGTTTGTGGAAAACTAATTTTAATGAGGAAATAATTACTGAGGGCACAGTTAATTTTATTGGTCATGCCGTGTTTCTGTCGACCTTTTGTACTGAGGACTGCCGCCTATTGTCTGTATACAGAGGCTCTGATTACATTGCAGATTATAAGAGTTATAATTGCAGGCTCTTCTTCTTCCTGGCATGTCTTAAGTCAAGTAAATAACTATTATTTCAACAGCATAGAATCATTAATCACTAAGGATTTTTAAATCAAACAAACAGCTTATACTCGCTGCATGATAAATGAATTCATCTAGTAAGAAAGAGCCTAGTTTAAGTATAATGTATTAGGTCTGTGCACCAATGAAAACTCTTCCTGTACCCTCCCTGAAATCAAAGAAATCCAAACATCCTAAATATACTTTCTAAAAACAAATAAAACAATCCTCTGCTCTCATCTGTGCTCAGTGACTGAAAGAAGCCATTATGAAATCTGGCACACTCCACAGTTTGCTGGCAGTTTAAAGCTGGCCTAGACGTTTTGGTCAATGGGTTTTGCAAGGGTAAGAACTCTCTGTGCCAAATTCATAATTGATTGCAAAGAGCCTCATTTGACATGGTAAATGGAAGTCTTTTGCAGGGTTGAAGCATGGCAGATAAACAGTACACAAGTCCTTGATAAAAAGTCTGTAAAAAAAAAAGAGAGAGAGAATCCAATAAGCAATTCATTGGAATTAAAGGTGCTGTAATCCTACTACCTGACAAATATCATTAAAATTGATGCCCTGAGATATTATGCTCATCTAAAGACTCTGTAAACCAAGGAGTGGTCATATACTTGGAGAAAGCTGTGAGCATTCCCACTGAGAGGTCCAGTAAAATGGATAGTATCAGTTACTACACCATTAAGCAATTAAAAACTGTCAGAATGTTATTAAAGGACACCAGATTGTTTAGTCAATCTAAGTGCTGATGTTAAAATACTTCTAATGTTTTCAGCAATACCCATTGAACAAATTGCCTTTGAATTGCCCTCTAGATAGAGCCAAGACCTGATGGATATATATGATCTTCTGCCGGTACAAATGCCACTGCAACATGTCCTTTCATTATTTTCCAATTTGGAACAAAGACACTGTTTGTCATTATATTTAAGTTACTTAAAATGAAAAAATGTTTATTTTTTTGTTTTTTTTAGAAGTTTTCTTCTGCCTCTGAGAATGGACTTTCCACAATTCACTCTTTGGGACATCTTCATTGACCTGTAGCAAAATAAGACAAAATGGATACAAACAAAATTTAATCTGTTCAGCAATCATTTATTTTATAAGAAAAAGTATTGGAGTTATAGGTCTCCTTTTTCCTTTAGACAGGAAGAAATAAATACAAATATAAAATGCAACCAAGCACTGGGCATTTAGGACAGCAAGGCTTGTACGATTTTTGTTTTTTTACTTTTGGGTTTACTTTTGTATAATAAACTGTGAGCTCTAATTTCAAATCTGGGTCTTGAAGAAAGACTATTAACATCAGTTAATATCGGTTTCATTCCACTGTTTTCATTAAACAGAATAACAGAGTGCACTGAAATTATCTGTTGACTTTATTCGAAAAATGTCGTAACAATATTTCTGCTTCTAGTACAATCATCAAAGCAATCTGTTAAAAAAAGTTAATGCATTTTATTTACTTCTAGGTTGCATATTAAGCATTGGTTAAAAGTTATTACATATATATATATATACACAGCTTACTTGCAGGGCTTTTGTTTTTTTGCTTATTCTTCAGACTACAAATTGGGATTTGACAGGTCAAAGGTATGGCTGGGTATCGAGTATCGAGATTTTTAGGTACTGACCGAATTGCCTCGATACAATAGAGTATCGAAAAACGTCTAGGTTACTATCGTAACCCACGTTCCCTGAAGGAGGGAACGGAGACGTTACATATGGGAACTCGCCA
>JAUCMU010000151.1:17753905-17764218 GCA_032275025.1 Enteromius treurensis
AAACATTCAGTGTTTATGCAGACTTTGGGCCTCATTCATGAACCGCGAGCAGCCGTTCTGATGTAAACCTTCAAATTCATAAAAATGCATTTTCAATATGTTAGTTCGTACAAAACTAGATGTTTTCAAATATCCTAGCATATTAATATTGTTATTCATAACATGATATTTTTCAAGTAATTGTGCAAAAATGACACTTTATTGATCAAAAGGTGTTGACGTTTTAATGTCTCTACTGTTCATTATACCTTTTGAGACTGTAGTGATATGTACTTGCTGGTACATATTTCGTGTCTCGCTAAAAAGTACGTTTATGCTATGAGACCAGGTATTTTATTATATTTAGAAAATGAGATAATAATAATATATTGCCGCTGTGGATATTCCAAATGATAGCAACTAAAGTGCCTCAGCTGTACCACCAAAGTGTTCTTAAGCGCCACCAGCTGGCTGTTCTAAGAAGAGCGCCTTCTGGCTAAAAACTCGGGCATAATAATCTATTATCTATTATAGTCTTTTTTTTATTGCATTTATGCAATATACTGGTTCCAAACCTGAGAAAGTAGGCCAGCATATTCCACTGCATTCCTGGACATACAATTTGTGCAGCTGTAATTATAGGTAGGGATTATGCTAATGGTGGATGGGTGTGCAGGAGCCCCCTATTTACGCATGACTGGATTTCATTAACATACATGTTAACATTATCAAATCGGACATTTACGAAGCGTTTGTAAATCCAGGGGAGAGTTTTACACTCAAATTACTCTTATATTTATGCATTATATATTAATTTACTCCAATATTTATGCAGGTTTCATGAATGAGGTCCATTGTGTGTGCTTATGTTTAAGCCATGTCTAATGCATCTAATGTGTCTAATACATCAAATCTCTCACCAATGACTCTTCAGTTGGAGGTCTTTTGCACTCTCATGTTTTGACCTTGGTTGTTTTCTGCAGCTCCTGTGGAGACTATGAGCCACGAGCAGCTCTAAGACATCTTGGCAGCCTGGTTTTATCCTGTAGTTGTGGTCTTCTTTTCCCTTATTGCCAGCCAAGCCTATGTGCCTGATTACTATCATCTTCATCTGTCAGAGCTGTACCGCTGTTTGTGATAAAAGACTGTGATTGATGATAATCATTCTGTTCATGTGACCTTGCTTGTCTAGCAACATGGTATGTGTTCATTCCATGTTTGTTTTGTTTTGGTGTACTGACACCCAGGCTTATTGTAAAAATGTGCCTGCGATGACATTTATGCAAAATTATTGCTTCTTCCAAAGTGAGATGTCTAATGAATTGTGCACAAATTGTGTAAAATAAATTTACTCAAGTTTTGTGCTCCCCATCACAAGTGCAGTGCTGTACAAGGTGAGTTAACAAGCAAGTTTACTATCTATTTGGTGCTGGTCATGTTGTGCAAATATCAAAATGTATTGATTTACAAAAGTCTGAGGTCACATGGTATAGTCCATGGAACCACATTAAAGTTAGAGTTCATAAAAAAAGTAATCTTGTAATCATAATTTGTATGAAAAGAAATAAAAGTTCTGTTTTACTGTATGTATAGGTACATTTTTGGACAGAAATGTTGGTGAAGTCATTTTTTTTTTAACTGAGACTGAGTTTTTTGCATTTCTATATACACGCAGTTACAATGCAAGTGTATAAAAGCACCATTGTCCTTCCACGTATTTCCTAGTCAAACAATGCAGCTTGGAGTTATTGATGTAAAGTCACAAGTGTGGCTCATTCCAGAAGAATTTTAAATCAAACTGTCCTTTATATATCCTTTTTATAATTGCTTAGCAAGGCGCAAAGCATTTACTACACCACTTTTACTACACCACTTTATGACTGACATGGAAATCTACTTAAGGGCTAATTCAGTATACACAGGCAAGCATTGTGCAATCAAATCTTTAACGCTAAGAGGGTTTCCATTATTTCTGTCTGTCTCGGCCTCTTTGTCTTTAATTTCTCAGTCTCATTTTATGTATTGATTTCAGTTTCATGCAGCCTGTCCTTGCCTGTCTTTGTAGTTTGTACCTGAATTTTTGAAGAATACAGTATAATGAAAAGAGTGCCCATGTTTCCATGTTGTTTGTCATTAGGCCTTGTATCTCACCCCAAATGTGGACCCTTTGGAAAAAACAAAACAAAAAGCGAAAGGCTCTGAATAGGTCAAATTATCGTAATATCATATAATATCATTTGGATTATTAAAAACAAGGGTTATTGTGGTACTGTGGAAATGTTTCACACCAGTCTTGGATCCTAATCCATCAATTGTGATCGTAATCTAAAGAACCTCAAATCCCCAGTAATCTTTTGAAGATGCTGTTTCAGTCCCCCCACACACCACTTTTTGTTAATATTCAGCTCCATTTAAATGTGCTAATCTTAAATCGCTTTTCTCTCTAGTATTGAAGCATCACTGTCGAGTGTTTGTTTGTAAGCAGTAATTTCATCGTCACAAATCAAAGATATCTGGGATATGTTGACAGTTCTGCTCTTTCTGACTGCTGTTACTGTTGTTTGCTACTTTGTCATTTAGCTGGCACTTTTACCCAAAGCGTCTTGCAGTACATAGACAGCGGCCTTGGGTTAAATGTCTCTCTCAAGGGCACAGTGGAGATAGTTTATTGATCGTCCCTTTTGGGGTTTGAATCGACAACATTTCAGTTACCAGCTTAGCATTGACTTCTAGTGTGTGTGTGTGTGCACAATGTACACATGCATAAAGCAACCAAAGTTGATCAAGTATGTAATTATTTTCCTCTAGGCATAGTCTATAATTAATCTAATTACCACTCTAATTAATCTAAATTTAATCAGAACAATTAATTTCCTCAAGGAAACAAAGCTTTTGGAACTAAATTAGTTATATATTACGTGCTATTTGTGCAATCCATTGCCGTAGAACATCGGTTTTATAAAAGAGCCCCTAGCAGAAAATACATCAAAGGGCTTTTATAATGCAATATATTCCAGGTTTTTCCTTTGACAATAGGATTACTTTCATCTATGGATATAGTTATGAGTTTGTGTCAAGACTGTCTTTCGTAATATGTTCATTTTAATCTCCCTCTCCCCTATACATACATACACATATATATATATATATATATATATACACACACACACACACACACACAAGACTGATATTAGGGTTAGGTAACTGCCATAGAAAATGGCAGCGATGGTTTTTCTTCATAATATTTTGTGACACACTGTACACAAGATAAAGGACCCGTGGCTTGAAGTCTTGAAGGGTGGCACCTCTTCTTTTTATTAATTTATATATATTTTTATTCTTATCACCAGCTCCCATTGAAAGCACAAACATCTAAGCAAAGAAAATGTATATGTGGCTGTTAAGCATGCAAAATTGAAAAAAATATATATTATAGCTGTACCGTCCGAGTAACAGATTTACACCAGTTGATATATTGGGTCGCCAGTCCACTATATGTGAGAAATGGCACTAATTTCAGCTTCGTAAGTCTTTGATTAATAATAGACCTATTTTCTAGTTGGATAATGTACTGCTCACATCAAAAGGAATGGAGTGAGGACTGCAGACAGTGATTGATAGATGCATTTAAATGGCTTTTTAGTTTTCATGGCTCAATCACCAATGGATTTTGAAAATACAGCCTGTTCTTGCTTAGTGTTTGTGCGGTTATTTTAGCGTACTTTCTATTTATGGAGGTGGGAGTAGTTTTGGAATCATTGCAAAATGAAGCTGAATGCTTCTTTCTTGTTTTTCACTGAACGTCCTGCTGTGAACGAGCAGACAGACGTACTGCCGAAGTCCATTTAGGCTCATAAGTAGAGACCTCATATTTAATTATTTCCTTTTTTTGTGCTCTTCCGATATACTCTGGAGCCAATATAGACCTCGTATTTATTTATTTCCTGTTTTGTGCTATTCAAATACACACAGTGGATTTTGCTTCTACGGATTATGAAAGCCACTTGCTTCTATGGTGCCACAAAACAACAGTTTGTATCTAAATAAATATTGCCAGGGAAAAAAAATATAAAAATTGTACAACTTGTCTTGTAGATATGTTTCTTTAAAATTAATAATTCAACTAAAACTACTGTTTAAACCTATTTATTTATTTATCTAGGCTGTTTATTTATGTGTCTTTATCTTGTCTTGGGTTTTTGTGTGTGTAATAAATCCTAAACTTTAAACTTTTTTTTTTTGTGTGTTCATTATGTAATGCAAGGTATTTATGCGGAAAGAATTCATTTTTATCTTGGTTGTGATGAACTCCTCTAGTTGCAATATGTATGGTGTAGGCGTAATCGATAACGTGAATGTGGGGGTGGGCGATATATATCGAACAATATATTATGCGCATCTCGCAGATCTACCTCTAATCAAAGAATCGGCTTTACTGACGAGATGCGCATAATATATCGTTTGATGTATATCGCCCAGCCCTACGTGAATGCCCCCTGTCTTTGTGCCTGTGGAATTTTCATCCAGAGGACTCCCTGTCTGCAGTTCGGGGGTTGAGACCTGATTAATTCCATTCTGCTTCCTTGGAATTACTGCTCAACTTAACTTGACTCAGTTGACACATGAAATCAATTATTCTAACTGGGTCAGGCAGTAATGTAGCCCCTTCCTCTGTTTCTATCCTCCCTCTTTCTCAGCACTCTAGACTTATTAGCTTTGGTTTTAAAAGAACAATAATGGAGTAGGGCCTCTTGGAATATTAAGGTTCAGGCTGATTTGTTTCCTTTTCTGGCTGAAACCGTTTACAGTCCGAATCATTCGTATTGCGCTCGCTAAGGTAGCAACAGTTGGGGATGGTTGTTTGGCTCTGCTGACCTCAGTTTTAATGAGCATTTGTAACTGGTTTAATAGATGGAAAGGTTGTGTCTGGTTCTTGGAAGCTGGTCTCCAACAGCTTCCAAAAATTCATTCTGTTGCATTCTCTGTGGCTGGTTTTGAGGCTCTTATCTGCCCGTGGCAGAACATTGGCATTGAGGCTGGGGCTGAAAGTCGGGTTAGTCGGGTTAAAGTACTTTACCTCGGCCATCATCCCTTCAGAGTTAGAACGCTGTTAGAATAAGGACACCTTTTTTCCATTTAAGACCTTGTAAAATTATAAAAGATTCTAACAACAAACCTTTTTGCTTGTTTCTTTAACCCCGTTTTCCAAAGGTGATGCAAGATTGGCACGTCTTCACATCACTGCTTTTAAAAGAAGCATGTAGCGAGTCCATCATTCACTGAATCCATTAGTTTGCAGTAAGCCTTGTAAAAGGAGTGAAGGACAATTTCCCTCTGTCCCAAATGTCAGTCACATTTCCCTCCCCTCCGTAAGTATAGAAATGTTGATGTGCTGACTTCTTCTTCGAGTAGTATTAAAAAGCTCTGCTGGTGTGTTTGTCAAGACCTCAGACAACTACATGGGAAGCAAATGAAGACAAAATGCCTCTCATATCCTGTGGGTCTTTTTTGCTGATGACAGCAGAAAGATCAGGAACAGTCCTCAGGACGTCACCTGTGTAATAGTGAGGGCCTGTACCTGATTCGTACTCTCAGCCTTTATTCCTTTCGGGTTTTGCACATACAGTACTTGACTCATTATCTGAACAATTGTTCTCATGCATTTTTCATACCAGCCCTAGAAAAACAAATTTCTGTGCAAAACATTCAAGGAGGGACTTGGGAATGATTTGCGTAGAAACTCCTTTTCACTTGGCTGACATTTCACTTTCTTGTCTTCATCCCAATGGCCTTACATTTATACTGACCTGACCTTATGATCTTTTAAGTAAATTAGATGCACATACTTTAAATTTAGGGCTAGGGTTGACCTTAACACTAATCGCAATGGTGATTCTCTGCTGCCATCTTTGTGTAAAATAAATTAGCTTAAGGTCACCTCTCAGCTGTATTTAATGTCGACCATGCTCAAGGCCATCCGATTTTCTGTCTATAAAACATTCTGCCCCCTGCCTGGAGGATTTTCTACATTTGAGGTGAGTGTGTATGGTTTCGCCAGATGTGGGGGGAACGTTGAGTTTCTGTGGACAGGAAGCCAAAATGGCCTTTTCACATTCCTCTGTGTTCTCACAGCATGTACGGAGTGGTTTTTACTTAATATTTGGGAAGAATGCTAAACTTAAGACTAGGTTTGCTGTAGCTGCCAGTACAGTCTGTCTAGGGAAAAGATTTGTACCAAAATGTTAAAAAACACTGAATTGGTGCAACTCAATTTTTCAAGCATCGAAATGTGTTCTAGCTTCTTCTATTCAAATGCTTTCTAAATCAGAATGTTGAGCGTTTCAACAGAATCAACAGCAGCAGTGCCATTTCCTCTGTGCATACAGCAATGTGGTGCTTTTTGTCTGGAGTACTGTGGCATTTGTTGCTGACTAAGGCTGCTGAGTTGTGAGTCACTTATGGGAAAATATATGGAAATATTTTGCTCCGAAGAGGTGCATGTTGCCTGCTTTGCTCTCGAGACCATGAAATCCCATCTCACGCTTTATTAGCTGATGAAATCTTTTGTGTTCTTTGTGGTAATGTACTTTCTGACTTCAGTTTCTGGTCATCACACAACATCTTTACCTCCCATGGTTTCTAATCATGCTGCTTTCTGTCAAAGAAATTACTTATTGACTTACAGATGATTATGATCTTGCTTAGATGCACGTAGGCCCAGAGCTATTTGGCTTAACATTGCTTAGTGAAGGAATGATCATTACTAGTTGGTTTTCCTTAGAATATTGGTTTGTTGCATTCGTCCAGCACTACATTTAGAATTCCTCTTTTGAGAAATGAGAAAGTGTAGAGTCCGTGTTCCTTATGACCACTTGGAACCAGTTTCTTCTGATTTCTTTTTTGGGGTCCTATGGGATAAACACTGAGCTAGTTTGTAGTTGGCAATGTTTGGCCGCAATATTTGTTTTTCTATTACATGTGTCTCAAGTGGTGTTGTTTTTAGAGCTACTTCTTTAAATTAATAGCAGCATTATAAGTTAGTTTTCATTACTTTGCTGAAGTGATGCAACGTTTCACAATTTTACTAGGTCTTTTCCGTGGTGGCTAGGACAGTAGAACCGGTTGTAAAATTGTTTGATTTGATGTTGTTTAGATTGTTACAGTGACATGAAATCTGAATTGAATCATGTTCTGCGCATGTGTCCCATAGGAAATGTAAGTCATTCTCATCTTCTTCAGTGTGATGAAGGTTTTGACCTACATCTGTCAGTAACGGCACTGGTGACACTCAAGACTTCCAATTTTGACACTGATATTGTCTTTACTGGTGTCAGTGTCACTTATAAATATGTATAAATGTAAGTTTAGACGTTTTCAGTTAGTGCAATGCTCTGTGATAAATCAGATGCCCACAGAGATGATCAAAAATGGCATTTCATATGTTGAAAGGTCCTTCTCATGTTTGCAGAGTAACTTCAGTTAGTTCCACTGCAAACTAACTCTAATTGGCAATTAGGTCTCCTCAGTGCAGAGTTTACAGATCCTATATTCCTCTCTCATTAGTGTTAACTGTTTGAAACTGATATGCTGCATATTTTCTCAGGTGGTCTAGACAGAGGTGTGTGTAAGGGAAAAAAGAGGGTTAGACATTGGTGGGATTTTTCGTTCTCTAGGTTCACTTGATCATGATCCATCGGCTCTGTAGCCATGGGTACATTGGCTTTGACAGAGTGAGCTGGCTGTAATTCAGTTTTTACAGATATAGAGCAGGAGCCTCTGATTCTCTCGCTGATGGACTACGTTATGCGACCTTGCAGGGCAGAGAGAGGTAATCATGGGATGTGAGAGGCTACATTTTGAGGGCTGTCAGACTGTGTTGGAAAGAGGAAACATTCAGTTTATGTATTAAAAAAAGCTTTTATTACATTTAGTAAATAATTAACTGTGCAACAGAAATTTGTATTTTTTTTATGTTTTTAAATAGGTTTCAAATGCTTACTAAGTGTGTATTTATGTGGTCAAAAATAAAGTAAAAAAAATAGACTAATATGCTAATTAATATATCTTAATATATTTAAAAATACAATTTATTCCCAAGGTTGTCAAACTAAATTTTCAGCAGCCATTATACAAGTTCTCTGTGTCAGAGTGTCTGTGTTTTTGTTTTTTTTTTGTATTTTAAGATGTTTGTTTTTAGGGTTATTTTATAAAGTTCAAATCAACAGCATTTATTTAAAATAGATTTTTTGTAACATTCTAAATGAATGTCATTTTAATCAGTTGTATGTATCATTGCTTCTGTTAAAAACGATATTCTATAAACTATAATCTGTTTATCTAAACACTGTGTAATTTCTTAAGTAAAATCAATTACTTATAGTACTTGAGCACTTTTTACTCTTCTTCCTCCTGTCAGTCTGTTGCATATCCACAAACAGGTGACTTTATGTTTTCTTAAAGAAGCCACATCAGTGTCAGCTAAATCTCACATAGCCTACATTGAGTATGTGCTACAGTATTTGAATTGAATGGATAAGGACTTCATTTCTAGCTAGCAATAAATGGAAAGGGCAGATAGGTCAGGTCAATTTTCTCAGCTCTCAGCTGCAACAATTTGTAAGTGTGTCATTGAGACCGAATCCCACATTTCCTGCTCAAGATCCACTGGCAGTTGTAAACACATGTTCGGTCTTGAAGCGCAGCTGAGGCTTTTGCTAAAAGATCATCATGCGGTTACTCTAAAAAGCCATGCTTTGTTGGTTTAGGTGAATGACCTGGGGATGTGGGGAAAAAAACGTCCAAATGACCCCTACAGCAATTTTTATGTGTAAACATAAGCAGTGAGCCTATATCTGAAGTGCTGTGTTTGAGTGTTTTTCTGTAACACAATACAAAATTAACAATTTTCAAGTGCCAAATAAAAGTACAAAATGGCAAAAAAAAAAAAAGGTTTTAAATTAAATTGTAAGAATGGTACTCTGAACTGTATGCTGAACTTTTTTTAAAGGAGATGCAATTTCTCAGAGAAAGAGGAACTTTAGTTGCAGGAAGGGAAAGCGTAAGCAATATATATAACTGGATTATGATTTTTTTTATTTTTCACTTGCCAATATTAGCTGTGGCAAAATGTTAAATTTTGAGATTGGGATTCCTTACCTGCAGCTTGATATTCTATTGATAGATAGCCTCTAGTTATTAAGCACTCAAACATTTTTTAATTATTTATTCATTGTTCTTTTGTCATTTTTAGTCGTCTTTTTATGTGAAGCAGCATTAGTCATTATAGAAACATATCAAGAGACATCACTCTGGTCTTTTAAGCTGTTCTGAAATAATTCGGTGAACTAACTTAAACCTTAAACTACTGACAAGTGTAGACCATTTTTTCTTCACTCATTTCACCTGTTGCATGAAAACAAGCTCTGGTCTATTTATTATAATTGTTTTGGTTGCCTCCGCTTCTTGAATCAGAGAGAAATCTCGACAGCTGACCTATTGAAAAATGCTCTGTTGCTCGGCCTTGGTGTTGTGCTATTAGTTGATAGTATGCTTCGTCTTGAAGTGTTCTTCTGTAATTATAGCTCATCAAGACCTGTTTATCCCAATTAATGAAGATAACCACTTGAACCTCACAAGTGGCTGATTTGAAGCGCTTTAGGCAGCAGATAGTGTTGAACTTATTTTGCTGTTAAAAATAAGCAGGCAAGTGGGAGCCAAGTGAGCCAGAACTACCACTGGTGCCCCCCTCAAAAACAAGTTGAGAGCTTGTCAGTGAAGCCTTAAAATGCTCCCTACGTAGGCAGCTCACTAGTCGTCATTTAAGAATAGTGCTGCTTTTGGATACCTTTTTTATTCTGTGTTCAGATACAGATGCAAGTACATTCTTGGCAAAGGAAGACTGGGGTAAAGTAAAAATAGAAATGCAAAGACTTTTACTTCACCTAACTTCCAGCCTTAACAGGATTGTGCTGCTCTTTTTCCCAGCCAAGATCTCCTCACCCCCTGTTTCTTTTCATCTTCTGCAAGTCAATGTATCTATATACATACACTTTCTTATTTCTCTGTTCATGTTTGAGTTCACAGGTTTGGGCTAGTTTTTAAAAATGTATCTATATATCTTTTTATATATTTTATGCTTTTTATATATTTTTATGCTTATATTACTTTTTAAAAGAAAGTCATAGCTTTTTAGATATTGAAGTAACAATAATGCCAATGTTATGATTTTAGTCAATCAATCAATCAATCAATCACTTTTATAGCGCTTTTAACAATACAGATTGTAGCAAAGCACTGAACATTATCAAATAGAAGAACAGAGAGATGGTAATGTA
>JAUCMU010000151.1:17766295-17780263 GCA_032275025.1 Enteromius treurensis
AACCGGATTAGTGAGTTCATAGTTAGCGAGATGATCTGATCTTGGATGTGTCATTTGATCTTGGATGTAGTTAGCGACGTACGAAGAACGGACCCCTGGTCACCATTCCCTTTTATTGTATGGCCAAAAAAAGTAGTATGCTAAATGTCTCCATTTGTTTTCCGTGGTACAACATGAGGGCGGTTAAAGGAAGTGTTTGTTTTTAGGTGAACTATCCCTTTAAATGTCTCTAAGATAAATTATTTTACTCTTTAATTCATTTTGTCATTTGTTCATGTCCTGCTTTAAAAAGCCTTATTTAACAGATGTATATATAAATGCATAATGCAGAAATTTACATGTATGTCACTGTTTAAATGGTTAATACTAAGTGTTTTTATTTCTTCTTTTTTTTCTCTCCAGGAGGGGTTCAAAATGGGACTAACAGTAGAGGGCACTGTTTTTTCCCTTGATCCACTATAAGGTCGCTGCTGATGCCAAGAAGAAAGTTTTGTCACTTTCATGTTAAACCATTTGTATTAAAGTGCCAAACTCGGGTTTACAGTCAAGATGTCAATGTCTTACCTTACGTTTTTTTTTTATGTATTTGCATTTTGAATTTGGTTTACAAAAAGTATATTGAGAAATCAGAAGCAGTAGATCACTATTTTTGTAAGAACTAAAAAACAAAATAAACTAGATCTGTAGTTTTAACACCCCTGCTTGTACAGGTAATGAAGGATGTAGAAAGTATGTCCAATTGCACAGTCTGTGTCAAGGTTTCATTACTATTATCAAACGCAGATTCTTTAAGCTTGTTACATATACAAGCTGCTGTTTTAATTACAATTCATAAACACATATATTATCATTATGTAGAGTTCCCTTTTTTTACTTCATTTTTAACAGTTAATATGTTACCATACATCATAACCACATTACTTTTGTATCAGATCACATGTAAAATGATTTATAATTTTTTTGTTAATAGCAGTGGATCCATTAAAACATAGTATTTTTGAACTGAGCAGCAGTGACTGGACTATTTCCACATTAACATGTACTTGTATTGCAGTTTAATTTTATATTATATATTTTAGTATACTCTTGCACAAGGAAGCACTTTGAAAGAGCTCTGTTTATGTATTATTGTTATTCGGTTTATAAGCATTATTTTAGCATTTGCTGTTGTAGTCATTAAAAGAAAATGGTACATATTCTCTGTTCTCTGTGTAAGTTATGTTTCGTAACCTGTTTTTCTTAGACCTTTACTTGCATTGTTTAGTTTTTTTGTTTGTTTGTTTTTTTGGCTCAACACATTTTCACTCACATGCTGTAGTGTTTTAAGTAATTTATTTCAAGTCGCATAATGTATTGAAAACACAGTGTAAAGAAATAGTAATAGTACAGTATACTGATCATTATGATCATTAAATTAAAGCACTTTAAATTACCTGTCTTAAAGTTAGTAGGAAAGAAATATAATGTTAGTTTTTCATGCTGTAATTAATGATGATTGTTCAGAATGTAATTTGGCTCAATCGTGTAATCTGTGTACTGTTCATAAGTGTGTCTTTCTGAAGAGCACCACATCTTGGAGTGTGTTACTTCATTCTTCTCATGTCGTTGCTCTGGTAAGCTTCTCTTTCCCATCCTTTGTATGTAACAAAAGTGTTTTTCCGTTCATATTAGTGCTGCACCAAGATGCGCCATATTTCAATCAGTGCAATTGTTGTAGAAAGCCTGTCTGAGGAACATGTATCAAAGGCATCGTAGTATAACATTAGAATATTTCCTGTTCCGTAAATACCCATATTTATGCTCCCCCATACTGCTAATATAACAAGCAGTCCTCGCCATAGGCATTTACAGTTCAGATTTGACAATTATTTTAGTCAAATATGTTTAACATACACGAAAGGACAACATTTAACAATATTAAGTAATATCAAAAATATGTTAAAATAGTATCCCTGCCATTTCCTGCTATTTACTCAAACCACAAATATTAAATTACATGAAAATAACAACTTTCTGACAAAATTGCTTGTGTCACTCCAGCAACTTACAGGATATAAAGAAGCAAAGCAATATCTTACAATTTTATTAGTTAAAAGTATATATTTTCATGCTTAAAAGATGAGGAAAGAGACAAGCATCTTTAAAAGTCAAGAAAAAAGGAAGAAATATTGTTTTGATTGATTCAATAAAATGATAACTGGTACCGAGCATATGTTTAATTTGCAAAGCAAATACATGAGATTAGCTTCAAATCCATATACCAAATGACTTTAAAAAGTTCTAAAATTGAATAAAATAAAAAAAGAAGAAAAGTGCAAGAATGATAGGTATACCTGCATGCTTTAGAAGATATGACATTGTAAAATTGTTCAATATTGCGTCTAGTTTAACTGCACCAGCATTTTACTACATTGTGCCTTATAGCTTTACAAAAGCATTTAAAGTATAAAACTAATGGGTTAAAAATATTTTGCATTGCACTTGTTATGGGTGTACTTTGTTTTCAATAGGCTACGGCAAAGAGAAATAATAATGCACCTTTTAGTGATTAGAGAGATGCATTTCATTTTATTTGCATTTCCTTGCCCTGCATTGTACCTTTTTGATAAGAGAAATACAACCAGTTGTACAAAATGAATGTAAAGCAATGTGGTCATCTTTTTCCGGTTTATAGAAACGAGGTAGCTTGCACTAATGAATCACCGTTTTCATCTTTAATTGTTAGTTGGTTTTGAAAGTAATTACAAGGTAAATGTACAAAAGTACAGTTTTACGAGTCAAAATACACTCAGCTGAATGCAAACCTCCTCTATAGCACCATTTTTATGTAAAAAGAATAATACAAAAAAAAAAAAAACTAATGAAAACAGGCAAATCCAAATGGTTTTAATTGGTACAGTGTGTAGCATCATTACTGTGTTATTTGCAATGGCAATCTCAATTTAAAACAGCAGTTGATGAATATCCTTGTTGTATAAAAATTAATTTGAATGTCTAATTTCAAGGGAACAATGTGTAAAAACCTTATGGAGCGGTTGTTTTCTTGAAACGCTTGGAAGGCACAATAAATATCTCGCTACAGGGCCTGAAAAGTCCAATTCTCTGTATGTACAAGGCTGATCTTGTCAGCAGTCACTTTAAGAGTTCCAGGAATCTCTTCAATGCATCTCTACTCCTTGGTTTACAAGAAGCACACAGGCCCAATATCAATTCCAAACTCCTGGTCTGAACCGCCAATGTCCATAGGTGCAATATCCACAATAGGTAGTCTTGCGGTTTTTTGGGTCCTGTATTCAAACACCGTCTTGCCCCACTTACCATTTGTTTGCTGTGAAGAAAAAGACATTAACTTAGGTTTGTATGTGGGCAGTTGTGATGTCTTATGGACTACTGATACTGCATGTGGGTACGTTTGTTGTATCTAACACATATTCCCCACTTTGGCTCTGTTTTAAAACTGTCTGGATAGACTGCTTCAATTGTGCACTCCCAATATAAAGGTTGTTACAGAAACTATGCGATACCACTAATGCATAGATAATAAATATAATTTAATAAATCACAAAAGGATGAACTCTGTATTATACTAATCATAGTAATGTTTTGTTAGCTTAGCAACATGCTAAAATAAACTAATGCTATTTGTGCTGACGCAATGTTCCAAATGTGTTCCAAAACTGATCACTAGCTTCTCAAACAAGGCTTGTGCCTTTATATAAATAATGTTCTGCAGGGTACTTACTGAGCAGCTGTCCTCAAGGACAGTGTATCTAAAGCGGTTATTTCCCTCAGCTTTGAGCTCTAGATCATTTGAAGCTTTGAGGATGACTGCTTTCTTGAGGTTTCCAGTTGATTCATCCTTATAGCCCACAGTGTTCTTGCAGTGGTAAGTGATGGTTTGTGATGCCTCTTTGGAGAGCAGACGGATGAAAGTCATCTGAACTGTGACAGTGTTGGCCGGCTGCTCTTTATTCCCGTAAGTGAACTTCATAAAGACAAAAAAAAGAGTTAAATAATAAGCACATACAGTTTTATGTAATAGATAAGTCTATTACTCAATACCATACTCATTTATTTTGTATTGCAGACACAATTTACACAAACATTCATTTTCATAAGAGTGGCTCAACATGCTTACATATGTTCCTCCATTCATATTGGCTCCAAACCAAACAGGTTTAGATCCTGGGGAACTCCACCATGACTTCTTGGGGATGCTGGCCGGTATTGCAGAGATGCATGTTTCTCCGGTGTCCATATTGCAATGAACGCTTATGGCATCCTCTGCACTACCCTGGTTTGGATCCACCCAGTATTCACCTACGATGCAGAATATACATAATTCAGTATATTTATTGTATGTCGACCCAACGTCACTGAAAAATCATGCCTCTACCCAGGTTTTTTTTCAACAAAATACATATACATATAATGCATTGCTGAAATGGCTAGTAAAACAATATTTATTCCTATTGACACAAATTCATATTAGTTGTATTAATTAATAAAGACTTATTTTCATGTAATTTCTTGCACAATGTTACAGTATGTTATGGCTTTTCTAATGTAGTAGACTTGCTTGGTAGCTCACCAGGTATATTGCACTTGCAATGCAATTGCAAAACTATTGCTTAGGTTTAGGGTAAGAGTTATAGAAGTGGCATGTTATTTTATTAAAGGAATAGTTCTCCCAAAAATGAAAATTCTGTCATCATTTTCCCCTTAAGTAGTTCCAAAGCTGTATGAATTTCTTTGTTCTGTCGAACACAAAGGAGCATAATTTGAAGAGAGGTTGTGACCAGACTGTTTTGGGTCACCACTGACTTCCATAGTATTTTTTTCTCCTACTGTGGAAGTAGTGGTGACCCAAAACAGCCTAGTTACAAACTTTCTTTAAAATATCTTCCTTTGCATTTGGCAGAACAAAGAAATTCATACAGATTTGGAACTACAGTACTCGAGGGTGAGTAAATGATGACAGAATTTTAATTTTTGGGTGAACTATTCATTTAACCTTTTAAAGCCAGTCCCCAGATATTTTATTCCAGAAGTTTCTGTTCATCTGGTTTGAATAAAGTGGAAAGTGTATTTGTGCCACTCGCTGGACGTTTCACTTTAAAATTGTCACAAAACGTGCAAGATATTAAGGTTAAATAATTTTTCATAAGTGTCACCACAGGCACGTGTTTTAAATGAGCCTAAGTTATGTATATGTATTTTAGGATATGGACATAGCAAGACAGTGGCCTACTTAGTACAGTTGGTTATAATGATTTACCTGCTTGTGGAATACTCCAAAATTAACTTACCACTCTTTTTTTGAGGGTAGCATTGTTTCAAGTCCTCACAAGTTCTGGCAGGATGCTTTCTGCTACCATCAGGGCTACGCATGCTATCAATCTGGCTGCTTAGAGCTTTCAAAGTTGCCTGAACTCCAGGATCAGCCTGGAACACGCTTGTTGAGTTACTCTTTGGAAGAGCCTCATCGTCAGTGAAATCTGGGGGAAGAGGACCAGCATCATAATCTTGAGGTCGATCAAAAAGATCTTCCATAGCTGCAGTGGGAGGTCCAGGAGATCCAGGAGGGCCAGGTGGGCCAGGTTCTCCAGGAGGTCCCTAATCATGATGAGACAAAAATTAGAGGGTGTCTTAAGTTGTAATGCTATGTGAAGTGGCAGGAGAATTTAACTTGCCTCTGGTCCAATATCGCCACTAACTCCTCTAGACCCAGGAGGACCCATAGGTCCAGGCTGTCCAATGTACCCTTCCTTACCCAGTGGCCCAATGGGCCCTGGAGGTCCCTGTGAGACGAATTATTTGTTTCATGTCAGTCAGCCTTTGACTAGTTGTAAATCATTAACATTTAACAAGTGAAGTGCATACCCTTTGTCCACTTGGACCAATGATGCCTGGAGCTCCCTGTTCTCCAGTTGTGCCCTAAAAATGAAGTGAAAGTAAAATGTTATGATGGAAAAATGCTTCACTGATAATATTGCTTTGTTTTCTAAATTGAATTAATAATGTGACTCAAGTAAATTATGTAGGCTTTGGAGTAACATTTCTCTGTGAATCAAGGGAGGATCTTTTTTATAACTTACAGGTGGTCCAGGAAGACCTTGTAAGCCTGCAAATCCTCTATGACCCTTCTGCCCTCTCTCTCCATGGTCACCCACATCTCCCTTATCTCCTCTTGGTCCTTGTGGTCCCTTAAATAGATAGTTAGAAATGAAGCAGTTGCATAGTTTTATTTATTTGCATTCTGAATGCAATTGGAGTCATATTCTAATAATGCCATATTGTGTTATGTCATAGGTTTCCTACTATGAGTCCTCGTTTTCCAGCAGGACCTGGAGGGCCAGAAGGTCCTTTTGAACCCTGTCAAGATTGTGGAGAAAAAGTGAGCCCAAATGCTTTAGAAATGTTATTCTAGTATATATTAAACTATAAGAAAATGTGAGACGTACAGGCTCTCCTCTCTTTCCAATTCCTCCAGTTGCTCCGACAGGACCAGGGGAACCAGGTGGTCCTGTAGATCCAGTTGCACCCTCTGGGCCTGGATCCCCTCGCTCACCCTTTAAAAATTAAACAGCTTTATGAGATTGGCACAAACAGCTTGAAATTATGATTTGGACATGGGTCATTTAATGCTTGTGTGTCTTACCTGGGCTCCTATGACACCTTCCTTTCCTGGTGAACCATCAGATCCAGCAGGTCCCTAAAAATCAAAACCAAAATGATATATTTATTTATGAGACAAGTAACTGTGGGCAGTACAAATTTAATGAAACAATTATATTAAATATATTTTACATCAGGTCCAGGATCCCCCCGAGGCCCATTCGCACCAGGCATCCCAACTGGGCCAGGAGGTCCTTTGTCTCCTGGGGCTCCTGATGTACCTTGTTTTCCTGGGGGACCCTACATGAGACAGTCACGAAGAAGTAGATTAGTGGAGGACTTATGAAAAGTGGTCGTAGACTCCATTTTAAAATTTCAGCATGTTACAACAATACTAACAGCTAGTCCAGGGAGTCCTGGCATTCCACGTTCTCCTCTTTGACCAGGAAGGCCAACAATTCCTCTTTGCCCTGTAGTTCCAGCAGGACCTGGTGGACCATCAGGTCCCTAGTGGAAATGAACAGTTAAGATTCTGTTTATACGCTTGGTGTATAAACAGAGAAACATCTGGGGCACTTACTGGTGGTCCATCTTCTCCAGAATCTCCTTTGTCTCCAGGACTTCCAGCAGGCCCAGGATGACCTCTCTCTCCCTGTCGCCCTGGTGCTCCATTATCTCCTCGAAGACCAGGAGGACCCTCTTTCCCAGGAAGACCAATTGGACCTGGCTCACCAATAGGACCCTATAAGAAAATAAATTCCAACAGGTTTGAAAAAATGTTTTGAATTGTCAAAATTTCTGATTGTGGACCTCTCTGGTCCATGCAACATACCGTTGGACCGGGTGGACCAACTCTTCCAGCAGATCCAGGGAAACCTGTTGGGCCCTAAACATTGAGATATGTTAAGTGACTAGCCATTCAAACTGCATGATACAGTATTTGCGATCACATCTATACTTACTGGGGCCCCCTGTGTTCCTCTACCACCCTTTGGTCCAGCCACACCAATATTACCCTGTAGTCACACATATCAAGAAGGGAATAATCAATTCTTTAGCATTAGC
Source organism: Enteromius treurensis (assembly GCA_032275025.1). Lineage (NCBI taxonomy): Eukaryota > Metazoa > Chordata > Actinopteri > Cypriniformes > Cyprinidae > Enteromius > Enteromius treurensis. The sequence goes on from JAUCMU010000151.1 coordinate 17,773,979, forward strand.
ATTTTTTTTTCGCAGGACCTTCTGAAATCCATTTTCATGCAAAGGTGTATTATCACCTGTGGCCCTGGAGGACCAGCCAACCCTTGAGGGCCAGGAGATCCAGCATCACCCTTTTGTCCAGGCTCTCCTGGTGGTCCTTTTACACCAGGCTGACCATCAACACCCTATAATTTTGAAAATGTACCAGATTCAGAACCGGTTTACTTAATGACCTGACAAAAACTTTGCATGCAGTATTAAACAATCATGAGTTTTTAAAATGTATACTTAGATTTCAAAGGGTTTACTTACAGCCGGTCCAACAAAGCCTACAGCACCTATTGGCCCAGGTTCACCACGGGATCCCTTGGTTTTTATCACAAATATTTGTTATTAAATCAAAATTTGAAATATGGTTGCCTTTTGTATTTGAGTGTGAAATATCAACTCACTGGCATTGCTCTTGATCCTGGAGGTCCAGGTGGTCCTTTAGTCCCTGGTTCTCCCTGTTAAAAGACTATGTTAGATGTATGTCCTACAAGAAAACAGTACTATAATAAAACATAGTAAATAATATGTTACGTGGGTGTACCTTTTCACCACTTGGACCTCCAGGTCCCGCAGGACCAATTGGGCCTGTCAATCCCTACATGTGAAAGATAACACGTCAGCATGACATTATTCTTCCATGCATGTTAAGCATCATCTACAGAGAATTCTGTGCACATCTATGGGCCTGTTTGAGCAAGTCCTGTATAGTTCACCTATTGTTTGATTACTAAAATCTCTGTTACATTTGTTTCTTAAAACTGAGGTTGCTTTCTCTAATTGTTGTTGCAATTGGCACTATCAGAATGATTTGCAACCCACCAGTCGATAACCACAAAATACAAACAATTACCCTTGCACCATCACTTCCAGGAGTGCCCTCTGACCCCTTCTCACCAAGTGCTCCCTAAATGTGGGAAAAAGTTCATTAGAGAACTACAAATACACAAATATCTATGTGAATACTGTAACACCAATTGCATTGGAGTTACTACTCACTCTCTCTCCTTTTGGACCAGGGGGGCCAGAGATCCCTCTTTCGCCTGGCATTCCCTGCAGACCTGGAGGGCCTAGATCACCTACCGTACCAGGAGGCCCAGGGCTACCCTACAAATAATTTATTACAATAATAAATTAACATTTTAAAAGCATTACTAACAACACTGAACTAAATATGTCAGGAAGTAGCTGCATGAGTTTGCTCATTCTACAGTACAATAATTTTCTACAGATTTTATTCTGCAATAATTTAAAACGTTATTCCTGTACTAATACTTAATTTTACCTTTGGACCATCAGGACCAGGTGCTCCTGGGATACCTTTGGCACCCGGCAATCCATGGGGTCCCAGCTCTCCTCTTTCTCCCGGAATTCCACGTTCACCCTGTGAAATAAAATGACTGATCAGTAAGGGAATGTCTTGACCTCAACAATGTGTGCTTACAGAGGAATTTTAGGGTTAAACTAGAACCCACCCTTGGTCCAGTTTGGCCTATTGGGCCACCTTCTCCATGAATACCCTAAAGAGAGAGACAAATGTCTGATTAGCATTGTTTTCTGCCATTTGGCCCTTCTTTTTCATCAATTTTTTCAGGAATTAGCAATGTACTGTATGTTGACTTAAACTAACTGTACCTGATCACCAGGTTTTCCTGCCTCTCCAGGAGCACCTGCTGGTCCTGGCAAACCCTGAGAAACAGGCAAGGAGATTGAGCTTATTTAAAAAAAAATAAAAATAAAAAAATTACAAGATACAAACATTCTTTTGAATGATTACATAGTCATTAATTAAGCACCTGGAAGCCATGCATGCCAGGAGGTCCCTGTTCACCTCTCTCTCCTGCTGCACCCTGAAAATCAAGAAAATGAAATCATAGGTTTTACTGTAAATGCACTTGTCTAACTGAAAGGTTAATAGCTATACAACACAATAGCAAAAGGAGATGGTTGTGTAATACAAAGACAAAATAGTACACTTACATGTGGACCTGGTGGACCAGCTGGGCCTACTTCTCCATCTTTGCCTGGTGGGCCCTATGAGAAAGTCAAAGTTGAAGGTTACATGTGATTTTCTTTTAGAACAAGATTTATATTCTGTAAAGGAAATGTTAATTGAGGTTGAACATAAAAACCAAGTGCAACGATGCTGAAATGTTGTCATCAGGGCATTAAAATGCAGTTGGTTGGAAGTTCAATGTTTTATCAAAAGTAGTTAACACATTTAACTGCTGTTACTCACCCTTTGCCCAGGAACTCCTGCTGATCCCTGCTCACCTGCCTTTCCTGGATCACCCTAAATTATTGTTTAAATGATAAGTCACATATTTTAAAGAGAATGAATTAATGAATAAATAAAAATTCTACTCACACTAAAACCCTTTGGGCCTATTGATCCCATAGTTCCAGGAGGGCCTTTTGTTCCAGGTGATCCTGCAGGCCCTGGGCGCCCGTCCTCACCTGGAGCACCCTGTAAAAGGTGAATAGTGACATTTCCTACATTTCTTTTTAAAAATGTGGATATATTATTCCAGTGTTGAATGGAAAACATCAAAAAAATGTACCAGCGGTCCTGGCTTTCCTTCAGCACCCTGAACTCCAGGTGTACCTGTCAAACCCTAATAAAAAAGAATGCAAAAATGAATAAGTGATACAAATGAGTTTTTGCTTTGTACTCAGACTTTTCTTTTATAAAGACACAACACATGAATTGTACTTACCCTTGCGCCTGGTAGACCTGGTTCCCCTAATCTCCCTGGATCTCCAGTCGAGCCTTTAGGACCAGAAGTACCTGTAATTCCACGGTCACCTTGTGCACCCTTGGATAATTATGAACAAAAGTTTTATTTCAGTATTCAGCTAATCATATTCAACTGATTCATTATTTTATTACCTTTGGACCCGGTAAACCATCTTGACCTGGGAAGCCTCGGTTTCCAGGTGCCCCCTATATCAGACAATAAAAACCCCATGAAAATTGAGTCATAATTACATTCCTGCCAGTCTGCTTTTTTACAGGCAATGAAAGGAAAACTAGACTCACTCTTTCACCAACAGGTCCAGGTGGCCCAACAGAACCTGGATCTCCTCTGGACCCACGTTTTCCCTCTTCTCCCTGAGGTCCAATTACTCCCTGTGATCCAGGTGGACCCTATGACAAAGAAATATATTACACTTAAAGGTAATTTGTGTATTCTTTGTCTTCTCCTAGTTGATTTTTTTTTGTATTTACTTGTTACTAATTCTGCAAATTTGTCTGATGACATAGTACAGATATCGCAAGCTTCAATTTACATTATTATTTAATCAAAACGTACAGGTTCTCCTTTAGGTCCAGCCTCTCCTTTAAATCCAGCAACACCTAAATCTCCCTAAACACAACACAAAACACAAGACACACTGAGATTCATTATATTATATTATGTTCTTCATTACATACATTTTCAGGCACAAATGACACATATAATTGTACGCTATTTTACATTATATGAACACAACAAGTCTTCAGTCCATAAATGCATATGCCACAACATGAGCAACAGATGCCTTACCAGTTGACCTTTGATCCCAGGCTGTCCAGTGCTTCCCTGAGGTCCTGGAGGGCCAGTTGGGCCCAGCAGACCAACAGGACCCTGAGGACCAGCAGCTCCCTAGAGAAAATTAGGTTGTGTTAGTTGCCAATATCTGCATAATGAAAACTGCGAGGGAAAAAAGTATTTTTTCTTTAACATACCACTGGGCCTTTTGAACCTGGACCACCATCAGTGCCCATAGGTCCCTGAAAAGTTCAGAATCATGCTCAGTTTGCATCTCAGATTAATAAACAATTGATTAGTATTTGCAAACATGTTCTGATATACAAAATGACAATCAGAAACGTACTTGTTGTCCTTGTGGTCCACTTCTTCCTAGATGTCCTGTCTCTCCTCTTTGTCCCTGTGGTCCCTCTGGACCCCTCACACCTGTAGGTCCTGGTTGACCCTGTAAAGTAAAAATCCTTTTTATAACTAGCTATAACAACCATTTAAGGTAGTAAAGGATCAACTGAAATATTACGATATATAAAATTAATAGCCATATAACGAAAAATGATACAACAAATATTTATACATTCTTATTATCATTACCTACCTTCATGCCTGGGTTTCCTGGATACCCTGGGGCACCATTAATTCCCAAAGGACCCTTAAAACATTTAAATCATTAGAGATTGACACCATGGCATTTGTGGTTGCTTTGTATGTTACATATTATCCTTTGGTTTATTAAAATTCCTTACCATTGGACCTGGTTTTCCAACATTTCCTTGAGCACCGCGCATACCCTGAAATACAAAATGAATAAACATACATTTTTATAGTCAAAAGCTCTTCAGAAAATGCTATCACTCTTTTTTGTTTTTGCTCTCACCGCTGTGCCACCTGGCCCTGGGCGTCCTCTTTCTCCTGGCATTCCCCTGGGACCCTGCATTTAGCAACAGGCCAATTTAATTTAATTGGAAATAAAGCTAGAAGAATTTTTGGCAGTGTAAGCATGACAAACGTCTGTTTTTGTTTGTAGGATTCACATTAGTTACACTACTTTAATCAAAGTTTGCAATGTATTGGGATGTGGTCTTCTTACCATAGGACCAGGGGCACCCATTGCACCAGATCCACCAGATTCACCCTAAAATAATATATGATGAAAATATACTTAGAAAATATACTTACATCTTTAATATATATGTATATTAAAAAAAGACAAATGCGAAGTCTTACAGCTCTGCTCTTTTAAAGCTTTGTCAATATTAAAAGTAATAGGGTTTGAAGTTAATTTGCAAAAGCTGAACCTTTGATCCTAAAGCTCCTCGTTCTCCTTTAAGACCACCTGGACCTTGGTGACCCTGAATTATAAAAAGACATAACAAGATTATTATATTGTTAGACTCCATCTAGAAACCTAAACATATCCATAGGATTTATATTTTCAACCAAAGGAACTGAGTAGCTGATTGGTGCTTGTGCAAAATAATCTGCAAACATGACGATTGTATATTTTGTTCTGTCATACTGTATTTTGTGTGTGAAGACTTGGCTTCTTCTCTGGCTTACATGTATTTAAAATAATGCTCTGTGATGCATTCAAGACAAAACTAGTGGCCTGGTGGATGATCTGTAAGTAATTCCAACACAATGGTGCTTCGAAAATTGAAGAGCACTCAATACCAGGAAAATAACAGATTGAAAAGATCCCCAGACCAGGAGGATAAAATTCTCCCACTTTTGACAAAACACTGAAAAAGCATTGTGGGGCAAAACACAGTGGGGTTTAAAAATCTTAGACAACGCTTCTGCTTTGTTTTCTTTGTAATTTATTATTGCAAAATGACTTCACGTGGTCAGTGTCACAAAGTAACTTGTATGTTCATTGACCTGCAGAATCTTAAATATTTTATTCTATATAATCTTAGACTTTTGGAAAACACTATATGCATGTCACACATGTAAATCTTAAATGAGGCTTAGAGATTCAGCGTTTACTCACTCTGTGGCCCTTTAAGCCTGGTGGCCCTGGTGTCCCTGGAAATCCTCTTGCTCCCTGAGCATAAAGGTTATTCAAACATAAATCTAAATTCAGGCAAATACCAGCCAATGATAAAATCTGCAAATAATAAATGGCAATTATTACCGCAGATCCTGGAAATCCCATTTCTCCTGCACTTCCTGAAGTCCCTGGTTCTCCCTATGGCAGCAAAAGAATTCCATTTCCGATCCTGTTTAATATTTCCGCTTTGTTATGAGAATGCACATGATGACAGCGTAGAGTACTTACATCTTCACCGGGCTTTCCTGAAGGACCCTCTGGTCCTCTTTGGCCTGCACCTCCCTATACAATTCAACAGTCAATTAAGAATCAGTTTTGTGACTTAAGTAGCGTGATCATTGAATTTATTAGAAAGGCTTATTCTGCAGCATTGACAGGGGGAATTCAGCTATTAGTCAATCTCACACCCTTAAAGTATTGTTGTATATTTAATATTTAACACTTAATAAGTCACTTGAGTTAATTAAATGAATTAGCTAAGAATAGATCCCACCATATTCTGTAATCTCATAAGGATATGTAACATTAGATCATTTACAAAAAGTCTTGTTATTAAAGGTCAGTTAATGTTAAATAACGTTAATCAATAGTTATTTCACAGTGCATTAACTAAAGTTAAGTATATATATATATATATATATATATATATATATATATATATATATATAGTGCTGT
>JAUCMU010000151.1:17806716-17850590 GCA_032275025.1 Enteromius treurensis
TAATTAATTTATTTATTTATTTATTTATTTATTTATTTATTGGCAGAATTAAAAAGGCAAATATATATATATATATATATATATATATATATATATATTCATTTTTAAAAACAATATACTGTACTGAAATTACAATAATTCTCAATAAAATGTTAGATAAGATGTTAGAGTAATAAGTCCTGACACAATATTATTATAATAATAATAATATTTAGGGGTGAAATTTAGACCTGAGATTCACCTTGCTGAGCTTAGCAGCAATCTATCTCTTCTCACGCTCGTGTACGCACGCATGCGTTAGCACAGCGATGGATATTTCATCCCCAGCATGCTCTCAAAAGTGCAGCTGACTCAATTGGTATCTTTATGTTCCTTTATCCTCTATCATCCAGCCCAGGAAGCCTCCAGCCGTGGCATTAGTGCAGACTGGGTAGATATGCAGTTTTTGCAATTTTCAGATTAAAGAGCTCACCGTTTCCCAGAGCGCAACACTCCCCTTTTGCAGCCATCCATTACGCCAGCCATTCAATTGTAGTGTCTGAGAGGTCGAGGCTCAGGAGGGAGGTTTTATGTGATGTATTCAGTCTTACAGACCCCAAAGACACACAAAAGCAGTTGTGGCGTCTGCTGCCACTGACAGGAATAAACCCTTGATAGCTGCTCGTGCTCCCTTGGGCTGGCTGTCTTCTCGATGGTTGTGTAAGATCCCTGGGCATGAGGTATGCGAGTCGGGTCTCTTACCAAAGGCAACAGATGGGCACAGGAGGTCAGTCCGTAGCTCTGTGCCCGTTCCACAAGTGGGGAAGCTTGGCTTGAGCGTGCGGAGGGGAGGAGTCAGAGCTCAGGGAGATGAGAACATTCAGCCACCCGTGTAGCCCACACAAGCTCTCCAGACATCCGCACTCGCACACGAATTTGCTTCTCTACCTTGGTGGTTTTAGGATGTAAACTCTCCCCACCTGGTTTTCCCAAAAAAAAAATCTCTGTGTGGGGTGATGCAGAACTCAGAAGGTGAGTCATCACCCGTTCTGGTTTGCATTAAACACTTTCTGCATTTCAACCCCTCGTCTCTTTGTTGTCCCGCAGGTATGAAGACCCCGTTGAGCCCCACCCAGCTGATAGAAAATGGACAACTGTGCTTCGCTGTCCCGGGCTGCGTGGAGGTAAAGGATCCCAGCGACTCCAACTTAGACATGCAGCTCCAGCAGGAGAAGAAGAAGCTGCTCTACTCGCTCTGCGAAGTCTGCAACATCCAGCTGCACTCCGCTGTGCAGGCCCAGGTTCACTACAACGGAAAGTCTCACCTCAAGAGGGTCAAACAGCTGAATAATGGCGAGCTGCCCACGGCGAGCTCGGCTCCTGCTCCTCTGCACACTCTCAGCAGCAGCGGCAGTCAAGGTAAGACCTCCGTAACCCAGAGGAGAGAATCCTCTGATGCTTGGAGAGGACATGCTTTTTTTTGTGTGTGTGTGTGCAGCCGTAAACAGCGCTGATGGTAATGCGCTCGGAGTTAGCGTTTGACTCAGAGGGCCCGACTTGTCATATCATGTGGCGTTTTTAAAGAGTTGTTCTTATGAAAGCCATAGTTCACCCAGAAATGAATATTCTGTCATGATTTCCTAACCCTCATGTCATTTCCAAATCTCTTTGACTTTATTTATTTTTTTTGTGAAGTGCAAAAGGAGATTTTTATTTATTTATTTATTTATTTTAGAATATCCTGGCAAGTTTTGGGGATGTCAATATGCACAATGAAATCACTATTTTCTCCAGTATATAGAAGCCTGTCTCCTCTGAATGAAGAACACACATTTTTTATTTATCTTACAATTTTGACTTATTTTTTCCCCCAAGAATTGTGTTACAAACGTTTTTTAGAATTGTGAGACATAAACTCGCCATTGCAAGCTATAAAGTCAGAATTGCGACTTTATATCTTGGGATTCTGATGTTATAACTCACAATTGTGTTATATAAGGTCAGGAAGGGTCCTCGTACCAGGATTCGAACTCGGGACACCCGTAAGGCAATGGTCTTTACTGTAGGCCTGCATGTCTTAATAACAAGAAACTGTGTTTGTAAACAAAGGTGAGAGCCGAGTGCAAACGTTTATTTGAACGTTGGTTTCAGGATACACTCTATTGTTTTACTATGTTGTTAACAAGAGAACTTCCAACTGTAGTCGCTAACAATGCTTTTGGGAAACACACCTCTGGATAATTTGGATCTCACATTTGAACTCACTGACTCTAGTGAGAGGTTACAGTAACAACTATTTGGTTCTGAACAACTATTGATATCAGAAGACTCACAATATAGTTCACAAGTTCTGATTTCTGTTTTTCTCACTTCTCGTTACTTCCATTAGAATTTGACCAAAGAAAAAAGTCCATACGGCTTTGCAACAACAATAAATGATGCTCACAACCTTTCATTTCAAACGCTAGAAACCATATTAGGTGTTTTCTTTAAGCCTCAAGGGTTTTGTTTTGCGGTGCCACCGTTCTGTAGCATTTTTGTTCTAAGCCCTGGTTAATTTCGGTCCCTAGAAATGGCAGAACTGAGACACGTGCATCATCTTTGTAACCTCTTGGGTGTCTCTGACGAATTCCTGAAGAATGCATCTCGCATGGGCCTTCTAAGTTAAAGTGTCTCTTTAACAGGCCCGTGGTGGTGCTGGCATGTGTTACTGGTGCGAATGGCAGCACCTGCACTTGACCAGTAAGTGACAATTTATCAGTGTGTTCACAGTCTGGACGGTGGGTGGAACAAAGCTATTTGCACTGCTGAGACTAAAGATGAACCTGTATCATTCAGTTTATGAGAAGCAACCACATGCATGCCAGGTTACCTTTATAGTTAAACACACACACTCTTGTTTTGCAAGTTACCTGGGAAACTGTTTGGGTTGCTCTGGTGGAAGATGGGCAGAGGAAGCGTGAGAAGTTGGTGCTGGCCTGGCAGACGCGGTGGTGACCGAACTTTCATTAGATTGGTGGAAAAGTAGCATATAGCCTACAGACATTAGACAGACTGTGTTAAGAGTCCATGGGAAAATTGTTGCCACTTTTGAAGAGGCGGCCAGAGCTAAATGGAAATCTTTATTCCGTTTGAAGAGCTTATTGCACTATTAGAAGGTCTATTATGTCATAGTGCTTTTCATGAGATCTCTGCTTTTTCCTCATGAAGAATCCCAGATATGATTTTTCCCACCATGGCTTAACTCTACTGTTAAACATAAACGTTGTGGGACCATTTTTTGGCCACACACTGTACACACAGACAGTTTGGGTAATGAAAAAATCTTTTAAAAATTGTCCAAATTATCGTTCTATTTGTGTGTTCATTTCTGTACTTACGATGGTTACATCTGTGAACTAAAAAACATTAATAGTTTAACATTTGTGTCCATATGGAATTAAATTGAGTCACAATGTAATTTCTTGTGATTTATGTCTACACTACCAGTCAAAAGTTTGGAAATGGTATGATTTGTAATGTTTTTTAAAGGATGTTTATCACGTTCATCAAGGCTGCATTTATTTGATCAAAAATACAGGAAGAAAGTAATATTGTGACATTTTATTTCCTTTTAAATAAAGGGTTTCTATTTTAATATCCTTTTAAAATAGAATTTATTTCTGCGATGCAAAGAAGAATTTCCATCAGTCATTACTCCAGTCTTCAGTGTCACATGATCCTTCTGAAATCATTCTAATATGCTGATTTATTATTAGAATTATCAAAGTTGTGAGGGTATTTTTTTTTCAGGATTCTTCAAATTAAAAAATAGTAAAGTACAGCATTTATTAAAAATATAAATCATTTCTAACAGTATACCTTTTTATACGTCTACCCTAATGGAATAAAAGTTTTAATTTCTTTCAAATAAAAAAATAATACAAATTTACTGACCCCAAACGTTTGAATTGTGAAAGATTTTTTTTTAATAAATGCTGTTATTATGAACTTTCTATTCATCAAAGATTTGCAGTTGTAGTTAAAGCTTTAATTTAAAAACTAGAGGTTTAATATCAAGACACTTATCTCTGTTTCTGCCGGTTTTGTTTTCTGGTCACACTTTATATTAGGTGGCCTTAACTACTATCTACTTGTGTACTTAGGGACAGGTTTGGTTGGATGGGGAGGGATGGGTCAACACTCTAAATACAAATGTAATGAAAGAAATTAATTACAGATGTAATTACATATGGTTATTTACAATATATATATATATATATATATATATATACAATACAATATAAAAACATATATGTACACAATAAGTGCATTGTGCCAAATTATGTAAGTTACATTTCCATGTAAGTTAATGTAAGTGTTGCCCCCGTAGCTCTTCAATCCATAGCTATTCTATCCAAAATAGTGACACCATTGCATTTGCAAGTAATTGTTCAGTTGAGTTTTGCACAGACTCTGATTTAATATGCATCGTCACTACCCGACACATGCACGTCAGCCACCATATGCGTCGATGTGAAAGTGTGAGAGTGATATATATTGATTTATTTTAGTTTTTAACTGTATGAGTGTGTGAAAAGCAGAGGTGATGTTTGATCTGCCCCGCACAGCTGCTGCTCCTGCAGGGATGTCTGGGAGCGAAAGCTCACGTGTTTTCATCTTCCTCTCTCTCTGCGAGCGTCTCTGCTGCTCCATGGAGCTTCAATAAACAGCAATAAGAGCTGCAGGGGCTGGTGCATTTGGGCAGTCATCTGTAAACGCCTCAACTGCCATTTAAAAGAATAGGTTCGCTAGGGCTAGGCTAAAGAAACTCACTATTTTCATATTTATGCAATATGTAAATACCTGTAGATATTTTCAAAATATTTTCTGTTTGTATTTATATATTTATAATAAATATACACAGAACACGCACATATATTCTGAAAACAAAAACTTGATTAATCGCTTGACATTATTAATTTTTTGCAATTTTGTATTTCGATTCTGCCAGGAAAACCATTATTTTGTACCAAACAGTTATTGTACACATTATGTAGTGCTATATTTTACAGCGCAAAATATTTCATTTTTATATCACACTTGGCATATATTTTTCATAACTAGTGCTATCGCAATTAATTTTTTTTGTTTACATAATTTATGTACATGTACTATGTTTAAGTATATATAAACACACACATTCAGTATATATTTTTACAAACATTTACATATATATATTTTATTATATACATGCATGTGTTTTTATTTATATATACATAATAAATAAACGCAGTACGCAGGTAAACAAAACTTTTTTTTTGTGGATATGATTGATTGTTTGACAGCGCTTATAATAACACCATTTTGCTGTCTTTGTAAAACGAATTACCATTCAAATTGTGTTTATGATTGAGGCCGTCTGAGCTGGACAGTGGCTCTCGCTGCAGGCGGTGTCAGTTGCTCTGAATCTTTAAGCAGGCTGCTCATTATTTGCTGTAGTCTGAGCCGGACATATGTAATTACAGCAGGGAGGATGTGCTGCGCTTTACCGCGGCGTCCTGTTGACTGACAGTTGATCAGTTCTGCTCAAAGCTCTCAGACCGTTGAGGGGAAAAAAGCTGTGCTCGCTCCTCACATCTGTGCTGACTTTGAAGGGTTATTGAGAAAGTTTCTGCTGACGTGGCTCTTCATTTGTTTACTATATACTGAGTACATTTCTGTAGTCTTTGTGTGTGTGTGTGTGACTGTAGGCCTACATGTGCATCACATTCTTCTGTTGTGGTCAGAGCAGTAGGGTCCACTAGATGGCAGTGCTATCATCTAAAAAAGATATATTTTTGTCATCATGGCTTGTTCATTCCAGGTGAAGATAGTAGTTTATTTTTTTATTTTTTTATGAAGTTTATTAATGTTTATACATAAAAAAGCCAGGCTTTGAGTTCATGTCTGGCGCACTCATATTTCCCAGTCCCCCTTTTCACTTTTATTTCCTTTCCACTTCTATTGATAAGGTGGCCAAAAAAATGACTAGTGACATAAATAAGCTTGACAAATTCACTCTTCCTGTTCTTTGAGTCATCACAGCTTACGCATGTCTGATCCTGACGACGCTACGTTCACAGCTGAGTGTGGCGCAAATGTTGTTTTTTCCCCCACCGTATGCGTCACAGACCTTTTTTGTGTGTGAGTCTGTGTGACTATATTGTTACCAGAAAAAAAGACCAGACATAAAATGTGCAAAAATGATACCTTTAGGGGTACAGTGGCTTGTCATTGGGGCATGGCCATTGAAGAGAAGGACATACAGAGATACAATTTTTCTTTCTTTTTTTTCGGAGATTGAATCTGACCTTTTCATTTCTGGTCTGGGTCACTGTCTTATCTGGAAATAAATTGGAAATGCCTCCTTTTTTTTATGGTATTGACTTGAATACTGTATTTATTTTAGAACTGTGCAAAACTTACTGTATTTGCTTTAAAAAATATTGCATACGATATTTGCATAGGAAAAATAAAAACTAAAACATTTTATTCTAATAACTTTATATAATGACACAATATAATATATTAGATTATATTATGTTATGAAAATTGTTAAGAACTGTTTTTTTATGTAAATATTATCTTTTAAAAATCCGGGGTCCATATCAAGACCATATTTAATAATAAAAAATAAATACCATAATAAATAAAATTAAAATGTTTTTGTAACAGTGTGCTTGCTTAGATAATTTATTTTTTTTATTTTTTTTTTTATAAAAAAAAAAAAAAAAAAACAGGCTGAAAATGTGTACATTTATGTCAGTTTTAACTCAAAATTATTTATAATTAAATGTTTTTTTTTTTTTTTTTAAATCATTGTTTGTGAGAATGTGTTTATGAAAGTGATTGTGATTATTTTTCCATTCGGTCTGCTCTAGATTCGGTCTCTTTAGATTTGACCCTTTTTTACCTTCCACCCTCATAATTAATCAGCAATAGAATCAACAATCAGCCTTCACTGCACATCAGCTTCACCAGCATTGCCTCCTTTTCTTTGTTTACTCCTGATGAAAGAGCCAGTGTGCAGGTCAGTTTAGGAGCCAAACCGGTGTCTGATTTGGACGGTATTTAAAAGGGGTGACGTGAACAACCTAACCAAAAACGCCAGATTTGAGACTCTAAGTTAAAATGCTCTCACAAATGTTTTTAGCTCAGGAGAGGTTTTTTGTAAATGAACTCATTAGTGAGACTGCTTGAATTATGCAGCATGTTGCTGAATAAATGTCATAAATCATTTGGCGAGTCGTCTGCCGTCTGGTGAATTGTGGCCGCCTCAGTTGATGAGTCATGACGTGTGCGTGAGGTACAGCCATCGTCCGAATCAAACTTTAATGGTCTCCGTTGAAAGATTTATACTGTTTAAAGCGGCAGGAGTGTGAGGCGGCATTCTCGCATAATGTCCTGAACGCAACCCTCATCTCATCCTGGGACAATTAAGCTCTCGGACTGGAGCAGTGCGAGCCCTGTGAGCTTCCCTCATGAATGTGTACTTCAGACACAGAGGCCTTTACACCTGACATCAACATGCATCTGGTATCTGATCGTATGTGGATGTTCTTCAGCTGGATTACATTTATACCTTAGAATCCAGTGTGATCAAACATAGTTCTGATTTTATGTACCTGCACTCAATAAAAAGGCTGCTCCTTCTTCTTCACCTTAGTTTTCTCACTTTATTCATATATTTTTTAACCTCCTCCTCTTCTTCAGATTATTCTTCTGATTCTTCATCTACAGGTTCCTCATCTTCTTAACCTTCTTGTTTTTGTTCAGTTCACTTTTTTTACTCCTTATTTTTTTCTTAAACTACATCTTATTCCTTTCTCTCCTCCTTTTACTCCTTCTCCTACTCTTTCTTCCTCCTCCTCTTCCTTCTCCTTCTTCAGATTCCTCATCATCTTAACCTTCTTGTCGTTTACAATTTTCTTCTTCTTTACCGATTTCTTTTTCTTAAACGTCTTTGTGATCCTAATCTCCTCCTCCTTCTCTTCCACCTTCTTCTTCACCTTCACCTTCTTTGCCATCTTCTTTTTCCCATTCTTCATGCTCTTCTTAACTTTTATTTTTACAAATGTATTTTTCTTAACCTTCATCTTAACCTCCTCCTTCTTCTTCTTCTTCAGATTCTTCTCCTTCAAATGTGGAATCCATCCCTGACCACATTGAAGTTCATTGATCTGCATCCATTACATCTTAGGTGCATTTTCACCATGCTTTTAATGTGATCAAGCGCACCTGAGTGAGAAGTATACCAGGTAGAGTAGGCCACACACAGTATATGTGCTGTGATGGAAATATAAAATGCCTCCATCTCCTGTTTAAGCAAGAAAAATTATGCAAATGCTCAGATCCAATTTTCCATACGAGTGCAACGCTGCACGGACGATTTGCTATTCAAACTCCATCAAACGTGTTTCTGTCGAATAGACAGAGGGAGAGACAACCCACCCAACAGGCGTTTGATGAGTCTAGGACGGCCAGCACACGCCTCCCAGCAGATGGCCTGTCCTTTCCCTCAGCCTGTTTTCCATGTGGGTTTACATGTGTCCGTGTGTCCATGAACGAACTTGTCCCCCCGTCCAGCTCCTTTAGATTAACCTTCAAAATATATCCTGGAGAGAAATCGCTTGGGTCACACACACACAGTATGACAAGTTATTCATGGCTGTGATGCTGTTAGGAGCGAGCATGCGGCATGAATTTCTTTCTTTCTGTTTGTTTACATGCAGCGAGCACCTTATCTTCATTTGCCTGCCTGAACTGCCGCTCTGCATTGTTAAATAAATAGCCTGGGATTAGTTTGGTGTGGGTTATTCTTTGAATATGCCGTGCCTTGTTCTCGAAAACAGCCTTTTACTCGCCGTTTGAAGTTGAAAAATGGGCCCATATGTTCGGAGGTAAACAAGTGATATTTGAATTATTTTTCACTGTTGTTTATGTTCCCTTTTTCTCTTTCTTCCGATGCGTGAGCTCATCATTATGCTATGCTATTATCATGCTGTGTGTGTTTGACCACAAAGCTTCTAAACATCTAAAAGCACCATTTCACAAACTGGAGCAAGACCCCTTTTTGTATATCACTTTGCAAGTTATGCAGGTTTCCACCAAAAACTAAGGGCTGGGAAAAAACGCTGACAAAAGCCTGGAAATCTGGAACCGTAAATAGCACTGGATAATGTTTTCAACACTTAAAGCATTCAAAACAACGGCTCAATCTGCCTAGACTGACATGATGGAACTAGATCACTTCCATTACAATCAACCAAACTGTCTGCAGTGGCCCATGGGGACACATCAATAGACAGACACCTGGTTCCTGTTTCTTGTTATGCTGCACAGCTACTTCAGACACGGCACTTTCATCGTCCAACTAAAATAAGAAATTCAGCTTGTCGTTATTGCTTAATTAAACCAAGACAGGGTAATCAGGTCTTCCTTAAGGTGTTTATGTTGTGATAATGACCAGCTAACTGGACGTTTCCTTGCTGCTTATACAGCTCTTTTCCAAAAACATGAATGCACATGAAATATTAATTTGAAAGGATCCAGAGACAGTGACATACAATGATTTAGTTGATGTGTGAATTGATTCTGTGAAATATAAATAAACAAATACATTTTATTATTGCATTTTTTTAGGTAATTAAATCTTAATTATTTAATTATTAATTACAATTATTATTTAATAACTAATTATTTATTACTTAACTTTAATATTAAATGATGCTATTTATTTATGCAATTTAGGAAATGAAGTTCTACTTTAAATAACGGGGGGAAAAATCACACATATATCGTATTCTTTTTTTATTTTTATTTTTTATTGTCGGGAGTATATGGCGTTGTTAGCAACACGACTGGCTATTTCAGTATTCCTGTCTGACTCCTGTCTCACAGAAAGCTCAAAGCTAGTGAGCCGGCCTGACCAGAGCACGGATACAGATGAGATGGAGAGGAACGTAAATGAGGAACACAGCAGGAATCTACTCCAGAGGTGTGACATTTCATTAACAATGGATTTAGGCCTAATGGCTTTACCCTCGGCATTTTACCAGATGATTGCTTGAATAATTTCCTCTCATACTCGCAGATTTATCTATGAGCAGTTGTTAGGTTGTTAGTCAGTTCATTGTTTAGATTATGTGGAGCTCTTGAGCTAGAGTGTGTGCAGTTCCGGTCTAAGGCCAGAAATGTGCTTTATTGATGTCTTTTTGTGCGAACATTGCACGTACTTTATTTTTGTCTGGGGTATTTTCAGCAACAAAAACTGGTTTTAAGTGGGTTATTACTTTCTTTTTTGCGGTAGCGTGTCAGTTGGAAATATCACTTTACATTTCCAAACTTTTTTTTTTTTGTCATTATTTTTAATAATGCAGTGAGATTATTGTCTGCACGAGGAGTCTGACAACAGCCAGTGCTCCACATCCAGTGCTCTGATCAGATCATCATCCAGTCTGTCTGGAATGACATGAAGTAACAAAACAAACTGAGGCAGACTCGATCCAGAAGAACTGTAGATGAGGAGCTTGTGTGAGGATGCTGTTGCGATAGCTATGAAGATTATAAGTGATGTTATCGTTACATTAGGTCGCTACCCTTTGCCAAATGCTTCTCAGTCTCGACCTTGTCTCACATATCAGTGAGCTATTACTCTGACATGAAGTCGATTTGAGAACTGTTCAACCTTCAAGTAAAGCATACCGTTTACTTTACAGTAATATTAGTATCTCTCAGCTCAAGTGGAGGCAGCGCTATGCCATGGCTAAGTGTCTGCCTGTAACAGCCTGTTTCAAGACGGAGAAACACCTTGTAAGTTCATAACAACGATCCTTGTTGATTGGAGCGTCTTTTAATCATATAAAGGTATGATTCTTGAATGATGCTTGCAAAAAAAAAAAAAAAACGTTCCTACTTTGTCCCAGTTTCTCACCTTTTTCACCCCAGACAAGTTTGCATCCATGATTGATCCATTATGTAATTGCCTGGTAAATTTCTGCATTCAACATTTCTTATATTCTCCAAAAACATATCTGAAATCTTATAAGTAGATACTTTACTTTTTTCTTCTATGGACACCTCGATGTCTTTGACCCATATGCACTAAATTAGATTCAGTGCTTCCCACACATAGAATTTACCTGGACGGGCCACCCAAGTGTATTTGGTGACACATTTTTGTTGTCGTTTTTGTTTGTTTCCTTTGCCCTACACGTTTCGTACTTCTCGTTCTCCAGTCACAGACAATTTCTAGTGATTCCCATCATTAATTTGTGGCGGGCTGCAACAATCCACCGCATGCGGCCATCAGCTCCCGCGACCCACATGAATGTGACTATAGCACTATATTAAGCAACTTTTTTTCCATAACAGTTGCATATTGAAAAACCCAGCGACTTTTTAAAAAAACAAAAAACCTTCGCTATACTTCAGTTAAAGATGTCTCCAGTTCTGCTCCTCGAGCACAAGCTTTAACTCTCCAGGGGCAGTGTCATCTCTGAGTGTGTGTTCTGTGCAGTGAGCAGTGGAGAAACAGTGCCGTACCGCAGTGAACTTGCCATGATATCATTTACAAAACAGCATTTCCAAGCACCTGTCACTTACTAACTATTTGGACTTGCAGTATGTACATAATTTGTCCTCCATAGTTTGTCACTCTGACTCAAAGGGTGCTCTGAATGAGCCAAAGCCTTACCTTTTAGGGTAAGTTAGTTAGATTGATTTTGTCAGACAATCTCGATCTCTAAATCGGGGTTTAAGGAGTGAGAGTGATTCCTGGTAAACTTGTATCAATGGGTCATGTTTACTGTTTTATATATATATATATACAAATGAAAATTCAGTGTGAACAGCTCTATTGGGCATACAGTATGTGAACATTCATAGAGTAGAACAGGTCTGAATGCAAATTTGACGCACTGACATCACAAATATGCAAATTATTATGTGGTGTCACCTGCCGATGCAAGTATCACAAAATCCTGTGGGAAGCACTGAGATTATTTATCGAATTAATTATTTATTTATTTATTTAATTATATCACAAGTGATGAAATGTCATGGGGTTGCTTCAAATGTGTAGTTGTAAGTCGAGTCGTCCCTGGTGCTTTAACTGAGGAGTAGCGTTTGTGTGATCAACAGAGGTTCAGTTACAGTATGCTGTCTTAGACAGCAGTGTTCATCAGTGCACTGCAATAGGTTTTGGAACAGAGCTTGTGTTTCATGTTCACTTAATGTTTTGCATCCCATGTTTAACTACTTTGCTGTGTAGCTTAAATAACGATTATTTTTACATCCATCTTATTCAGTCAGCAGTCATCAGTGGAACATTGTCACTGTTCTGTAATTAACACACACACACACACAAACAGGTGATGCTAGCCATTGGAAACGATGACTAGATGTAACCGTGATAGCTCAGTGTGACATTACTAGTGGCTTATGTAGTCCAGGGCTGAAATATTCAGTTACCCACAGTGTTTGTATGTCGTTTGGCAGCTGCTTGAAGCTTTCTGAGCCATGGGGTAACGGGGCTCATCCGGTGACATATACTCACACATTTATCTGAGCATGCATGGTCGTTTACTCATGAGTGTCAGGTTGTGCAAGCCACTTCTCCATTCATTTTGTCACCTTCGATGGCAAGACCCGTCCATCCGAATGTCTCTCTCTCTCAGCGTCCTGGGTACTTTCAGATCGCCAATCATTCTGATTTGTGACAAGCCCTTTCTGAGCGACGGGGCGTCATGAATGTGTCATTTGGTTTAGTACAGTCATCAGCGGAGCCCTGTCATTTGTTCCTTAGATACTTTCAGTGCAGTGTAACCGTTTCAGTGATGTGAATTTATTACACAATTTTTGGTTATATATTTCTTGGATATATTGGCTTAGATGTATTATATTATGAGTGTTTTACTATACAGACAATACTATAATAGTTATATTAAGTTATATTAAGTTATATAATAACTATATTAAGTTATATAAGTGTATATAATTGTAATTCAATTATTTGAAAATTATTATTATTTGGAAAAAATATATGTGTGTGTATAATTTAAATTTAAATATGCATTTTGAAATTTGAAACAAAATAAATAGATATATAAAAATAATTAATAAAATATGTAAAGTTTGTGTGTGTGTGTGTGTGTGTGTGTGTGTACATATATAAACACATACACAATAAATTATTTTAGCCTTAATAAAAACACATTTATTTATTTACACAAATATAGTTAGTGATTATTTTTTTTAATTGAAAGAAAACATACAAACATTTTTGCAACAGAATATTATGATGTCACAACTTGTGCTGTCAATGTGCAAGGACAAAACGGGGAAATATATATATATATAATTTTTTTATTTTTTTACCTGATGGATATTTTTGTAATGATCACGTTAAGTCATTTTGTTCAACAGAAATATAAAGCTTTACATTTCTGAGAACATGCCATTTACCTTTCAAACTAGATTTTACAAATATTTCCTACTTTCATCATCTCTGATGATTTTTTCATTCATCAAGATAAATTTGTTTAACATTAGTTAATGTATTAACTAACAGGAAGGTTTATTTAACTTTGTTAACGTAAGTTCACAAAATGCAGTCAATCGTTGGTAGTTCAAGTTAGTTCACAGTGCATTAACTAATGTCAACAAGAGCAACTTTGATTATAATAATTAATAGTAAATGCTTAAACGAACATTAATGCTGTAGAAGTATTGTTCATTCCTAGTTCAACTAATGTTAACTAATGAACCTTATTGTAAAGTGTCACCGATTAATCATTGCATTTACAAATAAGCAGTCACTTAGCATCATCTGTACTGCTGCTTCTGCTTGTCTATAGAAAGAGGAGTTATGCCTTATGGTGCAAAAATATGTGGTCTGTGCGTTACAATGAATGAGCTTCAGTGACCCGAGGTAATTAGCCGGCTGACACAGTTTTCTCTCTCTTTCTCTCCCTCCTCCTCATGCAGATGGGTGTATGAATCTATGTGTATGTGTGCCAAAGACTCAGGGATTCCACTGAGAGGGGAAATGAAGCAGTGTCTGAGGAGGTGCATTGATCTTAAAGACTATTGTCACACAGATGATAAGACACAAGGCTTAGCAGGTGTAGTGCTGCTCACAGCTCCGTGCAATCTGTGGGATTCTCGCTTACGGTTTTGATTTTTTTGACTCGTCGTTCGAATACATTGCTGTTTGTGAAAATGTGGACAAGCTTTCTCAGGAGAGGTGAGCAGTCTGGTTTGCATTACAAATTTGCTGTGTGTGTTTTTTTTTTGCGTATTAATGTACCTGTCACTTGCAGAATAAAGAAATTCCCTGTTCCGTAATTAAGACATGGCTTTCTGGGCATATATGCACTGTTGTTTTCAGGCAAAAAGTGCTTTTGAGAATAATGGTAATGGTTTTAGCAGCAATGCGCATAGCAAAGACGAATCTTCCAAACATCTCAATTGTTTCTCTAAGACAGAAGTGAAATTAAATGGAAAGCAATTGGAGTTTCCACGAAAAAAAAAAAAAAAAGTCTGAGCTTTGCTATCCGTTTAGTTAAGTTTTTTATTTTATTTAGGAGAAACATGTGAAACAATGCTGACACCTGAATGAAACCTTATTATTATTTAGTTTTTGTTGTTGTTGTTGTTTTTTGCATATTTTATACATTAATATATTCAATTATTTGTATTATTTATAAATCAAATTATTTATATTATAATGTATGCTGTTTTGTAATCATTTAATTTGACTGAATGTTTTACTCCAATATTTCTTATATTCTTCCAAAATTAAGTTAATTGTACCATTCATGTTAATTTAGTTCCCTGTACATGAACGTTTACCTTTATTTCTGAGGAGAACTGTCATTTGTGAACTGTCACAAATGAGAAACGTAAACCTAAATAAAACCTAAACATGTAGCATATACATTCTTCTCTTGATTATTCTTTGTGGCGTTTATAATGTATTAAATAATTATTAAGGCAATTGGAGTTTAATCTGAAGCCCTGTCTTTAACCCTGCGTCGTGACACGAGTCTTGGATGCTTTCATCCGTAAGTCATCTGCAGCCTTCAGGTCAGCGGCAGGGCAATACATGAGAGGAGGAGGCAGGAGCTTTCCATGTCTGCGTCTGCATCCGCGGGGCATAACGCACGCTGTCCTGTGTGTGTGTGAGAGGCAATGGAGTGTGGCATGTAGAGGAGTGGGGGATGCTGGGATCAGGTGAAACGCTTCAGAGAGAGAGAATTCAGCTTGTTTCGCTCAATATGGAGCAAAACGTAGATTTGAGGCAGATTATAGTACGACTCGCTGCATGCAGATGAGGAGGAAATCTACAAGGAGAGGTGGATAATACCTGGAGGAAGATTTCAGTTCAGTCTTTGAGACAATCACCTGAGCTGTGACTTGGAGCCACAGTATAATGCTAATTGGCAGTTGGCACTACGCAAAAGACAGATAGATGTTCAAGACAGATATTATTAGGAGTAGCTGTTCGTTGTTTGTTTGAATGTGCACTGGATACATTACATATACTCTTTCTTATAAGCTATCCTGAACTTGGACATCAAAGACAGATTTATTCACACTTTTAAGTAGTGCTGGGCGACATGGAAAAATCATATATCACGATATACCACAGTAAAGTACGTTTTCAGTTTGTTAAAGTTTGACAAAAATATCATTGCATACTTTTTTTTGAAGTGACATTTAACTGAACTGTCACAAATGAGAAAAATACATTTTAGTTTAGCAATATAAATGTATCAAATGACAACAGATGTTGTGGAGATAGAGCTGCAGTAGCCTTCACATTGTTTTATCCACATCATAGTTATTTAAATAGTATTATCAAAATATGATGTTTTTTCATACGATCTGCTTTTTATGAAAGACTGTCTGGCTATATTTTTTCTCGTCACTTGCCCGGGCTGTTTCACAACTTTCTTTATGGCGCATTTCTTCGATTCTCCCGTATTGTTTTTTGTGGACCTTCTTCACGTGGTTTGTTGTGTTGGCGTCGGGCGCGGAAACGGTCTTTTAACAGAGTTTGCACATGACTGTCTTCTGCTCCGTGTCGGAGCTCTTGAAGCCAAAATGCGACCAAATCACTGACGTAACCCCCACGTTTTGGTAAAAGTACTTCTTAGGCTGCTGCCTGCATAGCAGTTTCAGTTTGTTGCGACTCCGGGCATTCATCTTCAGCCTCTTGCGTCTCCATCTTTAAGCACTCACGAGTTAACTAGCGTAAAGCATGTCGTAAAGCATGTCGCAAAACCACAAGACGGAGTGTCTTTGCGAAAAAGTTCATTTTTATTCTTGATTATCACTTATATAAAGGCAAGAGCATGTATTGCATTATCATACATTTGCCTAGGCATCATAGATTATTTAGTGCAATATTTTTTTTAGTAATTGATAAAATTAGGTTAGAAACAATAGAAACGATAGAAGAGAAATAGACACTTTTCTATCCTCCCCTCGATATATATTGTTTTATCGCCCAGCACTACTTTTAAGAAAAAAAAGTCAGTCACTGGTAAAACATCTATAACACATTGTGAATTAATGGTGGTTTATATGTCATACGTTCAGTTCCCAGGGAATGCATGATAAAATGGACACTTGGTCCAATGGTCACTTCTTTAAAATGCATAAATGTAAATTCATTGAGAATAGTGTGAAATAGCAGAAACGAGTGAAAACAAATTAATTTAAATATATGAGCATTTCAAACTGCTTAGCACTGATGCCCCTTTTGATCATTTTTGTATCTGTGCTTTTATATTATAAATCTTTGAATGTTTTTTTTTTTTTCCAATTGTTTAGCATCTCACATCATGAGCATCACATTTTTAGCATTTCAGGCGTCTAGTTAAATCAAATTCATCTTTTAAAAACATTCAGCTGTGCTTTCTTTTGAAAGGATGTGTGCTACTGGCAAATACTGCCATGGATACCACTAAAAAATGACTGCTTTCCACTTTTATTAGAGAGAAAAAGGTTATGTATCATACATTATTAAAAAAAAAAATTAAAAATCGGCAGCTATGGTTGATGGAATTTGAGCTTAAATATAAAAATATAGTAACAACGTTTAGGTTTTACCAAATTTGAATAAAGAAAAATGTACAGTTAAATACCATAATTTCATTAACTGATTAAATGTGAATATACCAACCTATTAAAACACTGAAATATGTTTTGTACCTTTTTGAAATGCACTCATAACCACCAAATGCAGGCAATGATCGCATGATGAACCTAAACTCATCACAAGCAGCTTTTACATATGAACACATATAGAGGGAGCTCAGAGTCATTCACACAAACACTAAACACCATCATTAAACTCATATATGCAATAAACATTTATTTAACCATATTACATGTAACATACAAACATAACCGATAAGAAAATACTATATCTTCCTCTGAATATAAATTGTAGGCTACACTTGTAGTAGATTGTAGACTGATTTTGTTGACATGCAGGATCAATCAGGATATTTTTCTAAAGGTTCGTTTATTGATATCGCATTGAATATCAAAGAAAAGAAAAGTTTTTCCTCTCAGATGTCTGAACTCCACACAGCTCTTCATGGGTTTTTGCAGTGGGCTTTGAAGGCTTGAAATTGCATTTGATCCATGCTCTCTTTCCCCTGTTTACAGGCTCTTTTATTGCAACGGTCAGTTTATGGTTCACAGCCAGGATTGGCCGTTTTCTGTTTCTAGCCCTGATGCGGCATCGAGACAGCCAAGGTGTCTGTGTGAGATAAAACGGCACAATGACACACCGGAGAGCAGGCTAACCATCCGACCGAGACGCCAAGGGCAGTATTGCATTAATTCAGTGGGATCACTGTCAGTGCTGGGAAATGCACAATTCATTACCGCCGTCTAATTTCATATAATTGCTTTTTTGTGCACTGTTTTGTGTTTATATGCGTGGCTGTGTGTGCGCACTTGTCTCTGGGAATCATTGTTGTGATGCGTGAGAGAGTTTTACAGCCATCACGTGAGTGTGTGCGGCTGACAATGCACATGAAGTTTAACTTCCTTGGCAGATCAATAAGCACTCGGCGTAAAGGAGCTGTATGTCAGCGGAGCCGCGGTGAGTCGGCCGGCTTTTAGAGCATGATTTTATTAGCTCCACTAATCGATTTCTCCCTTCAGACCACACAAACCAATCCCTGCCTCTTTTCCTCCGTAATCGCTTGGCACGCTGAGTCCTTTTGTTTTTGCCCTACACAAGAATTCTGATCCCCGGCTGATTGAAGTGAGGACACTTTCTAGAAAAGAAAATCCTGTCATTAATTCCTTCCAGTCCTCTATATTAGAACCTAAAACGACAGTCTTCTGATGACGGTTAGTAGTCAGTAACTATGTTTCCATCCAAAGAAAAGCATATTTAACTTATTCTCGATGTTGAAAATAGTCATGCTGCTTAATATTTTTCACCCACGACAAGTTTGAGAGAGAATTGCTTTTTTTTTTTTTTTTAAAGGTTCAGAGAGAGACAATAGCAGGTGCTTTATCGCTTTTTGCTCTTCCTTAACTTGTTTTCTGTCTGGCTCGTGAATCTTCACAGAGAAAAGTACTTATTACCAGTAGATATTCAGGGCTGTTTTCTTTACTTAATCTGGGAGGAGAAAAAAAACGAATATAAAGCCAGCTGATAAAGATGACTTTCAACTGCTTTGTGTGATGCAAATTCAAATGTTTTAGCTCTAAGCTTGGCTGTTTTTTTTTTTCCCCATGACCTTTTTGCAGAGTCATTCATACGATTTATTCCCCTATAATTGCTTCTTTTCATCTTATCAGCGGTGGTAAGAAGAAATGGCCATGAGATAAAGTGTGAGTCAATAGCCATTAATGCTGTTATAGAAAAATAAGTAAATACAGTATGCGGTAGTTAAGAAGCACTATGAAAGCAGCGGGGGATTTTTAGCGCCTCAATCCGGTATCTGCTTTAGATTTTGAAGAATGTTCCTTTTGATTTTTCACTTCAAGTTTCATATTTTCCCAGCAGCCTTCATCCACTTTTTCAGTTTCATTAAGTTGGATTAGCATCATCAGTTGAAGTCACTTTGTTTCACGTGTCCTCAGTTTAAAGAAAATAATAATAATGCCGAGATATGGTTTCTCCAGTGTGTCGAATCTGTACAAGGCTGTTCTGTTTGCACTGATATTTCGCCGCACAGTCCTGTGTCAGCGTGCATCTCTGTCTTTTCATCTGCAGCGTCTCTGGAGAAAACCGTCTCTAATGTTGTTACTTCATCGCCTTCAAGTAGTGCTGCAGCAATTAAGATTTCAGCGATGATAGTCTGCAAACACTGAAGCTGCACCAGTGTTACCGCTGTATTACTCTGCACGCAATCTCAGTCGTCTCAGATCACAGCTGATGTTAATTGATTTAGACGTTCACACACATGCACATTACCAGTGGAGTACCTTAGAGCCTGTTCCAGCATTCATTATGAATGTGAACAAATATATTAGCGGTCACTTGATTAACTAATATATATATATATATATATATATATATATATATATATATGTATGTGTGTGTATATACATATATATATACATACTAAGGCTGCAACTATATGGCTATATGGCTTTGTATATTTAATATATTTAGTTTTTAGCATTTTCCTTCCATTAAAAAGATGAAACACCAAAAAATAAGTGCATTTTCTGCATAGCAAATATGAAAGAAAAGATTTGCGCGCATTAACGTCCCAGGAGCACAACGAGGACACCAGTTCCCCTTTTATTTTGGACACTTTTTTTTTTTTACCTCTGGACACTTTCTTTTGATTATTTTGTTAATAAAAAGCCTCCCCGAGGCCTGATGCCACTCCCACTGTGTCTGTTGTTGGTTCCTCACGTTACATTGGGGACATCACTAACGACCCGTCGACTATTAAATTAGTTGTCGACGAATTTTGCCATAGATTATTATTCGACCAGTCGTTGCAGTCCTAATATATACACATATATAAATGAATTATGTTTATTATTTGTTAATAGTACTATAGGAAATAATTATTGTTTTGCAAATATGCATAGTTTTTCCAAGATGCTGATCTGTTATTAATCATCACAATAAGCAAATCTTACTTTTATTATATTCTATTTTCATTAAAACTGTGAAAGTATATAGTTCTGTGTCTTTGAGGAGCAGCAAATGTCTGGATTTTGGTTTGAAGACTGACATAAATGGCTAAATGTGAGGATTTACCCAGAGTTCAATGAGCTGTGTCGGTGTGTATTACCCTGGTTTTGTGCTATTAGAAGACTTCACAAACTGAGCATGGAGGTCGAGACCTGTGTGTGATGAACATCCTCTCTGCATTTTTTTTTTATGGCATTATGGCTTCATCCTCACCACAAACGTCTTTTCTTGATCCCTGATAGTGGAATTATGGTGAGAAACAGCTGGTGGCTCATTCACATCCACTTTGCTAAGCTTTTGTGTGGTTTGTCCTCAGTCAAAAGGGACCTCCGCCATATGTGGGCCATTACTGTCAGTTTTTACTCTGCAAGATGCCTGAAAGAGCTTGAGATGCCCTTGGATGAGAGAATCGCATATGATTCATGTCATTTCAAAGCCTGTGTTAACGTGGTGTTCAGCCGGTGTCCTTTGTGAAGAGGCCACCATGACAGTGGGTGTGATGAATGAAATCCTTGATGTTGTCGAAAAGCTCCTATAGTGAAGTGTTGTGATGCCAGTGTTCTTGAAACAATGCCTTAAAGAAACCAAAAAAAAAAGAACTTGGTGTGTCAGATGAACTTGCTTTGTACTTTCTACTCTGCCTACTCTGTACTGATGTTAGCATGCATGAGGCAGGTTCAAAGCAGTGGCGAGGCCAACAAATGCACTTATAATTTTCCTGAGCATTATTTGAGTAGCTGTGACTGGGTGGTACGATCAGCTCTACATTGGCCTTTATATGAGTTCAGCTCTGGTTGACCAGTTTCAGGCAGTTTCTACACATGCTGCCATTTCAGTTCTGAATGATTCATTATTAAATATTAAATATTGAAAACAAAATTTGTGGAATATTTTAAAATAAAAATGCACCTTAAAAAAATGCATGTCACATGACAGGATGATTAAAATGAGCAATGAAGGTCAAAATGCATACAGTTGCATACAATCTATTTTTTTTATTTTAGTTTAATATTAATATTATCTATCTTTCTGTCATTCTAAGTATCTATCGCTCTATCATTTGTTTGTTCTATCAATTTTATCATTCTGTAAGTCTGTCTTTTTTTGTTTCTCTATCTGTCGTTATCGTTCTATCTATCGATCGTTTTATCGCTTGATCGTTCTTTTTATCACACTATCATTCATTCGTTCTATCTATCGTTCTATCTGGTGTCACTTCATTTGTTCTATCACTCTATCGTTCTATCAGTCTGTCCTTGTGTGTATTTGTCTATCGTTTAATCTCTATCTATCTATTTATCGTTCTATCGATCACTCTTGTCATTCACTTGTCCTATCAATCTGTCGTTCTGTCTATCATTATATCATTCTTTCTATCGTTTTATCGATCGTTCTTTTTATCACACTATTATTCATTCGTTCTATCTGGTATCAATTTGTTTGTTCTTTTACTCTATCATTCTGTCAGTCTATCTATCTGTCTATCGATTGTTCTATCGATTTGTTGAACGTTCTATCTATCACACTATCATTCATATGTTTTATCAATCTGTCATTCTGTCTCTTTTGTTCTGTCTGTCTGTCTAACGTTTTATCTATCTATCTATCATTCGGTCTCTTTCAATCTATCTATTTGTTGAAATATCATATATCTATGTATCTATCTATCTTAGGGCTGGGCGATATGGAGCAAAAATATATTTCGATATATTTTTCTACATCTCGATATACGATATATATCTCGATATCTTAATAAATGAATAATTAAAATAAGCTTCTGAAACAATAACTAACATATGATCCAATGCCATGTCTCAAGTCAAGTGAATGAATCGTCTTATAACAGGCATCCAATACTGACTTCCGGAAAAAGAGAATAACCAATGACATTTGAGATTACAACTAAAACAGCAAGCACCGCCCCATTACTGACAAAAATAAACATGTTTGCATGAGCAGGTGAGAGAAGATCGAGCGTGAGAATAATCGCGCGCATGAGATGCCGGGGTTTGAAATGAGCTCGCGGGCTCCCGTTTCTTCGCATGTAGATCTGTTTTCCTCTCGCGGAAATGATTTACCGCGCGCGCCAGCATCAGTGGTGTACTCGCCATGTTGAATGAGCCAACAGGTGAGGGGAGGGGGAACAAAAGCAAGGAGGCGGGGGCGAGCACAGCACAGAGAGGGCAAACAAGCAAAGTGGAGAAAATTAAATAGAAACATTATATCGATACATACGATACTGTATGTCAAAATTCATATCGAGTTGAGAAAAATATCGATCTGTCTTTCTATCTATCAATTTTTTTTTTCTTTTTTGAATCGTTCTTTTTATCACACTATCATTCATTCATTCTATCTATCGTTTTATCTGGTATCAGTTCGTTTGTTCTATAAATCTGACTCTTTTGTTCCGTCTGTCTATCTATCGTTTTATCGTTTAATCTATCTTTCTATCTATCTATCATTCTGTCTCATTCAATTCATATCTATTTGTTGATCTATGTATCTATCTATTGTTCTGTCGTTCTATCTGTCGCTCTATCATTCGTTCATTCTATCATTCTGTTGTTCTATCTGATTCTTTTGGTCTATTTGTCTATTCTATCATGATGTCATTTGTGTGTTCTATCGTTCTGTCTATCGATCTCATTCTATCCTTGTCTATATTTCTACTGTTTTATACAAATATATATATATAATTGTCTGTCTCTGTCTATCTAAGTTTGTTTATTCTATCAATCTTTTAAACGTAAGAATTCCATAAAATTGTAATTTGAACTTTTTCCTTTTTTTAATATTTCCAGAAGATATCTCTAACTTTTCAGTATTGTGCTGGTTTGCAAAACTAATTGAGCTACCAGCCATTGTCTCTTTCTCATTCACGAGTCAAAATGTGTGTTATGTTTGAGAAGAGCTCATTCTCTCCCATTTAGCGTACTGTTATGGAAGTCTTGGCTCACGTAACTCATTTTCCTCTCTAAAGCATTGTTCAAGTGTGTTTCGGTGACGCTCTGCTTACCCCTGCAATCCTATTATGCTTAAAACCTTTGTTTAGACTGGAAACTGTGAACAGGGATCTCCGTTAAATACCAAGTTAAACAGTTTGCACTAATCTTATAAATGTCAAACTTTAGTCATAACTAAAGTTTCAAGATGAATATATCATTGTTGCCACAGCAGTGAATGTTCTTCTTGAAATCGCTGTGAGAAACGAACCTCTTTTGTTAATGAGTTTCCTTCACTTTCATCCTCAAGAGACGGCGATAAAACTCAGATGCAGAGAAAGGATATTCATGTTCTTAAATTGGATGCATTTAATTTAAAAGCTTAATTTCAGAAATAGACTTGAACATATGATAATCTCTTCATTGTGCTGAGTTAATAAAGGATTTTGCTACCTGACCAGCTGCTTTGAATAATGGGCAGCTCAGCTGTTAAGGATTGACAGTCTTTATCTTCAGCTGATCACAGACACAATAGAGCAAGTCTATTCATAAAACTTAATGTCACCTTTTATAACCTCTATATGGATGGATTTAATCAATCGGAACATCATGGACTGTCAATAATATTTGCAAATTGCTTTATAATTCACATTTCATCGTTGGTTTTAGTTTGTTTGTTTACAATGCTTCTCGCATGCAGCCTTATTTCCAAAATGTGCATAACTATTAATTTCTAATCCGACATTTTTTTTTCTACACTGGTATTGAGAGCTCTGCAGCTGGACTGTTTCATCATTTTTATAAAGTGAACATTTTAAGTGCCTCTAATATAGTGCGTCCTGAATGCATGAAGACTGGAGGAATGAAGAGAAGGAAATAGGCGTATAACCTGCAAAATGACAGCATGAAGGTCTTTAGAGACTGTCTTAGTTCATATGAGAGCTTGCGTATTCTGCTTCTCTTTGTTATTGCTTAGCAGGAGTGGCCATCCAAAATGAGTTAAACGCCATCTGAGCATCTAGAGACTCTGGCTGTCAGGCTGCGTCGACTTCGAGTTCCCTACGGTACATTTGAATGTAGCCCGAAGTTGCAGTTCACTGAACCAGAGCTTGACTTCTTCCAGAGTAATACCATTTTGCATGAGATTTCCGCATGACTGCCGGTCTCGCAAATGTACTGTAGATACATGACTTGTGAACAGTTTTCTGTGGAGGTCGCATAAAACCTCATCAACCTATACAGAGGTGTTATGCCAATTCAAGCTAAGGAGACATGACCGGACTAATAGCACTCTTAAAGGGATAGTTCACAATGAAAATAACCCATTTTGGACCCCATTGACTTTCATCGCTATTTTTCAAAATATCATCGTTTGTGTTCCATGCAAGAGAGAAAATCGCAGGTTTGGATTGACACAAAGGTTAGTAAATTTGCTTTTTGGGGAAGATTTCTCAAGTAAGAATGAATATAATTCTAATGATAATAAAAGTACTTTTCTTTCCTTTATTACTACGCTACAGTAAACCTACAATAATAATTTTGGATATAGCTGGAATTTAGTTTTTACGCCCATTGGATGAGGGGTAGAAGAAAAAAAAAAATCAAATGTATCAACCACAAATAGCAATAGGGAGGCCAGAGTTCCTAAATTCTTCAAATCATTAACTGCAATGACATTGAAAAGTGTTGGTAAAATCTTTTTAGTTTAATCTATTGTCTAAGGAACCAAATGAGCTATTGGATTGCCGTTGGTACTCCCTCAAAAAATAGGGGTCTGTCCCCAAATCCTGTCTTAAATACTCTTGAGTGTTTCTGAGAATAAGTGGTTGAGTCTCTGGAATCCCGGGGAGGTGTATTATAAATTCTTGGATGTAAATTCCAATCAAAGTCCACAAGAGAAAGCCAATAGTTGTGGTTTCCCTTGGAAACTCACTCCAAGGGTTATCTGGAATCAATTTTCCTAAAACGATGTTGTTCGGAGATGATGTCATGGTGAAAACCTGCAGCCGGACTCTGGAGTTCAGAGAATTGTACCTTTTGGCTCTGGATCACATTTCCAAGGCTCACGTCAAACCTCATTTTCATCCTTCCAATAAGTGTTACACATGGATTAGGTTAGCCGGAGAATTGGGAGATGCTGATAGAAAAAGAAGACAAAAAGCCCACCAAATCAGCACCTGTTTTCCATCCCGTGCTGTTCGTTCTGCGGGGCTTTCTTCTGCGACTTGCTAGATTCAAGTGGGAAGTAATTATTGTGCCATTAGTCTAATGAAACGTCTGACTCTCTGGGGAACGTGTCTGTCCACGGCGATTGATTTCCTTTGTAGCAGTGCAACAATAACATGAATTCACTTAGCGTATGGTTATGCTTTCATGATGTACCATTAAATATTTAGCAATCATTTCCTGATATATACAGTAGGAACAATCCTAAGCAATAGAGTTGAGTCTGAAAGGAACAGTGAAGCCCAAAATGTTAAAATAGACTTTTCTAATACATTTCAGAAGACCTTTTTGAATATGAGCATGCCTCCCTTTTGTGTTCCATTGAAGAAAGAAACTCATACAGGTTTGGAGCTGCACGAGGGAGAGTAAACGTTGACAAAATGTCCATTTTTAGCTGAACTGTTCCTGTAATGAGTGTTACATTACTGCAGTTAAAAACTGCATATTTCCTGCAGACCCCAGACTGTCATTTCTATTGCTCTTTAAATAACAGATACGCTCCATATGCAAGTCCTCTCTCCGAGCCACGTAGCAAGTCGGAGTTTGTCTGTGCACATATTTTCTTTCTCAGCATAGAGCATCAAAAGTGATTGCCTCTGAACTGCCTCGCAGTTTGTCTGCTTTTGTGTCCTTTTGATTTGACATGTCTTTAATGTTTGGGATTTTGTCTATGCACATATCTCACTGAGACCTGAGTTTTCCAGCTGTGACGTTTTAGATGAAGACTACAGGGATTCACCGATAAAGATGCCCTCGAGCTGGTGTGAAAGAGTTTTAGGCCATTTGGCTTAGCCAGTATATTTATTCCAACAATCTTACATTTGTTAATTATGTGCAGTTATTTGTATGGCTTGCTTAGTTTAAACATTTAATTGCAGGAATGATTCATGATTGCCTTGAAAGCATTCATTTAAAATGCATAAAATAGGAAAAATGGAAATACATTGCTGGCAGAAAGTCAAAATATAAACAAGAGTTATAGCAAGAGCCAGCTAAAGTTGAGGACAAGTAGAATACACAACATATTTAACAATGTGGAAAAAAGAAGGAAATTATTAAATTGAAATAATAATGGGAACAGGATTTCCCTGAAAAAAAATTATAATAAAATAAATAAATATTGACTAGGAAAAAAAGAGCTCCCTGTGTTTTATACAATATATTTACTGGCAGGAAATTGGGAATTTTTTATACTATTTAAATTAAGAAATGTCTTCTGTATACATCACATAACTTATTTTCCCCTACAATAAATACATTATAAAATTGTTGTTATATGTAAATTAGTACAGTTATGGTTGAGTCTGAAATGTCAGTATATCAGTGTGACTGGTAACTTAACATACTTTTTTTTATTTATTTTTTTTAAACATTTAATATAAAAAGGTACAAGCAAACATAAAATGTTAGTTCAGAGACTATTTTTTCCACTGAAACATGAAAGCCATGATTGCGTTGGTAGAGACTCTGGGAAATCACGTTGTCGTCATTATTGTAAATTGATCTTGGGAGCTCCTTTTATTAGCTCTTTTCATGGGCTCCCTGTTCATTACAGGTTGCAATTTAGCCTTTATTGCTCTTCGGAATTGCGTGTAGTTTTATAAGAGGTCAGTGGAAGTCCTTTGTAGGTCGGTCCAGCGATTGTACTGCTAACTTCTGAAGGGGCCGGCTCTTGTCTTTATCGCCAGACTAATTCATTCTGACGCAGAGCTCATCTAGCGCTGAGAATATGTCCCTTTAAGGATGTGATTTAGCCGTCGGAACTGTGTACAGAAGAAAGAGTACACAAATCAGCAGACATCAGAGCTTCTTCCTTTATAAAAATGGGTAAACACGAACTTTTGTGAACCTGGCGGTGGTGGCCATTACAGTGCACCAGCAGGGGTCCGGCATGAGGGTTGAAATGCAGTTGAGAGGAGCTTGGAAGAGTTTGGAAGGAAAAAAGAATCTGCATGAAGGACATCTCACTGGAAGCTTTAGCAGAAGGAAAGTCCAGATGGAAAACGACAGCTTGGCCTGTCCATTGTGCAATGAAGTACACCCAGTTTCTCACAAGCAGAAGGTAAATGCTTGACTTTGACTGGCCTCGTATGCTCCTCCAGACTTTGACTGGCTACATACAGTACGCCACTCATTACACGTTCCTCATGCTCACGAGCGAAGATAAGTGTATGCAAATTCCCCTGAGAGTTGCAACCTAATTTCTGAAACTGGCATGGCGGAATAAGACATGGTTCTGCACTAAGGGAATCACCGCGCCAGACTCTTCAAGGCGTATTTGAGCCTTTATTTGGAAAAGATTTGATATGAAGCCCCTCTAATCTATTTTTGATGAGCTTCCTCTGATGGTGTGAAGCCGTCGCCCTTCCAACACTAGACGGAACTCTCCCAGAGAAGCCTCTGGGTAGCAGCTGGGTAGACTGGCATTTTTAAGAGCCAGTTATTAAATAAGTTAACTCTACAAGCATAATTAAAAGCAGTCAGATGGGTAAATTGCGGTGAGTTGATCACCATTCACTCTTGAGGCAGTTTAGTGGTGTAACAATAGGGGCCTGTAGCTACTGTTCTTCAGAGAATTTCCCAGCAGGCCTCTGGTGCATGGCTGCTCTGATGTAGCGAGGCGTTTAAGTGTATTTGATATTCTTACTTCAAAAGCTTCAAATGTGTACACTAGTAGAGTAGTATGATTCAAAAGGAATGTTCTGGGTGTAATACTAGGAAAGCTACACAAATCATTTCTCATTCTTCGGTTTGTAAAAACAAACAGAACTCGTTTGCGATAATCCAAAGTTCTGTCATGAAACTGCCTGAATTGACACAATGGCTTCATTGTTCGCACGGTTGATTGGCTTGCTGCTTTGCAGTGCACTTCAGTAACCCTCCAGCTTCCCCAGCTCCACCTGTAGAGATCTGCTATGGGGGGATTTCATGCATAATATGTGGGGGTCATTTCATATATATTTTGTGCAGCAGCAAGTCTGTGGATGTATTGTTAGTCGCAGTAGTTGGTACTTCTCTCCCACAGCACCAGTTTAGGAGCTCTATCCCAAGACCAAACACATTAATATTAATAACGTAAACATACTTATATACTGTAATAACTGTCCGAGATAGAAATGCACTTACAATTGAGGCCCATGGGGCACCAGGGTGAAAAGTGGTTTTGTTTTTCAAAAAAATATAATAAATACAATTTAAATACAAAAATTAAATACAAAATACAAAATAAAATGATTTAAAATCTGTCTTACATTTTTAAAAACATTACAGATCCACTTTTTTTTTTTTAAATAAAAGATTTTGAGCTCCAAATCAGCATATTACAATGATTTTTGACGAATCATGGGATACTAAAGTCTTTAGAAATGGATGTTGACTCCGGACTGTTGAATGGGTAGTGTGCCACAGATGCTGTTAATAAAGCTTAACTTGTATTGAACTCGAGGAATTCCCTTAACCTCACTCAAATTTTGACATGACTGGTGGTATTCGATATGAAGACAAATATACTAGAAATGAAGTGAGTCATTATTTTCAAAACATCACTAATAATTTAATGTGAAGCTCAGCGATGAGATGGGGGTCTGTTGAAGGGGTCGTTTCATGAGGGATACAATTTCCCTTGATCTTTTGAGATAAAAGACTTCATTGTACTATCAAAACATACTGAAACTTTCAGAACCGAAAACTCTCTCCACAGGGAAAAAATCTGTACGTTATCAGATGCTCACCGATGTTGATGTAATATAGAGTAAGTATATATCGAAGTAAAAACAAACTAAAAAATTTAAAATAAAACAACTATAGTAGCACTGTAGAAATTGTGTGTTAAAGGACTCATACAAAGCCAATTTTCCACAAGCTGATATGATTCTTTAGGGTCTTAATGGAAAGTTTGTAATATAGTTTTGTTTTAAAAATTTCAAAAAGATAGTGTAAAAACGCTCATTTTACCCTGTCTAAAACAGCTCTTTAGAAATCACTCTGTTCTTTGTACTTCCCCTTTAAATTTTCACGAACTCCGCTGACCCCGCCCCTCTTTTCTGAGCCGTCTTTTTAGCCGTATGTAGGTTTTATTTAGACTTACAGTAACTGTAATAGCGAGACATTATTTATGCATGCATGCATTTTTTGTGCAAGTGTTGATCACTTGATATTCTGTATAATTCCATCCACCTATAAACGTTCTAAAAATAGATAAGATAGGTTATATATTTCATTATATATCATTATATTCAGTGGCTGTTCCTAGTTAATCGGGAAGTTCTCTTTGAATCTTTGGATGAAAACAGTGCTTTATTTGCAAATGTGTTATGCAATATTCCAGTTGTTCGAATAAGTTAACTTTGCATCTTTGAGTGGAAACATAGCTAATGTAATTCATTATTTGGTTGAAGACTTTTGAACTTGCCAATCGGAGCATCTTCCAAGTTTACCTCAAAGTGAAAAATGTATTGATTAAAATTAGTGCTGTCGAAAGATTCATCAAAATCAATAATCGAATCTAAAAGTATACATGGGTGTGTACTATGTGTATTTATTCCATTAATATAAATCGACATACATGCATACATATGATAAAAATGTGAAGAAAAAAAAAATATATATATATATATTTTTTTTTTTTGGGGGGGTTTTATATTAAATATATTTACAATAAAATTTTATTAATATAAATATATACATGTAAATATTTTGTAAATATATACTGCATGTGTGTGTATTTATATATACATAATTAATATACACAGTACACACACATACATCAAAAGGAAAAATGTTATGAGTGAATGTGCATGACATGACTCAAATTTTGCACCAAAAGATTAAAAATAATATTTCTATAATTATATAAAGCCTACAAGAGAGCTTTTGCAGCATTAGACAGCAACAGCGATCCTGCAAATTGCCTTTTCTATTCTCATGCCCCGTGTTTCCACAGCCTGAGGGGTACGATTGGGATTGTATTTCGCCTCGGTCCCCGGCCTCAAGAAATCACAGCAGGATTAAGCAGTTGTGCTGCACCTGACACGAGTGATCATTCCAGTCACTGTGGGGCTGCAGCTCAAATGGCGATGACAAACAACCAGTACCCGGGCGGTAATTCAATCAGCACTCTACTGGCATGAGAAAGAGCTCTCACAGCAAGATTGGCCCCCGGCTTTGATAAGGTCCTCCTCAGAAGTCCTAAAATAAAGACGTTTAAGGAGAAACAAAGGGAGGTGAAGGACTCTGGAAGATTCAGGAGGGGTCAAGAGAACAGGATAGTGAGAGATAAAGATAGCTTGGGAGCCGGACCCGAGGGGAGGGCTGAAAGAAATTAAAGAGGAGCGGGTTTGAGACAGAACAGGCAGTCCACATTCCAATGCGTTTTGATGCCTAATGTGCAGAAGAATCCCGTAAGAGCCAGCGACAGTGCCGAGTGATCCTGGGACTGGGCTCTCCCGCTGAGGTACGCGATGCACACCGGAGTTCATTAGTGCAATGTGTCTAACATCTTTCATTTGGCCTCTCTTAAGCAGATTTTATATTGTCTCGTGAGCTTATTTAATTTACGATCCGGTAGAGGCGGCCAGCCATGTTGAGTGAAATATTTGTGTCCCGGCTGCAGAGATTCCCAGCGTGCAACGTGTCCAAAAGCGTGAAGACGGCAAGGAATAAATCTTCAAATTGGGAAAATGTGAGCTTCCAGAAGTGGAATCTTTGTAGTGGCTGTCATCCTGATCTAATGCCCGGAGAGAAAACGATAAAATATTGTTTAATTTTGAACTGTGTGCAATCGGAAAGGCCCAAAGGTTTTCCCCTGTGTGTTTCAGACATCACGTCGCTTCTGATTTTGTTAGTTTACGTGACTTTTACCTTTGCTCTCTTCAGCTATTCTTTTAATGAGAACCACCTCAGACTGGGCAACCGCCCATAAAGTTGACATGCAAAACTAAAATTTCTTACATTTGCTTGGATTGGTCGTCATGTGCATCATTTTTCAGTGCACTCTATTCATGTTCATATTTCTTTTTGAGCATTTAAGGTAATTAATAACAAGCGTTGTATATTTGTTACTCCTAATTTTGAAAATAATGATAATTTTGCGCTCTCCACCTAGACGGAAGTTAAGCAGTAGATTTTCCCTGCAGAACACAATGACTGAACACTAGAAGAAAAATATAGTAGTTTCAGACGTTTCTTCTAAATTGCTTTAAGGGGACTTAAAAAATCAAAACAAATTAAACCATTGTGTGTGTACAGTAAGCCATGAAATCAATTTGAATTATAAAGCTTGGAACACTTGCTCTTGGATGAATTTGAGAAATATGTGACTTTTTCTCTTTGGAGAACACCTTGAGACATTGCTGAGATGCACTAGAGAGTTCAAGCCCTGTTTCGCAAGAGAATCTGATTGCTGTGTTGGAAAAACTTCTTAAAAAAAGATGTAGTTTGTGATGTAATTCTGTATATCTATGGGGGGTTTTTTCACTGTGGAATAGAAAAGAAGAATCTTTGCAACACTTTATGCGGATGTTTTCCATATAATCCTAATACTAAGGTATTCCAAATGTAACTTTTGGTTGAACTATCCCTTTAATTCTCATGTCAGCTGCTCAGAAACCACATGCATTCGTCATCACACGCAGTTTGTGTGTTTGTCCTTGTCTGCTTGTCCGGCTGAAACCCACCTTTTAGCCCATTAGCTTGCGCAGCATCCTCTCAAGGCTCAGTGCGCTCTGTACCTGATTTAACACTAATGTTCCTGTGACTCACTCAATCACTCAATCCCACCTCTTATCTTTGCTCTGCCCTTTACAGCATTAACAAATTGGAGATCTCTCCTACATGTCTTCATCCAGCTCATTAGCAAACTGTTGCCACAGGCTCTCTTTGTTTGTGTTGTGCACCACCCACACTTTAAACATAGTCATGTAAAGGTCTGGCACCCTCGAGTCTAATGATATCTTAATGAAATACAGACACACTGTACGGCTCTTAAAGCTGTACTCTACATTTAAGTATTCACTGGAGTTTTGTGGGTAAACATGCATTGTATATTGAATGCTGTGTAAATTAGCTAAGCTTTTTATTATAGTTAATAATGGACCTGTCTATGTTCATAAGTAGTTTTTCATAATTTAAGGTTATTTTAATGATTAAATGATACAT
Organism: Enteromius treurensis; assembly: GCA_032275025.1. Lineage (NCBI taxonomy): Eukaryota > Metazoa > Chordata > Actinopteri > Cypriniformes > Cyprinidae > Enteromius > Enteromius treurensis. Next base: position 17,839,234 of record JAUCMU010000151.1, read on the forward strand.
TTTTGACACTTCTGAGAGATCTTAAATTTTGCCTGGCTAGCCCTTTTACATTTTATTTATAAGATATGTGTTTTGTTTGTTTGTTTGTTTTAACCATATGGATCCTTTGGAAATGGCAGCTGAAATCTTGATATTATGAAACAGATTATGGCCATCTGAAGAAATTGACTCCCTCTATGAAGCCTGTACTCTGTGCCTTTTTCTTCTGCGCTCGCTATTGTCCAGAAGAAAGATTATTTACAACTCTGAGGCCTGACAGCGTCCTTATAGAGGAAGCTGTTATTTACTGCGAATCCTGACCATTCACACATGCTATATTATCCTAGACAATGACGACAGGCCAAACAAGCGCTTAGGGCAGCAGTTCTCAAATGAATGTCTTTGACAGCTCCAAGGTGAAATGGAGCAGTTTACGAAATGTCCCAAATGGCACCCTCAGCGCTCACAATCCTATACTTTGCCGCGTGGGCTGTTGGGTAATAGTCTCCCGTTAGGTCCCCATCAGCGTGGACTTGACAAAAAGAACACTAAATGAATTTATTTCTTTTTGGCAAAAGAAGTTTACAATATTTTTACCAGAATAAAAATCTTTTTGTCCAGATAAAATGGGGTCCATAACTGATCATTTTCAAAACTGAAATAAATCCAGAATAAAATATACAAAATAAATATTAGATCTTTTAGTTCTGTTCTAAATTAACAAGTACTAAAATGACTAAAACTTAAACAAAAATGATAAAGTAAAAAATAACAAAACCACTCAACTAAAACATAAAATGGAAAAAAGAAAGACATTTGAGTCGTATACAAATAGTACAAAAATGTTTTTGTTTTGTTTTTTTTGTTTTGTTGTGTTGTCTTTTGTTTGATTTGTTTTTATTTTGTTGGGCTTTGTTTTGCTTTGTTTAGTTTTTTGTTTTGCTTTTTTATTTTATTTTTTATTTTGTTTTGCTTTGTTTTGTTTTTTTGGTTTTGTTTTTTGTTTTGTTTTTTGTTTTGTTTTTATTTAGTTTTGCTTTGTTTTGTTTTTTTAGTTTTTTTTAGTTTTTTAATTTTGTTGAGTTTGGTTTACTTTGTTTTTGGTTTGTTTTTTATTTTGTTTTCTTTTTTGGTTTGGTTTTTTTGTTTTGTTTTTTATTTTATTTTGTTTTTATGTAGTTTTGTTTTTTGTTTTGTTTTGTTTTTGGTTTGGTTTTTTGTTAGGTTTTTTATTTTTGTTTGTTTTTTATTTTGTTTTGTTTTTTGTTTTGCTTTGTTTTGTTTTTTGGTTTGTTTTTAATTTTTTTCAGTTTGGTTTAATTTGTTTTTGGTTTGTTTTTTGTTTTTTATTATGTTTTTGTTTTATTTTTGTTTGGTTTTTTTTTTTGTTTGGTTTAATTTGTTTTGTTTTTTGTTTTGTTTTCTTTGTTTGTTTTTTTTTTTTTTTTTTTATTCTTTTGCTTAGGTTTGTTTTTTTTTGTTTGTTTTTTTGTTTGGTTTTTTATTTTGTTTTGCTTTGCTTTGCTTTGCTTTGCTTTGTTTTATTTTTTGTTTGGTTTTTTTATTTTGTTCAGTTTGGTCCAATTAGTTTTTGTTTTTTTTTTGTTTTTATTTTTGTTTTGTTTTACTTTAGTTTTTGTTTTTTTTTGTTTTTATTTTTTTTTTGTTTTACTTTGGTTTTTTTGTTTTGTTTGTTTTTCTTTTTGTTTTATTTTTTATTTTGTTTTGTTTTTAATTTTGTTTTTTGTTTTGTTTTTTGGGTTTTTTTGTTGTGTTTTTGTTTTGCTTTGCTTTGTTTTGTTTTGTTTTTTGCTTTGTTTTGTTTTTTTGGTTTAGTTTTTTTATTTTGTTGAGTTTGGTTTAATTTGTTTTTGGTTTGGTTTTTTGTTGTGTTGTGTTTTGTCATGTTTTGTTTGCTTTGATTTATTTTTTTTGATTTTGTTATGACTTGATTTGACTTGATAACAGTGTGAGTCTCACCCTCATGTCTTCCCATGTCTTTGAAACCCAAAATGAGGCATGTTAATGAAACCTTTTCAGTCCCATCATTGAAAGTCCAGTTTACCAAATTGTAATATATCCAAACCGTTTAAAAGGCTTAAGATGAATTCACGCAAATCAAGACCCCTTGATTCATATTGATTTGTTTTATAAAGTCTTTATGAGCTTTTTGGATCGTCTAAGTTTTTCTAATTTAAAGTTTCTCAATTTGTGTTCTAAAGATTAACCTGTGACTATGGAGTAAACTGTCCCTTTAAGTAATTTATTTTGGAAGAAGTAAACTTCACGCTCTGCAACACTCCGATTTCAAGACTGCTTTGTATTGTCAATGGAAAGAATCCTCTATATGTTTCATATATTTATAGTTCCCCCTTAGCTTTGCATGTTGTTGTAAACAGAGAAAGGTTACAGTAGTTTTCGGCACGTAATGGAGGCAGTCTGCTAAGTGATCAGCGCTTGTAAGGCCTCTCTATCCAGCACTGTAACCAGAGATGGAGACAAACGTCCAGTTGCTGAAATGCTGCAAACAGATGCCGCTGTCCCTGTCCCTGTAAATCACATCAGCACCTCCGGATGGGGGTGGAGGGTTGGATAACCTCCTAGGCTCCGCGGGCACCGGCTGGACGCCGGAATAGATGTTGTGATGATCGGGACTGCGGTGTTGCGAGAAGTGCGAACCACTGTTCTCTGAAGTGGATTTCTGCTGAAAAGGAGATGGAAATTGCCATTGTGACAGGTCTGTCAGCTCATTATAACTTTTATGGACTCCTAATCTAAGACACTGAAATAATACTTTCGGTATGTCCGAGTGGACAGCGATTATGAGTTTCCATTCAGGGCGAATGTGTAGATCAAAAAGAAGGTTGTGTGGCTGAATGTAATCTCATTTTGTTCTCTGCCCTTCCTCAGCTGCAAGCCTTGCCTTTCTTTCTTTTGTAAGCCCTGGGATTTACATGCCGTGAAGCCTTGTGTTCACCGATGTGAGGTCTCGCACTCATCGCGAGCCAGAAGAGTAACTTGATCCCAAGAGAATTCAGTTTAATTTCTTTCAAAATGTTCCCTAGGAAACTCGATACCAGATGAAGGGCTCGGAGACCTGAAAAAAGCCCACTCGCAGATGTTTCACCCCAGATTTGCACCTCCTCTCCACCTGTGTATTTATATATACACGTTCAGAGCGCTTCCTTCATGAAGTCACTGTGTGGTCGCTTGTTTTGTGTGAGAGCGGATCGGGTTTCGTTAGCGCTCCTGGCATATTTGCTCATGCAGGGTCTGCTGTGACAGAATCATATTAGGATTTTTCTGCAAATGCGGCACATTGAGCTGCAGCTCAGTCACGATTTTGTTTTGTTTTCATTGTAGGTGCTGTCGCTTATCTCTGCAGCTGATGTGCGGTTCTGCTCAGAGTTTTATGCTGTTTGGTTGTATTTACTGGGTCTGTACTTTGTCAAGGTTGCTGGTTTTCTTTTGGACACAGAGAACAGGTGGCATGCCATAGGATGTGTCTTTAAAGGATCTGATAATGACACAATTTGTAAGCACCCAGTTTATTCGAGATTTCAGTAAGCACTGATGAGAGCCACAGAATAAAAACCACAGAATTCATATTTTTGCTGTGTTTATTGCTCAGTATCGTACATTTCTAAATGACTGTTTAAAAACTTAGGGACAGTAATCATGTACTATTGTATTATAGTTTGTATTATAAATAGTTCAAGTAGTGTGTTCACACTGAAAATCCCAAAAAGAAAAAAGTGCACTTTAAATATCCAGGTGATGCATTTAAATAACCCGAAAAGCACTTCATGCGCTACACTGTCGCAGCTTTTATTACTTTGTGAAGATTCAGATGATTAAAGACAAAATAAACGTATACACTACATGACTGAGTATGTAGTGCATCAGTGTATAGTTAGCGGATAAGTGCATAGTGTGTAGTTAGGACACAATTAACCACGGTTTCACAGACAAGACTTGAGATTAGTCCTAGATTAAAATGTAAATCTGAGCCGTTTCAACTGAAAGAAACCGTCACTGACTGATCTTATAACATGTCAGTGTCTTAAGATACACACCAGTAATGCTTTTTTCTAAGACAAGTTTTTAAAAAAATGACTTAAATGTCCTAATTGAACCATGGCCTAATCCTGGCTTAGGCTAAGACCTGTCTATGAAACTGGGCCTTTGTGGGTTTTTGTGTGTGTTGTTATTATTATAAATTAATAAATTGATACAAATAATTATTTACTGTATTGTACAATTATATTACCAATGGATTGTTTTCAACATTAGTAATAATAATATGTTTCTTGAACCCCAAATCTGCTATTAAAATGATTTCTAAAGGATCATGTGACACTAGGTTAGAGTCATGATGCTGTTATTGTGGTTATATTTCATAGCATTGCAGACTTGGTGAGCATACAATATAATACAGCTTTTAAATATAGATTGGTTATATATGGTGTGCAGGGTTTTTTCGTTTTGTTTTAACAACAAACAGGAATAATGAGTTCCATTGAAATGTTTCAGTTCAGTGAATTCTGAGGATTCTGATTCAGTGGGAGTTTTATGAATGAATCATTACAAGACCTGACTCATAAGACTCATTTGTTCATGAATCCGCTTACATTGGTCACCCTGTAAGTTTGTTTTGACTTTCAACCCATGAGAACCTCTCACCTGGGTGTGTTTATTTTAAGCCTTTTAATCATCACATTCAATTTAGCCTGAAAACACAAAACAAAACTCATCCATGCTCATATTTTAGATGATATACAATGGATCCATGATGATGAAAACAGGATTTTTCTATTATGCCTATTTCTCAATGAGCACTTTTTTGTTTTATCTCCTCCAAATCTTAAAAGCACTCGCTCTCCAACACAGACTCTTTCTACGTGGTTTCAGTGTCCAGTCTGTCTTCCAGCATTCACAAAGTGAGCCTGGGGTTGCCCCTGATTTACGAGATCCAGATTCCTACGAGCTGAATCACAGCCAGGTGCACGATCTCCAAAGCAGATCGGCCAAAGTCCCGTCTGATCAGCTGCTCTGCTGATTTTACACAGCTTCCAGCGACCCAGATTTTCCCTTTTTCTCCACGCTCAGAGGGACTGTGGGAGCCGCATCTGCCGACTCCGTCTCTGGGTAGACACTCTCTCTCTCTTCTCTCTCTCTCTCTCTCTCTCTCCGTTTCGTCTCAGCTGAGAGCAGCACGCGTTCAGAGTGTACTCTCTCTCTCTGTAAGCGCTGAACAGCACAGACTGCTCTTGCACGAGTGCTTCATCACTGAGCTTGACCGGCACAGAAACCCTCACCAGCTGCGCCTAAACGCAACCATGCTCTTAGGTAAGTACTGTTTACGGCATCGATTCGTCTGCATGCTTCTTATCTTGTGCATCAGAGTGGTAAACATCAAAAAGAATGTCACAATAGACCTGCCTTCAATCTAGACATGTACTTGTGATTTGGCTTTGCTGTTTGGAGCTGAGCTTTGAAATACAACTGTGCTCTGGATTTATGTAAGATATCCTGTCAGCACCATTGTTTTGTTTATGTGGGTTAAGTTTGTGCCATCGCTAATACGGCGTGACACCTTTAACTTCTCTAAACAGACCGACTGTTTCCTTATTGGAATTTAAAGATCAGACATTTGGTATTATAATACCTGTCTTACAAGATCAGATGTGTCTATTAATAGTTTGTCTTTCACCGAGTTAGTTTTAATTTGCCTCGGTTGGTTTTCTGGCGCTCTTGGAGTTCTCCTCTCAGTTGCTTTTAATGTGAAGATATTTTATCCAGAATTTTCTCACGTCGTATTCACACCTACCCGCTCTGAACGCATGCTGATCGCCCTCGTAGCGCGACATTGCGGCTTACACGCTCAACCGCTGACGTGTGGGTGTTCGTGAGCGATCGGGCTCCTTCAAGAGCTCATTGATAGCAGTGCGATGGAAAGCCTCTCTCAGGAGCGTCTCGTTCGATGTAGTACTAATGCAGTGTCACATTCCAGAGGAGTGCGACTCGGAATAATCAGGCATGTCTGTGGGGAGCGAAGGCTTGAAATTGCTGTTGATGGTCGCTGTGCGTCTGTCTGCCAGTCTCCCGAAGCCCCCCGTGGAGAAGACCTGGGGGCTGAGTCTTTTGCCAGAACTTTAGCAGCTCCGTTGCACTAATAGAGAGACTAAAAGAAATGTTCAGTGCGAGCTCTTTTTTAATATGTTTATCCAAATACTTTTTTACGCCCCATTTTAATGTGCAGTGATTGTAAAGTAAGCCATTTATGGGGTGATTTGACCGAAAAGAGTAAACACTGTGGCTTTGTGGGATTGTGCTGTTTGTTTAAGCATCTCGGAAATACAGTAGCATAGCATGAGTTTGGGGCAAGACGATCTTTTGGATTAGCAAGGACTCAGACTTTGCTCAGGAAAACCTGCTTGAAAACAAAATTTTTACTGGGTAACATTAGGGACACAAAAATCCCAGATTTTATAATTTGACAGCATTTGTGGTTTATTGTCAGTTACCACAAAATAATCATCATATTTCATTTTTAGTATTATTATTATTATTATTGTTTATTATTATTATTATTATTATTATTTTATTTATAAAAATATATTATATATATTTTTCCTTCGATTCTTTTTTTTATTTATTAATTATATTTATTATATATATATATATATATATATATATGAACAATGCATTTAAGAAATATTTTTTTCTTTGGCAATATTTATTTATTAATTTATTCATTCTTGTTTTTGCTCTCACACAAGTGCATCATGTTTGTTTTTTGTTTTTTTTCACAGTGTGGAGGTGTAGTACATGACTTCTGATCTCATCACTTGCTCAGTACAGAATGCTAATCGAAAACTGGTTTAGTTTTTCATCCCGGCATGTTCTTAATCACCCACTGCTACCATTTTTAGAAGTATTTATGCCCACACAGACATATTCAAACCTTCACAACATTCTAAATGTCCAAAATAATGTTTCAAAGTCTATTCTACATCGTTTGATTTCAGGAAATAATGTCTCTCATTGAGCATGCATTTGCCTAACCAGGTTTCTTAAATTGGTATATATGTGATTAAATATTTAAGCACTGTATTTGAGCATCGTCCCCTGTGAGGTTTTGTTGATACTAGAGTAAAGCATGAAGTGTGTGTGCTCTCTCTCTCTTTCTCTCTCTGTGTGTGTCTCTTTAACCGTTTCCTCTTTCTGTCAGAGGAATCTGATAGTTGAGTGTTGAAATAAGGAATGCTTTTTGGCTGGCTGTACCAGCCTTCACGAGACAGAATAGACCATCTTAATTATGATTCATACTCTCCAGTCCTGTTGTGCTGCCCTGCTGGCCGGTTGTGCAATTGTTAAACCTTAAAAGTACAGCTTGAAATTAAAATGGTCATAAAATGCTGACTCGCATGTGTTTTTTATAAAGAAGCAGATGCATTGGTTTCTCAGTCACTTATCAAAAGTTTGGGGTTGTATAATTATTTTTCCCCAAGCCTCTTATTCTCACCAAGAATGCTTTTATTTAATGAAACCTACAGTGATATTGTAAAATATTATTGCAATTTAAAATAACTGATTTCTGTTTTAATACATGTTAAACTTATTCCTGTGATGACAAAGCTAAATTCCCAGCATCATTACTTCAGCCTTCAGAAATCATTCTGTTCTACAGAACATCATTTATTTGTGCACCAAATGTGTCTCTGCTGTTACTTTGCTGTTTGACCAATTTAAAGCATCCTTGCTGAATATTAAAGTATTAAGGATTAAATATTAAATCTATTTCATACTTCACCTCTGAAATGACTTGTCTTTGTCACTTTACTTCAGACCTCTAGCTACTGTACATCCAGGTTTGTATCAATACAATACAATCAATTCCCATTGTAAAATGTTACATTTAAATTCCTGTGCAAATATAAAATATTTAATGCAGAGAATGACTAAACACAATCAGTAACTAAAAAAAAGTACCATAAAAAGGCTAATGACAAGTTTTTCAATACAAGTACATCCCACCCTGTGGGCATAACATCGGTTTCTTGACAGATGCTGTATTACTTTATTTTATGATGAAGCAGGAATACTCGATTGTGACTGTCCAGTCACTTGATTCTTTGGTCAGAAATATTTGTATATTCTGCTAAACCATATAACTGTAAGACTTAATGAAATAACTTTATACAGACACCTTTACTAGATTTAGACTATATTTCGATAGTCCATTTAGACATTCTAGTAACTATAAGTAACTAAGGTGATATAAGGGCAAGCAAATTTTAATAAGTAAATAACCAACAAGAGACTCTTTGAATTTGGGTGGACTGTCTCTTTAAGCTTAGATCTATCTGTCACCTCTGGCTTGCTTAGTTGGCAGCACCTAATTTCTAGTGATTATCGTCATTTTTGATTACAGAGACCGCCTCTACATTTGATAAATAAATCATTATACATTACCATCACTCTATTCTCCTATTTGTTTATGTTCAGTGCTTTGCTACAATCTGTACCGTTAAATAAAAGTGATTGATTGCTTGATCTATCAGTATGCAAAACGAACTAGACTCTGAGGTCAATTGTTTTTAAAGTATTTCCAAACTGAGTTTGCAGGTACCAAGTGTCTTTTGTTGCCATGGTAGACTGCACTGATATGCATGACAATTACCCTGGTCACCATTTGTGGACCTGATCTCTCGTCCCTTATCTGTAATTAGAGTCGAAGCGTTCTTCTACGCTTCACGGCAAAGTAATGGTAATTGCAAACATTTGTTATAGCAAACAACTCTGTCAGCAGTAACAGTGATAAATCTACAGGCCTCTCGCGTTGACCCTAGGTTAATACAGCCGCCGTTTTGGTTTTAATTGACGTAAAAGCGTAACTCCTGCCCAGGAGGAACGGTGCGGCGTGGCGCGGCGGGCGTACATGGCGAATATGTCAGCCGTAGCTTTGAGCGCTGCTATAATCCCCTTGACAGGATTTGATTTGCATGCACTTCTATGCTTCTCACTGCACTGAATATTAATGCCCAATATTGTTGGATAAAGTAAAATCAGAGAATACATCGGAGAGAGAGAGAGAGAAGTCACTTGGAGCATCGGCCCACGCGGCGCGAGTGCAAACCTACCGGGGCCGACGCAACCAGCCCTTGGGGTTTTGGACCAATGTGCCAAGTTGATAACGCTCAGAACTGGCTTTTAGCAGCCATTTGAGATTATTTGACAAAAAAAAAATGCCCAAAGCACATTAACACGGGCGGCTGGACGGGCGTTCTGTATGTCTATGTGTCTGTCTGCTTGAGGGATGTTGTTACCAGAGGGAGCCAGGCTTGGAAACAAGCATTAGGGATGGAGTTTGGGCTCGGGCGTGACAAGAGGTTCTCCTGTTCCTGCTGTTCCTTAGTCTCCATGGAAACCACAGAGCTGAAACAACAAGTACTGCCGCTGGTAAAATCACTTTATGAAAGTAATTTGCACAGCAAGAGTGTTGCGTTCGGATACGAGCTCGAGCAAACCCTACACGCACTCTTAATAGACTGATATTTACGTTTCTGGTTTTGACCGTCCCTGTGTTAAATACAAAAACATCCCACTCGGAGGCCGTGTTATCTTACGCCGAGCCACATGAAAAGCATAAATGTGTGTCATTTGATCCTGGCCCCGCTGATACTATTGTTCGACAGTCGGGTGAACGCGCGCAGCCCTAATTGTATCGCTCGCACTTTACGGGAGGTTTGTTAATGCAGATCTGTTTCCGACTGGGAGTCTTGTGTTGCTCCGCTCGCTGAATGTGACAGGGTTTGTTCTTAGTGTGAATAATGAAACATGCTCCCAGAGTCGTGTGCGAGAGATCCCGTGACAGCCCGCTTTAATGATCTTGTTATTGTTCTTTGCAGAACAGATGTTGGTGACTTAACGATTGTTTGCGTTTTGTGATCTCCCACTTTTCCGAACATTACCGTTCCCTAAATCTCTGTGTTTGATTTGCGCTGCATCTATTTGCATTATTGTAAGCTTTTAATTATCAGTGCTTCTTACTAAGCCAGACATAAGTGTTAGTGTTGTTCATACTTAGGGTTAGGTTGGAGTTGTTCTGGGTTTCAGGGAGTAACTCGTCCAATATGGGATGACTTCTCACATTTGTGTGTTTAGGTCATCTTTTGGTCAAATATATGTCTTTGTGCTTTTAAGGTGTTACTTCCTGCATTGGTGTACCACTTATTCACCTTATTCCTGGCAAGCCTTCTGTGTGTTCTGTTATGGGTTGCACTTCTTGTTTGGGGAACTTTCATTCGAATAAACTAAAACAAATCATTTCAAAACATAAGATACAAATACAGCTTATCCATTTGTTTTATTAATGAGCTGTCAATATTCCTTCATGTTTTATTTTCATACTTCAATATAATTTAGTGCTTAGTATTTTAATGTGTCATGTTATAACTAGAATATCTTTGGCAAAAACTCTTTTCAATTGTTGCGTTCTTTTCCGCATGATTTTTTTTTTCCTTTACATTTCGCTGTGATCGTTTGAAAAAGGACAACAAATACTGTGAGTGAGTGAGCTGACTTGTGGCCATGTAGGGTGACCCATATTTGGAATTTGTGCTCTGCATTTAACCCATCCAACGTGTACACACACAGCAGTGAGAAGTGAACAACAACACACACACCGTGAACACACACTCGGTGCAGTGGTCAGCCATTGCTGCGGCGCCCGGGGAGCAGTTGGGGGAACCGTGCCTTGCTCAAGGGTCTCACCTCAGTTGTGGTATTGAAGGTGGAGAGAGTGCACAATCCCGGTTGGAATGTGGGACTAGAACCCGCAACCTTTGGGTTACAAGTCCAACCCCCTATCCATTAAACCACGACTGTTATTTAAATTAGAGATGCACCGAATGACCGGCTAGTGATCGGAATCAGACGATTTTTTGTATAACCTGCCCAGATCGGTGACCTGCTGGTCAGGCTCGTTTTGTCCAGATTTTGACTGGGCGACAGGTTTTAAGAAATCGCCGACAAATGCCCGAAATCACGGGCAAATCGGTGCTCGTTCACGCGAGTGACAGTCAAGCAGTGTGAATAATCAAAGACGCGATCTGAGAGAATCGCCGACACCCGTGAGATATTTTTAGCTTCAAAATCGTGCCGTGTGAAATGTGTTCTGACTGAATAACATCAGTGATTACTTACAGCCAATGGAGAGAGGGCAGCAGGATGTTAGGGGAGGAGTTATGGAGGTATAGAAGGTAAATATCCTCCTCTATAATCTTCTTTTCGTTGCAAATGAGCGCACATGCAATTTGTATGGCAAGCTTCTTTTGCTTGCTATCATTTTTAATAATAATCCCAGTCTCACG
>JAUCMU010000151.1:17850690-17861658 GCA_032275025.1 Enteromius treurensis
ATTATAAATCCACCCGGAATATATATAACGTTAGATGTATCTTACGTTACGCTTGTATTTCGTTGATTTCTATGGCAGTACGTGGAGGAAAGCATAAGAGATTTCTTTCAAATATACAGTATAAAAATGGTCTGACTTTTAAAGTTTTAAATTATTTGTATTTTATTTAATTCTTGACATTAATGTGTTTGTTTCTTGTATTTTAATTAAACGTTTTGTTTTTATATGTATACACGTTTGCAGCAATTTAATGTAACATTATATAAAATATATAGAAAAATAAAATATAGAAAATAAATCTCTAGACTCCTAAATCTCCTTTTATACGAGAGACGGATGTTTATATTCTTTGATTTGATTCATGCAAATCACTTGCCTTCGTTCTAAGATTTTTACTTGCGTAACATGTTGAGATCTCTGCCAACTGGTTTAAGTTGTCTGCCAAAGCCAATTATTTTTTTTTGTCTCGTTTGGTGTGTGTCAAGTGTTCATTTTAAGCCCTGGCTGCGTTCGTTCCTCGAAGTCTTTCTAGAATGTCAAGATCACTGTTGAAGCTCGACATTAAGAGTGAAGCTGCCGCAGAGATTGAGAGATATGAGACCAGCTGTCTCAGTCACTTCACACTGCGGCTGCAGCCATTATATATTTCAACTTTCATGCATTTTTAAAGCACTGCACTGTTGTGTGTGTTGTGATAAGTCATTATGGTATATGTCTTCAAAGAAAGAGCGAAAACTGCATTGATAAAGGCTTCAGTGTTTTTGTACTCCCTTTATTTGGTGGCTGTGTTTGATGTGACAAAAGGATCCACAGGAAAACAGCAGGTGTTGAGTCGCAGGCCCAGTCGCAAGCTTGGCAGAATGATCTGCTCTTTATGATTATTTCATGGGCTTTTATGCTCCCCGGCACTGATACAACACTCAGTTATTGAGCTTTGGCTTCTGTTGTTGTGAATGTCACTTCAGGTTTGCAGGAATCCTGCACTGAATCGTTTTCCCTGAAGCCATTTAACTCAAATAGAAATGTAAATCAGGATTTGACTCCAAGCCTGGGTGGTATGATGGCATGTGTACTGTTCAACTGTAACTAAATACTTGAAATACTCTGTAAGATTTTGAGGGGAGTACTGATGATCCTCTAAAAGTGTTTATGGCCAAGATTTGTGTTCAGTTCTTTGTTCGTTTAGCACTAAGTTTTTGAGTGATCAACTGTCTGAAAACCTTATCTTGATATTTTTTTGGTTTTGTATTTTCAGATGGCCAGCGTAATCCTAAACCCGATGGTTCAGCTCAGGCTGAGGACGCTGGCTCAAGAGATGGGAGTCCACGAGCGGGCAGCCCTGTGGCGAGAGCATCATCCAGGGCCCGGCACAATCAAGGCTCCAGCGACTCGGACAGTGACAGCAGTGAAGATGACAGTGATGATGGCGTTATGCACAGGATAAAGAGCAGTGTCACACATATCAAGGTGAGTTACAGTCATACAGCATTATGATAATGTTAAAGGGGGGATAGTATAGATTGTAGATTAGGGATGTGCAGGTCATCTTATTGGTATTTCTAATTAAATGGTGATTAATCATTTATAATTTAATTGGTTAAGCAATAAATCAATATTGGTGTAAATGTAATCATGTGAGTGGCTGCCAAAAATACTGGCTTGTTATTATTCACAAAACAAACTATAAACTAGTTGTTTTTTCTTTAGATGAAGCGAAATAAAGTATAAATATTATATAAGAAGCTTACATTAAAATCTAAAAACTCTCTTGGCAATTAACTAGTAATCAGATAATAATTGTTTTTCATGTGGATACTGTAAAAAATTAATTTACATGACACCTCAGTGATAAAAATAAAAACTCAAAATATAAAATACTCTAAGTCTAGTCTGTTGCAATATTTGCATTATTGGTAAACATTTCAATTATTATTGGCCACAACTAATTTACATATGTTTTTTTTTTTTTCCCGTTTTCATCATCCGTTCCTATCAAAATGTTATGGATCCGAAAAAGCAGAAAAAAAATCAAACCTGATCTGAACAGTTTTTTTGACGGTTGAATGTTTTGTAGACATTGTGTAAATGTTATTGACACAACGTGAGGTCGTATTTGTTTTTTAACACCTGAAAGTTTCAGATGAAAATTTTGGACTCGACCTCAAGCACTGTTAAAGTCATTTGATCTAAAAGTAGTTGGCACAAATCCAGAGCTAGACTAATTGGTGCAGCTACTGTGTTTTGCTAATGTGATTGTGTTTGTTTCAGCGTGCTTCTGACGATGAGAGCAAAAACAGACGAAGAAGCTCTTCACCTGACCGGTACGGCAGATATTATTCTCAATTTAAAAAAAAAAAATTGATGTAAAAATCAGTCCTTTCTGTAAACTGGTGTCATTTGTTTTTATTTTTGGGACGAAAGGTCACAGTCAAGATCCCGCTCCAGGTCCCGCTCTAGATCTCGTACTCCTCAAGAACGTTATGGGAGGGGACGTAGGTAAGGGCAAGGGTTTATGTTCTTGACAGTTTTCCTGATGTAAAATATTGCACCTTTTAGTTGTAATGTTTTCCTTGTTCTCTGTTGTCCTCGCGTCAGGTCCAGGGAGCGAGATCGAGACCGCTATGATGAGCGGGATCGTTTTGAGCGGCGCTCCAGCAGAGAGAGGGATTGGGAACACAGGAGGAGGGGAAGGTCAGCCTCCCCAGCCAAAAATGATAAACCTCCCACTGAGGAGCCTCCAGTGAAGAAAAGGAAAGAAGGGCTGGACCCCATCCTGACCCGCACTGGTGGGGCCTACATCCCACCAGCCAAACTGCGCATGATGCAGGCTCAGATCACTGACAAGAGCAGGTTGGTTTTACTTCGCGCCGCAGTTCTACATTTTGTATTCATGTATTTTTCTTTATAGGGTTATGGGTGTACTGTTATTGTTAGATATAAAGTTTATTGGCCTTAAGCTATATATTTATGATATTGCACTTTGTAAATCCATCACTGGATTTGGAGCATACAAGGAAAAAATAAATAAGGCAAAATATTGAATATTGGGAATATTTTTGTAATTGTTTTAATGATGATGAAAATAAGGCATGCGTTTTTTGTTTTTTTTTAAAGATTATTTTGAAATGGTAGCGAGAGATCTGCTGATGGTGTAGAATCTTATCATAACAAAATATTTCCTTTCTATTATAAAAATTTTTAGATATTTTTGGAAAAATATACACCATTACCCAATATTTTGTGCCAGTAAGATTGTAGGTATAAATAAATTAATACTTTTATTCAGCAAGAATGCAAAAATATTAAAAGTGCCCATAAGGACAAAAAAAGTTTGTTAAAAAAAAAGAACTTTTAATATTATAACGTCTTATTGTAAACATTTGTGTAAAGAAATAAATAAATCCAAATCCATAAAAAAAAAGAATATATATGTGTATATATATTTATTTATTTCCTGGCTCTGTGGAAAACGGTGTAAGAGATTATACCTACGTTTATTAGAAAATTTGACTTTATTTGTATTTTGTATTGTATATTTTTTTCTAATCTAATTGTCTTTAAATGACTATTGTTTAAAGATTAGACGTTTAAGTCGTAAATAATTTAAATACTAAAATATTTATTGGCAACTGCCATTATGCTTAAAATGTAGAAATAGCATATAGTTTTTAGATTTATTGCCCAGTTCTAATAAGGAGTGATCATCAGATAAGGAAGGTGATCTCCGTTGATCCATCTTGAATCATATTGATTTTGAAGTATTTTCAGACATCGTGATAAGAATAGATTGTGATTTATTGATGGTGGGAAGCACATCCACATGAATTCAATGAAGGGGTCGATTAAATTTCCTCATGCAACAAAATGGAGGTCACCAGCCAGGAAATATAGAGATGTCCCTTAGGGATGTGGGATATCTATAGCAAAAAGAGTCTAGCGCTGGCCTGTGCTTGAGGCAAGACACTAGAAGATAGGTGATAGAAACAATACATCAGAGATCAGTCTCAAGAGCTAAGGAAATTAGTTGGTGGGGAAAAATAGCAGTTCCCTGAGGAGCCGAGTACGACTTCAAAACTCCGTAACATCAGCATTTTCCTGGTTATTTGATGCTGAAGTACAGACTGAGAAGCGGACAGCGGGTGAAGGTTTGGTCCTGCTATTACTGTTGTGCCAAATATGACCTTTAAATTACTGGAAGCAAAAGACAAAGCGTTTCATGATCGCTGCTGTGTTGACAGGCTGAAAGTGTCTCCTCCAAAAAATCTGTGCAGTTGGTTTTTCATCTGTTCTTTTCTTTTCTTTTTTATTCCACAGTTTGGAGTATCAGAGGATGAGCTGGGAAGCCCTGAAGAAGTCCATCAATGGTCTGATCAACAAAGTAAATGTTTCCAACATCGGCAACATTATTCAAGAGCTGCTGCAGGAGAATATCGTCAGGGGCAGGTAAAGACCACAGCTCTTGTGTTTTACTCTAAATAATCCGAATCAGAAAGAGCTTTATTGCCAGGTATGTTTACACATACAAGGAATTTGTTTTGCTGACAGACAGCCGGCTTACTGACTATTCTATGGCCATGTTCCTAGTGTACTGTGTACATTTGCTGTATTTGAAGACATGGTTCTTTACCTTTAATTGTTTAATGCTTTACACAATAAAGATATAGTAACTTCACAATATTATACAGAGGAGTATTCGAATCACTGACGCAAGCTTCAGTTATGAGGCAAATCTGATGATCCCTATGGGGGCAGGAAATAAAAAGAAAAACTAATTGATATTGATCCTGGCGTGTCTCTCTCCAGAGGTCTTCTGGCCAGGTCTACACTTCAGGCCCAGGCTGCCTCTCCCATCTTCACCCATGTGTACGCTGCTGTGGTGGCAATCATCAACTCCAAGTTTCCTCAGATCGGAGAACTTATTCTCAAGAGACTTATCCTCAATTTCCGCAAAGGTTACAGGAGGAATGATAAAGTAAGTCTTTAGGAAGCTGGGTACAGTTTCTAAAAGCAGCATTTTTACATTTACATTTCTATCTTTTCAGCAACAATGTCTCACAGCATCCAAGTTTGTGGCTCATCTCATCAATCAGAATGTGGTATGTCCTTCTGGCCCTTTTAACAGATTTTTGTCTATAAACAAGAGTTAATTTTCTTGTTGTGTAATTGCATTTCGTTTGTCTCAAGGCTCATGAAGTCCTGTGTCTAGAGATGTTAACCCTGCTTTTGGAAAGGCCCACCGATGACAGCGTGGAAGTGGCCATCAGCTTTCTAAAAGAGTGTGGTCTCAAACTGACAGAGGTCTCACCCCGAGGCATCAATGGTAAATTCCTTGCTATTTTATTTCTATTTTTGTTTAACGGAATGGATGATTTCATCTTTTGTTTTGTCTACACTGTCATTTTTTTCAGCTATCTTTGAACGTCTGAGGAACATCTTGCATGAATCCGAGATAGATAAGCGTGTACAGTACATGATTGAGGTGATGTTTGCCATCAGGAAGGATGGGTTTAAGGACCACCCTATTATCCCAGATGGGCTTGACCTAGTGGAGGAAGAGGACCAGTTCACACACATGCTTCCTCTGGAGGACGATTACAACACAGAGGACATTTTAAGTAAGATCAGATGCTACTTGTACATCAGTGTTAATTTGGTTGACGAATCATTTTCGTCATAATGTTTGTCAACGGCATTTTTTTCACTGACGAAAACGAGACGATAACGAATGAAAACTAATTTGAAATGACAAAAACTATGATGAAAAACTATTGACATTTTCGTCAACGAATAAAAACGGGAGGAAAATGTTATGGAGGGACGATTGGAAAGAGATTATTTCAGAAAGGAATGTGCTGCGTGGATCGGAGGTTAGATGTGTGCATGAACTGTATTTATAAGCTATACACTTGCTGCATGTCTCATAAAATGTTCAAAAATCTCAATATGTGGGATTAAGAGAAGAGCAGGCATATGGATAAGTTTGGAGATGGAAGAGAGAACTCAGTTCAGTCCGGTTTCTGAGCGCAGACACTGAAGCACACACACATAGCACGTCTCACAAAGTGCAAGTAAGTTACTCTTTAATGGAGAATTACACACAAAATGATTTCAAATTGTCTGTTCTGACTAGCATTCAGGTACACAGAGTCGATTATGAATTGCGTGAATGTAAACGGTAGAGAACATGCATGAGTACATTGCATTCGCGTGTATTCGGTTTAAAGGGACCGCAGCCTAATTTAGTTGCTATCGTCAAAGTCATGTTAATCAAGCAAAGTATAATCACTAAATATCCCTGACTGAATCACGTAGTACTTAGTTCTAAAGATTAATATAAATTCATTTATATATATATAAAAAAACATATATTTCTGCTTGAAAGAATGAATAACATGGTCAACAATATAGAAAGCATAATCAGCCTATATAACCATTGGTATGTCATTGAGAAGGAGACCATGTTCTTGACCTTAATGAGAAGTGGTTATGTTTAATTTGAACATAATGGCATGCTGTGTGTCACCACAGTTAAATCAGGGTCTATTATGATCAAATCTTAATGTTAACCATATTGAGTTTTGACATTTTAGAGAAATGCATAATAAACATTGTAACTATTTACCTAACTACTAACCCGTTCGATTCTAGCCGACTAAATTTACTATAGATTTAGTCAACTAAAATCATGTGATATTTAGTCGACTAAAACGAGACTAAAACTAAAAACAAAATGTCATTTTAAGTCAAAAGACTAAGACTAAATGAAAATTTGCTGTCAAAATTAACACTGATTAGCAAGCAGTTTATAAATACAGCTATAAATGCATTGTTCTTGATTTATAATATCTATAAAAGGAGATTTAAAGTTTTTTCTAAACAGAACAAATAAAAACAACACATACATACAGAACTATTCATTTTTAATACGCAAATATGAAACTGTACTTGGATGATTTATCATGAAATTGCATGAAAAGTTTAAAAAGTTTATTCTTAAAGTATGTAAAAAAAAATGTGACTATGAACAATGCATTATACTACATTAAATAAAGACAAATCAATAATAAATTAATAAAATAAGCTTATGAAACAATAACTAACATATGACTTTAAGTCAAGTGAATGAATCATCTTATAACAGGCATCCAGTACCGACTTCTGGAAAAGGGGAATACTACGTCTGATTGGCTCATCGGCTAGTATGTGTATTGTTCGAGTTGATGAGTGCTAAAGCTGCTCTCTGACTTGCGCACCTCAGATCAATTTCTGCACACCCAATTTATTTATTTTATTTTTTTCGCAGCCACAGTACGCCGGAAATCCGTCGTGGTGCCGGAACGCTATTACCCCTGGGTACCCTACACCTTACAGGAAACTACACACACTTTTAGATTCCCAAAACACTTCATTCTGTGTGATTTATAAGGACATGGGTAACGTCCTGGAAAGTCACCTTCTCCTTATAATACCCCTGCCATCATTATTCACATTTTTCTCATTTGTCACTAAAACATGCACACACTCACACACACACACTCATGTTGAGTTAGTGACAGGACTCAAGTTGCATTTTTAGACTTCAAACTTGACTTGGACTCCAAGTTAAAGTGTTGTGAACATCTCTGGGTCTTCCTGTAGTCAGTGAGAGCGCTGGTCTGTGTGTAGACACATGCTCAAAGCAAACAGGTCCATCACATTCAGTCCCACTTCATATTAGGTGGCCCTATTTAATATTTGATATGATGTTTTTACATTGTACTAATCCTTTTAAACATAAATAAGTAATTCCATCTGTGCTTACATTGATTATTACACTGTTGACCCATCCCTCACACCTTAACCCTACCTGACCCTAACCTCACAGAAGGAAACGACCTGTCCGAACATCCTGGTAAGCAGAGCTAGACAAGAGCTGATGCACTGCAGTGTTTGCTGTCAGTTTCCAGGGTCAGCCATTACTACAAATGACAAAAGCAGGCAGCAAATAGACAGCATGATGACCAAACACGCTAGCCCCTCAAAATCTGCTCCACAGAACTACGAGAGACGTATGAATGAAGAGAAGAGGTGGAAACCGCACGTTCACATTAATACAGACTTTACATTGCATTGCTTCAGCTTCATTGCCTCAGACTATTCACATAAAGACTTTCCATCAGTGTGAAATATTACATTGGGTAAAAGATTAATATTACAAAACAATTATTTGAAATGAAACTGTAATAATGTCATCTATTATTACACTGCCACTAATTGTAGCTTTAAAAACAAATAGCAGCGTTACAGTTTCGATAAAAATGTCTGCTCTGCGGAGGCTCTTCTGCATCAAAAATGAGCTCAGAGCACCACCCAGTGTCACCACAGCAGCTTCGCGACGTGCAGGAGCTCAGAGAGAGAACTAGGGGCCTGGTTGGGATTTACACACAAGTCAAGGAAATTAATTCTAGACTGAATAGGCAGTCAGCGGAGGTCCTTCAATATGTTTGTCCAGTTTTAATAACTCTTCATAACGGACCCCCAGACTCCACACACAAGAAGATCTGAAGGTCATAATGCTCAGAGGGTCTGAAAACGATCATCTCAGTTTTATCTTCATTTAACATTAAAAAGGTTTGAGCTAGCCAGATTTTGACCTCATCCAAGCACTGTAGTAAGGTAGGATCATTTCTCTTAATAGGCAAGAAAATCTGGGTCTCATCAGCATTACAACGAAAAGACAATGCTTTCTTAGATTGGCCCCCAGAGGAAGCATACACAGGAAAAAAAGGGAGGCGCCTTGAGAGAGAGGCTACAGGTGACATGAGCAACAGAGGAAGAGAAGTTACCTGTCAGATCAATGACTGAACCCAGCCCACGCCAGATTCTGATCCACAGAACCCAACACTCCAAGCCATTAAAAACCTGAGTATCTCTGGAGGAAATAATGCATTATTTCATCCGCTTCGATATATCAGAACCTTTTTTATACTTCAACGTGTGAAAAATCTAAATGCTTTCATCATGAGAATACAGCAAAAAAAACACAAAAACAGATAGTAATTTCTATTGTCTTTCCTTGCCATGTAAATTATAACCCATGTTGTTGTTTTTTAATGCTCTTGAAATACTGATTAATAACGCTAAATTTGGTTTGAACGGTCAGATAAGCAGAAATAACAGGGTTTGCAGCTGCAATACTGATCTATTTTGCTTTGTTTCTCTTGTTTTTAAGAAAACCACATCATCTGCTGCTCTTACTGGTGTTTTACTATCTCTAGAAGCAACACAGAAGCATACAGCGTGGCTCACAATGTTAGAGGATCATGACAATGAATGTGTGGTGTGAAGCGCAGGCTTTATTTAGAAATGGTCTGATGGTGCTGTGGTTACGTCTCCCAGTCTGGTATGGGAAGAGGCCTGTCCTAAACGTACACAGATTCACCTGCAGGACGAACAGCACATCGACTGTGGTGGTGGAGCGGTACCTGGTGGAGAGAGAGGTGGGGTCCACGTGCCATACGAGCAGACAGGACTGACAGGCCACGGCCAGAGCCGAGCCACACAGAGGCTTCCACTGAAGAGCGCTCACGGACCTCTGACAGCGGTGCTTCAGCGTGGGCGTGGGAGAACTGCAGCACAACACAAACACAGTTCTTTAACATTCAAAGTCACCAGGCTTTCAAGAAAGTGTGTAAACCCAGGCTCCCAGACACAGATGTGGCTTTTAATGAGAAGATCCTTTTAATGTTATCAACGTCATGTCATATTCAGGATCGGGAAGATCAGTGTGTCCACTGGAATACCTGTTAGATTTGTAAATCCTGATGGAGTCGTCCAAAAGGGCTACAGCAAACTTATCCGTGTGAGGATGCCAGGCGAAGCTCCTCAGAGCGCTGTCGGACCTGAAAACAACACAGAAACCCATGTGCGCCGTGTAGAAAGGGTTAGCCATAGAACCACAAACTGACGACGGACATACCAATCCATCATCTGGGAGAACTCGGCCACCATCTCGTCACTGCTCAGCTGGCACACAGAAACACAGCGGGTCCGTTATCAGAGCACTGAGACGCTGACAGGACTGGATCGGAGCTCATACTCACAGTCAGGTGAGGAAACAGGGAGCCGTGGAAGGAGGAAGCCCATCTGAGCAGAGCCAGGACACAGGCGGAGCCCACGGCCAGGAACCTGGGCACTAAACACAGACAGAGAGCGGCTGAAGGCGTGTGTGTGTGTGTGTGTGTGAGAGAGAGGACAGCGTGTCCATAGCCTTACCTTCCTCTGCGCTGTTAGTGATCTCATCCAGCAGACCGTACAGACCCGCGTCATGCCTGAAACACAGGTCAACATCACGTTACACACACGTCTGATTTATAGTGATGGACTCCCAACCCTCCCAGTCTGCTAATACTCTACACTCTAATGACTGTAAGTGCAACACTACTTATAGTCCACAGAATGTGTTAAAGGGATCAAAAGTCAAACCATTTAAAGTCATACAACGGGAAAGCGTTTGAATCAAAACTACCATATGACAGATTAAGACTAACATGGTGATCTGCATCAGGAACAAACAGTCGAGGAGACTCCAGCGCTCAGAAAAGCTCATGGGAGTGTCATTAACACAGCCCATGTCTTCTGTGAAGGCTTTGTGCGAGGAACGGAGCTATTGAAGACGTTATTCACCGACGGTCCTCTCATTAAGCTGTCAAACACCATTGTGAGCAAGAAAACCTTCACCATTCTTCGTCATGAAGGTTTAAATTCTCTGCAAGTCATCCGAGCGGTACAGACGAACTAGCTTCCCTACTTTACAGACAAAACCATTAAAGGTAACAAAATATTCAAAAAGAATGGATGATATTTAGGCCTCTCCACGTTCAGTGCTACCCTTTAAAGCAGTGAAGGGTAGTGTTTGTTGTTTCTCCGATCACGAATGCAGACATGCTGTTATGTTTACGAGGCGTGATGCAACACCACGTGTACAAA
>JAUCMU010000151.1:17884344-17894475 GCA_032275025.1 Enteromius treurensis
CGATATGTAAAATAAAAATATTTGCAGTATTGCTTACGATTTTCTTGGATATAAATTGGTCAAATTTGCTTTATTTTCATATAAATAAATGTAAAATTAATAAATAAAAAATAAATACAATTTTAAATAAATAAATAAAAATAATGGATTTAAAACAAGCTGTTTTTTCTGTAAGTAATTTTATTATAATCTTTTATATCTGTCTTTTGTTTTTCTGAGATAAATATGCCCATGCCCTTGTGAGATTTTTATTTATTTATTTTTTGGTAAGATTAAAAGAATAACAATCAGCATTAAACTCAAGTGGCACTATGACATTAATAACTAATGTCTTTCTTGTTTCTGCACTTAAATGTCTTGTTTATCATCAGTTTCTGCTCAAGACAGGCTCTTGACAGTATCAAGAACTTGATTCTCTCTGCAGTTGAAGTGGAAGAGGGCTCTGGAGGGAAACGCTTGCCTGTTTCATTATCAGTGGAGCAAGAGATAGTCCTGTTATTTCAACTCCTTCGACACCACACTGTCAGAGTCACTTCTGGAAAAGCTCCTTCTCCGTCACCAGCATCTCTGCAGGAATTTTGCACTTCGCTATCATGAGACATTTTTGTGAGCAGACCCTTCCATTCACAGCCAACTGCCAATTTGCACGGCGGACTCGAGATTTATTTGCTCTGTGTGGTCTTTGGTTTTTGTACATATCTGATATCTTTCTGCTGGTGTCAGTTAAGTCAACATTTATTCGTTAATTGTAGGTTTTTGTAGGTTGTAAAATGAAGTGACATAGTTAATATATTCAGAGATGTGGGAATAGCACTTTTATTTAAAAAAATAAATAAAGGCTTTGTGTCTCGATAGCTTTCATCAGAACTGACTCAATCCTGGTACTTGTGAAATCGACTTGATCCATGATACTTACTGTAAGTGTCTAAGGACTAGTTCACTCAAAACCTTAAAATCTGCTGAAAATTTAGCCACCCTCAGGCCATATAATATGTTCAGTCGATGAGTTTGTTTTGTTGGAAGCTCGAGATTTGGAGAAATTTAGCATCCTATCACTGGATCCTCCAGTCCAACCAGTCCATCTTTTCAGATGCTTTTTTAACTTCAAACAACTGCTTCTGGCCCCTATATTGTTTTCTACAGTAAAAGTCATCTTGTATGAATCAGGAGAGGAATTCGCTCGACTACATTTTCAGCAAATTTTACATTTTGGGTGAACTATTCCTTTAATATTTGTGCATGAATGTTTTTATTTAGGATTATTAATGGAGATATGAATTACACCTACCACTCTCATCTGCCTCCTGCTGCTACAGACATCCCGCTGAAAAACATGGCCCGTGTGTTTCATACTCATGCTGTCAGCGTGAGAACGGGCAGTGCTGTGAATGCGTGGAAAGAAAACATCTCTATGAATGGAAGCTCTGCCCAATGCCACCACAGGAAGTGAATGAACGGGTGGAGTTCAGTGTGGGTGCTTCCTCATACCCTGTTTTTAAATTCTAAAATAGAATTTTTGTAGATCACTATTACTGTAGCGTGCAATTAGGGGTCTATACGTTATGGCAGAACGCCTCGCCACAGCAGACATCTTAAACATCATTCAAACCTTTACTGAAGTCCAGCTTGACTCAAGCTACCCCCGCTTAAAGAATTCATTATTATTGGGAACTCTTGGGTTGCAGATGTATAGAGATGGTTCCTTTATCCAGATCTTTCCACCCTTTAAAAAATTTGGATGCATTTTTATATTAAATCTGAAACTTCATATATCATGTCAAGGATCATTATTTAATTTCATGTAACCAGGATAATTGTTATAGATGGGCCCAGGACACATTTCCATAATGAGAGAGAGAAAAGAGTTCAGAAAAAGGGCATTTATTATTATTATTATTATTTTAATAATAGTATGATATTTATAAATTATATATTTTCTTCAATTGCTTTCTCTTACATTTTGTGGCAGTATTAAATAGAAGTCTAAATGTGTGGCAATATTAAAATATAATTTTTTTTTTTTTTTAAGCTTGCACACTTTAAATACATTGTTGGTCTGATAGACTGTTTCAAGTCTCATGGAAATGCCATTTATTTATGGAAAATCCTAATACGTTCTTTTGAACTAAAAAAAGACTTTTTTCAAAAAAGAGCAAAACTTTTAATTCCAAGCTTTTTTTTAATTTATATAATAACATATAATTGCAAAATGATTACTTCCCATAGGGAGAATGAGAGGAAGGCAGTGTACAGACAGTGAAAGTAGGGCATACAGTATGTTCTCTCAGGTAGCGCTGCCCCTGAGGTATCGGGATGAGCATGCGTGATGATTTCTTACGCTAAATTACCAACTCTATAGAAATACTATGGCGAAGTTGCAGTTTATGATTATTACTCACACCCTGCTGACGTCGTGTGCCTGCCGTCCAATAGCGTAGCCTCACTTTGTGAATATTAATGACGCAACGGTGAAGTTCTATGCAGCCCTCCAATGGCGAAATACCAGTGTTGAATATTAATTAGTTAAGGTTGACGTAGTTTAGTAACCTACCAATGGCGAAGGCTTGTATCCAGAATAATTCACCAGTAGCCATCGCCGAAGTAGGATCTGTAAACTCGAGTCAGGACGCGGCGCGTCGCCTCACAGTCCGTGTGCTCCGTTCAACCTGCAACATAGAGTGACGCTAAGTCCGTTCAAGTTTACCGGCAAACATCGGCTGTTCAGGTAAGTGAACCTCAGGAGAATTCATATGCAAATGCGTTTTTGACAGCTTTGATATTGGCATCCGCTCAGTCTACCACAACTTTAGTGCGAGAAAGACGGCAACTTAAAGCATCAAGCCAGCATTAGTGTGTGATTTATTCATGTTTTAGATAGAAATCTCACGTAAGCGTGTCTTTCCTCTCTCTTTGTGTAACCAGAGCGCATATTTCATTAACAACTTTGGCAAACACTTTCATCTTACCTGTTCGCGCCGCTTTGTAATTCAGCGTCAGCCAGTTGTCATTCAAGGCATCGTTTGCGTAACGTTAATATAGTGATGGAGGAAAAACTTACAAGCAAAGTTTCTTCATACAACAGTCATTTATAAGACTTAAGTTTAAGGGACAGTTCACTTATAAATCAAAAGACTGTCATGAATTCAAATGACAGTTGCTATTTGAAAAGGAACGTTAGAATGTCCGATTGATTAACAAACGATTCGTTTGAATCGGATCTTCTCATTTAATCGCCTATTGATAAGTTCAGTGTGCTTTAAGTTAAATGACTCGTTCATGAATCAAACGGATTCGGTTAACTGGTTGACTGGTTTCAACGATCCGGGATCTTTTTGGCATGGCTTCTTCTATATTTTTTGAGAATTGTTAACAAATAAAAAATAAATAAAATTAAATTAATAAAAAAAAAAACACAAAAATATGAGTAATGTATATTAATAAAATAAACAACATAATATATATATATATATATATATATATAAAGATATAAAGATATATAAAATTTAAAAAAATTGTTCAAGCTTTACATAAATTCATTATTAAATTAATATAATATTTTGTCTGTATATATCCATTAGTTCTCTGGTGTTCAGCATCAGACATCTTCATCCTTGTATATTGATTATAGCAGTTTTTGTGCATATTGATGAAAATGTGGGCAAAATGGAACAGGCAAATAAGGATAGTGAGAGTGAAATGGAAGCGCGTGTTCGCCAGTAATACGGGATTGAGCATCTTACACAGTTTGATGTCATGTTTTTGCATTTGTCCTTGGACTAAATAATCCTCTCATATTTGTAATACTGCAGTAGGCCTCGTAATATATGCAACCTAAAGGTCTTTATACCGACTTTAAGCTCTGGCCTTTGTGTGTTTAGGCAACCTTTGTTCATTAATTCACTTAAATACATTAGACATGTCCTAAATTAAAATACAAAAAGAATGCTGGTTAGAAAGTGTTTCATTCAAGCAACATTTCAACCTTTGCTTACTTTAATGCAGCCAGAGGCTTTGCAAATTTGACCTTTTATACCAGTTTCTATGTGGAATTGTTGCTCTCTCTGTGTAATGTGAACATAAGGCAGAAGGTGTGGCTTCTCACATATTCTCCCTGAAGTGTGGTCTACCTGTACATAATTAATAGAGCACTTAAGTCCTTTCCTCATCAGGACTAATTTGTTTAGCAGTGTTGCGTCATGCCTTGAAAAGCAAACACATTTGTGGGCTCAAAGCACCTTGGGCAATGTTTTATAAACCTTTTTTCATAAACACATATTAGTCCACCTTGTTCCAGGCGTCCTGAAGATAAATGCACCAACAGTGATGATAAGTGTTTGCAGGCACAGAATCAGTACAGCGCACATGCTTACTTGTTTTCACTTCCTTCCTTCTCCGTTTCATTATTCCCACACATCCTTTCTTCTTAAAGGAGTTTCTAGAGCGTTTTCGAAAAGTCAGAAATATTGTATTCAGGAACTCAGTTCTATTCATTTTTTTGAAAGTAAAGAGATCTGTGTAATCCGACACAAAATTGTATCCCAGAGCTCTCAAATGTTCACAGGCCTGCTCTCTCCGTTAGAAATATAGGAGCTGGTGATGTGCGCTTGCTTGCTCGCTCAGTAAGTGTGGAGTAGCACTTGTAGAGAGAACGATCAACGAGCTCCCTTGATATCCGCGTTAATCACGGTCATAACATTTCAATCGACATCATGCTGCTTCTCGTTGCACAGAAGACCCGATGTACGATCCAGAGAGAAAATATTTGGTTGTGCAGTGTTTAAGATTAATGCTTATGCAAGGTTAACAAGAGCGTCTTGCCAATTTCAACGATGCCTTCAAATGAAAGGTTGGAGCACTTTGGGGTTATTCAAGGTCGGTAAGGATGTCTCCGCAACGTCATAGACTTCCTCAAAGGTGAAGTGTGTCGTTTGGGATGTCAAAATGTTGGTTTGTTTTTCACAAATGCTCTTCCTGTTTGTCATTGGTCGGTTTAGTCAATATGATGTGACTTCATACGCTGTCATCTGTTTGTAAGGAAGGTTAATACCCTGTAACAGCATGTGTCAAACTATTCAACATAGGTAATTTGTGTGAGGTTTTTAAAACTGAAACCAAACTTACTAATTCATTAACATATTCATTTTTCCTGTTCTGGTTTTTATTGGGCATGATTAATATTACCTTAAATAAAATAGTGTTTGTTATTTATCTTTAATCGTATGTAATAAGTTTCCCTGCCTCTTTGTTTTTTGTTTTATTTACTGATATCATTCATTTTTATCTTTTTTTTTTTTGTAACCACTCACATATCATACACTTCCGATCATAAGGCATTTGTGTGTGTGTGTATATATATATATATATATATATATAAAAACCTTTTAAAGAAATTACTTATTTTGCATATTGAAGATGCGTTAAATTAATCTGTAATGACAATAAAGACATTTATAATGTTATTTCAAATACATTTGTTTTGGCTTTGTATTCACAAAAGATTTCACAGAAATAAGTGGCGCAGCTGTTCGCAACATTGATGATGATGATGATAATAATAAATGTTTCTTTAACAGCAAATTGGCATATTAGAATGATCATGTGACACTGAAGACTAGAGGAATGACATTGTAAAATATTTTAAAATAGGAGTTCATTCAAAATGCATTTTTTGGTCCACTTTTGATGAAATAAACACAGCCTTAGTGAGACTTTTTCCAGACTGTCTATCCTGTTTTTTTTCCTCTGAAATGCATCATATTATGTCGACAGAGCCGCCTGTAAATGGCAGCATGTTCTCATTAAATGAATCACGTATAAGCCAAATTAGCATGTTGTCATGATCCCTGGAAACTGAGTCGCAGAGCTCACCCACGTCCGATTCCAGAAGAATGTTATGTATTCTAATATTTCTGCAGTATTGGTTGCAGACCGTACATTGTGCATTATTTACAGTAAACAACTCACATGGGCCATTCTCAGTAATTTGTTTCATGCTCCACATGAATGTTATTGTTTTGTTTTTTTTTCTCTCCAGACTCTGACTCTATTGTGCTTGGATATCTTTTCCGTGTGTTGCACAAAAGCCTCGCCGCCATGCACACCATAAAGGCTGCTTTTGTGGTATAGCTTGTCCCCCCCCTGCAGCTGTGAGATGCCTATATAGGTGACTGGTAATTAGTCCCATTCTGTCTGCCGTGATTTATGGAGCTCACCATCATGCGTGAAAGTGATCCACGAGCCAAAAAGGCAGGCCGTCGTTCTGCACAAGCGAGCTAGTTATGATTTCATATTTTAGTAAAATTATTTAGGTTAGCTAAAACCGTTAATCTGCTCTTCATGTTTCTCTTTTGTAACATAATAGATGCCTCTTCATAAAGTCTAAGGATGACCCAGTGCTCATCCTCAAGTTTTTGGAGACACATCTGACTCCATGAATCTGACTTTTCTTTTTTTTTCTGTCACACATTATATGCCATCATCTCGCCGTCTATTAACATATGTCTCAGTTGGTCTAATAGTAATTTGTCAATGTAGTGCGATATTACTGAGAGCTAAATTATATAAAAACTCATTTGCTGTTAAGGTCACGGCTGCCGTGGAGTGACATGCAATTGTGTGACATGATGTCTGACGTGACCTGAATTAGCATGTGTATTACTGTCAATATGCACACACACACGTGTGTGCATACCTTCGTCAGTGTGTGCGTAGCTTCTTTGACCTTACATTTATTTTTACTGACGGAAAAGCCCGGGAGGGGGGCTGCTGCTGCTCCTGGCTGAGTGTGGAGTGGGGCTGAAATAAATTGCCTCCGCATCTCCTGCGTCTCTGCGGAGTTTAACGAATGATAACGTAGCTGGGAAACTAGGATATTGGGAAGGTCAGCTAGTTCCCATAATTAGCAGGAGGGATGAAGAGGGAAGGTGAAAGAAGGAGAGGGGAAATATTTCTCTTTGGAAGGGCGTAATGAATCACCATTACTGGTTTTTGTCTTGTTTTTAGTTTTTTGCGTCTTGAAAGTTCTACCATAAACTTTGAGATTGTGAAGAAAAAGAACTGCTCTCTTATGTTGCTTATAATCAAATATTATAAGAGACTTCTGGTTTGGGTCCTGGTTTAGGAAAAATATATAAGTCCTTTGGAGAAAACTAAGAGGGAATGAAATTCCGCAACCCCACGGTCACAAAAAATATATTAATAATAGTGCGGGGCAATCCAAAATATTTTTTTTTGTTTATATAATGTGTGTATATGAAGACAAACACGTACAGTATATATTGAGACTATTTACATGTGTATATATTAACATTCATATAATTTACATGTGTTATGTATAAATATATTTTATACCTAAGCAAAATACCAATATATATAAATCAATAAATAAATATATATATTTGTTTATTTATTTTTTATTATTATAATTATTTTATTTTTATTTTTTATATATACATGCATGTGTGCAATATAATATACACAGTATGCACACACATATTATGCCAACAAAAACTTTAGTTTTGAATGTAGCAAAAAAAAACCTGACAAAAACAAAAAATTATTTGGGCATTACTGTTGTGCTTTAAAATCAGCCCTGCCTCGTCTTCTGCTCCCTTGCACCTTTGCAGATGTCTCTGTGTGCATCTTTCTTTTAATATCCATTAAGCTCCTTTGATTCATTATCCATTCTATTTTTTTCTTGCATTCAAGAGTTAAATTCTGAGCTACTGTGGGGATCCCATCAAGCTGATGCGAAGTTGGCCAGTTCCTACTTGTTAAAGCTCCACTTTGTCACGTGCATTTATATTTGTAATGTAGCTGTGAGAAATCACACCCCATGCCGATGACAAGGGATGGGTGCTGTGAAAGAGAGCAGCACAGGGACTGAGACGACAGTACGTGTCCCAAAGAGAGACAAACCGCCACAGTATCTTTGTCATTCTGAAATCCTGCACAACATGCATGTGAATTAACATGACAGATTTTAAACGGCAGATGTAAAAATGTATGTATGTGATACAAAATCTGGATATTTGAGAAAAAAAAATGCTGGAGGGATTTTATGTGAGGACACTGAATGGACAGTGAAAAGTGGAAAAGCCACGTATTTGTGGGGAGACTGAAAAGCATGCTTGGGGTTATGATAAGCAGAGTTGTTTCAGTTAAGATAATCAATTGAAATAAAACAATGCAAAGTTTTCTAATGATGGTTTATGGTGAACTGTGATGCTTTTTGTGCCTGACGTTTTTCCTCTATGTCATTTAAAAAAATAAAAAAAAATCTTAAAATAATAAAAATTTAAAATCTAAAGTTGATAAAGGAGTCAGCGATTTCAAACGATCCCTCTGTGGCATCCAATTAGATTTTCTTCAGCAACAAACCTAAAACTCTGCATCAGCAAAACAAGGTGCAGTTTTCTTACTGTGGTGCACACAGAAATTAATTAACACCTTAGTCATACCTTTTTGACTGACGCTAACTGAATTCATTCAAACAGTTTATAGCGCATGCACTGTTGAAATTAGTGCTAATGATGTCAGTGCTCATGAAGTCATCATCGTTTTGTATTTCTCCGAATATCTAGGATGTAACCCTGACGTCAAAATCGCTTACATCAGTAGCTCCTACAGTCCAAGTCTGGGAGCGAGGACAGAGTGGCCAGAAACCGCTTTGAGCTTCATAATAGGTGACAAATGCTGAGTCCTGCTGTTTGGCTGTGTTCTGAATGACAGGGTCCTACACAGTATTCACCGCTCCTCACATATCTGTATAAATTCACTTCAACATATTACTACAGTTTGCAATCAAATTTCCGTTCTTTCTATTCGAATGTTTAACAAAGGAGCTGAGGTAAGTGCTGTGTCTGCATCAAGTCATCTGGGCTTTCACTGATCTCCTTTTGATTGGCTACTGGCATGAGGTGTCTGTTCTGACATAGACTTGTAGGTTCTTTAGGTTTCCTGTCAATCAGCTGTGGTTAGTGGGATGGAACCTTCCTCCCACTGCTACAATCCAGGTCTGAGTAATGGACCTAAGAGAGGAACTGGACTGTAACAGCTGCCCCGACTGTAGTGGTTTATTTAGCATCGCCTCAGGTTAAATGTAACCCTGCAAAAATCTGATAAAAGCTCCTCTTCTCTATTTATATTTCAACGTGTGCATTAATGATTTAAGTCAGGAGTGTAGCTCATGTTGGAATCCCACCATGTACCTAATCCCAGATAATGGCATGCATGTAACTCAATCAGAGAGGATCCAGCACCAGACAGACTAGCTGCCTTTCTGCCCACACTCTCTTTAAAGTAAAGGTTCTTTATTGGCATCTGTGGTTGTATGAAGTCATCCATTTGACAACCGCCATTGCACAAAAGACTCTTTATGGTGGAACAACAATTTATAGACTTTTAAAATGATCTTCACATTAAGATAAAATGTTTTTTTTTTAATGAAGGTTTCTTTTAAGGTTCTGTAATGATTGTTCTACCGCAATACATTTTGTTTACATATATGTAGTCTAAAGTATAGGAGAACTTGTTGATCTTGGAGGGCCTCTCTCTTGAAAACCCTGGAAAAAGGTGGAGACCTAGCTGCATCCTGAAGACTTTGATTAGCTGGTTCAGGTGTGTTTGATTAGGTTTGGAGCAAAGATCTTCAGGGACACCGGCCCTTTAGGATCAACCCTCGCCAACCCTGGTCTACAATAGATTGTCTTCTCTGTGAAGAACACTAAGGGCCTATTAAATCTGTTTTGTTTAATACAAATGTATTATCGGCGGCAATCAAACATTAAAGGCATAAAACTTATTTTTTTGAAAATTTTATTTTAAAATGTAATTAAAACAATAGATGTTTTATTTTTTTTACAACAGAGAATTTCAAGAAAACCAAAGAAGAACTGTATGACATTCCTTAACCTGAATTATATTTGAAAGGTCTGCTGTACAATAGTAATGTAATATAAAATTATATATATATATATATATATTAGGGGTGGGCATAGATACATTTTTTAAATCTAGATTAATCTAGATTAAAATGGCTCATTTGAATTCTTATAAAGGCATTCAGAATATGTGTGCTACCTAAATAATGACTAAAAGTAAAGCCCTATTCGGACGGGACTAGTTTTACAG
>JAUCMU010000151.1:17897362-17908347 GCA_032275025.1 Enteromius treurensis
TAAATAAACGGATGACTTATTGAAAGTTTAAATTGTCGCGCTGTTGTGATGACGCGTGACACGTGACAACATCAATACGGCGGAGGTTGTACGTCCGAGATCCATTCATACTAAATAGAACATACTGTTTTAACGGTCGGGTAGTACGTTCGGTTTTAAACATAGTACCTACTTAAGCAGTATGCGATTTCGGACGCAGCCCATGTTCATTATCAGTTCGTCAGTGAACAACAGCTGTGTGTAGTATATACGACTCAATGTGAAATCACGCACCTGATGGCATTTACCGCTGATAACAGGACCGGCTTTTACTGACAAAACACGCAAACATAAAGGCTGATCCGGATCGGTGCATCCCTACTTTCAAGTACATTCAGAACATCAGAAACGCTAGTTGGTGCTCCAGTATAATCAGTCCGCCGAAACTCATCCAGTGAGAAATGTTCCGCGGTGCAAAAATAAGTGTGATTTAAAATTTAAAATGTATTTATTTATTTGTTTTAGTCTATATTCTGTCTGTTCTATTGTTTTTGTTTCTCTGTTTAATGTTCATTTTGCCTGTCTGTTCTGTCAGTCTGTCTGTCTTTGAATCATTCCGTCATTCTGTCTGTCTATCATTCTTTTTATTTGTCATTCTGTCTGTCTATTGTTATATCTACCATATCTAGCATTTTTTATTATTTCAATTCTGTATTTTATTTGTTACTTGAATTTAAACTCAGTTGAAGAAAAAAGCAACTGGCGTGATGGCTAATAATAATGCATAGTTCCTCCAGGTATTGTAGGCCTTCTTGAATATTACTTGCAGAGGAAGCCCTTAATATGATAATTCGCATTAGCTTCTGAACCGACTCTGCTGCACCTCACTGGACCACTTCTCTCTCACTGTCAGGTGTCAACGTAAAAAGCTGCTGGTTAATCTTTCATGAATCGTCTGCTAAAAGGAAAACCATAGCAATTGAGCCTACTTTACCACCTTTTCTGAGAGTTCTTCCTGATTCTATCTTTGCATGAGATATTATTCATTTATACATTTGTGCTGAAAAAAGGGGACCATACGGATTCAGTTTCCCTCCTCTTCGGAGCTCTGCTGGTTTAGGATGTTATTCACATGAATTACATTTTTCATCAGGCAGCGTCAGGGATTTTACTACTGTAAGATATTTTGTGAATGCAAGTAAAGAAATGCATTTGAATTGGGCCGTGCTTATTTTACGCAGGGTCTAATGTTCACTCATTCTTGGAACATGAAGCTTAAAGATTATCGGTCCAGCGAGGACGCAAGTCATTTAGATTAAGAGTAATCTGATTGCATAGTAGGTAGAAATTATAGCATAAAGGGCCACACAAGTAGGGTAACAGCCGGCCTTTGTAAGCCCCATCTCTCAGATGATTGGTCAGCGATGGATTACTAACTCTGAGATAATTATGCGGGTAAATCCCAAATCCTGAATACACAGCAGCTGTACGGACAAACATGGCCTTTTTTCGTGTGCTGTTATGATATTGAAAATACTCTCGGCCCCTTTCTTCCTCTCCCTCTGTGTGGTATGATTGTAAATCGGTTATGACTGCTAATCCAGTTGCTTTTTCAGTACACAAATATGAATGATATTGCACTATGCCTCATCCTATAATTAAATGCCCTGTTTCTGACCCCTGGTGAAATATTTGGAAAACAAAGTTGAGGGGATTTGGCCCTGTATTATCTGTATCCAACTCGGGTTCTATTTTCTTTTTCCATTTTGCCCCCTTTTTACCTAACTTAGTTTTCTCTGTTCTTTGTCTTTTCTCTTTTCTTATTGCAAAATTGCTTTATTCAAGTTAAAAACTATCTGCAGCCCAATCTGCATTGACTTAAATCAAGCCATTGATGTTCTTGCTTTGGTTAAATATTGTTAGTCCGCCTCTGGGGTCTTTACATCGCAGCAACTTAAGTGTATTGATAAAATGTCCACCTTGTCCTGTCTTTGGATCCTTTTTAATAATTCATCTGTCTTCTTGGTTTACCGCAACATATAGTCAGGCCAGGTTCATTAGGGTGTCCCGCAGCAAGGTGAGTCGTAAAAGCAGTCTGCTTCTCCTGATCTCTTTCTCACCCTAAAAACACTGGTGGCGTCTGCAAATGTTCTGCTGCCAGAGTCATTTAGTGGTCAGTCTGACCAAGCACATTTCTATGTCCTCCAGCCAAAGAATCTGTCTGGCAATGCTTTCTTACTACTTGCACACAGTGCTATGAGCATTTATCTGTCTGTCAGGGTCTGTCATGCTTTTTAGGTGACCATTCTAAATTATTTATGATTACTAGAAAAGACTTCTTCGTTCAGACCATTGGCTAATAAATTCGATTAATATGGAGAAAGAACGAGATACGTGCTGGTGACCAATTTTGATACTTTCCCACTGGCATGAATTATTTTGAAGCAAACAAATGATTTAATAATATTATTTTCCATGACTTTTCCAGGCTTGAAAAGCACATTATTTTCTATGTTTTGTATTTGTGATGATGCATGCAGGTGTGCTTATGCATCTTTCCTCCTCGCTTTACCCCCCAGCTCTCCAACCCCAGTGACAGGAAGTGCCACTAATGCGAGGAACCGTCTCCACGCGTGCTTTCAAATAGGGTGGTTTTCTTCAAGCTGAAGGGCAAAAGGAGACATTTTTTCCTTCTTTGGCTCAGTGAGAGAGCTGACAGCCTGGTTCTGTCAGGCGATGAACTGTCAGGTAGAGTCTTCTCTCGTTTTTCTTGCTCATAGAGCATGTGGCTCTTATTCATCAGTAACGGCGTCACGTTCTTCTCCTGTCTAAGCAGCCTGTGAGCTTCTGGGCTAAATACAATGACCTTGACCTGTATCAGGCTCTTTGGCAGAGCAGCCACACTACTACAGTATGTTCTGATCTGTGACCAAATAAACATGCGTAACGCTATTAGCATATCTGTTATTTACTTTATGCATTGGAGCGCTTGAAAGGGTCTCAAACATTACGTTCTATGCTACTTCAAGCATTTCCATGTAGAGTTTTTTTAAGGGCCAGTGTAAATAAATCTAGATTTAAATTGAAAGAGACCCGATCCATGACCTGATGTTTTCATTCATATCCAGAATGAGGTGATGTGAACATGGAGCGCTCAACACTCTCATGCAAATTAGGTTTCATTCATACTCAAAAGCCTGAGGGTGCTCTCATGCAGTCCAAAACGGACTCATAGAAGTAATAATTATTACGTGATCGGAAATCCCTAATAGAGACAAAGGCTTCCAGCTATTACTTCATAAGCTGAATAAAAAGCAGATGAAACCTGAAGACATTAAACACATGATTGTGACAAAATGTGTGTTTTTAAAGTCATGTTCAGGTTATAAAGTATATGCAGCGCTAATTAAAATTGCATGTATTACAATATAGAAACTATTCTTCCTTATGCAACTTTTGGCATTAAACCTGAAATCCGTTTGAAATTCATCTTCAGATGGATGTGTTAAAATAATTACTCATTTTTGAATTTGGTCAATAAAAATGCGTCATCTTTGAAAAATGCAGCACTCTCTTTATCTGTCAGTCAACTGTGATATTGCAAAACCTGACCAAGTACTGGTACATTTGACATCCTTAATGCAGAAAACGGCCCAGTAGTAGATTCTCATGCAGAGAAAGTCTAAACACTTTTTTTCTTTTTGCTGCTTTGCAAGCACTGCTAGTTTTTTCCTCCGCAAATGAAGATATAACCTCTATGACACACCACGGCTTTCAACTACGTGTGTTCTTCTCAGCTGCCTCGTGTAACGTTGCATTTTCGTCATCATCGCCTTCTGCTCTAAATAGCTCTGCTATATTGACATTCATAAGCAATCGATGGATGCTGTCGTCAAGGTGATGCCCAGCCTATGAAAAACAACTCGGCGGACACATATACCGTTACACGTTTGGCAGACA
The DNA here is from genome assembly GCA_032275025.1 of Enteromius treurensis. Lineage (NCBI taxonomy): Eukaryota > Metazoa > Chordata > Actinopteri > Cypriniformes > Cyprinidae > Enteromius > Enteromius treurensis. The sequence goes on from JAUCMU010000151.1 coordinate 17,901,302, forward strand.
TGACCGCGATAGCAAGGGCACGCATGCTCTCAGAGGCTCTCTGTAATGGTACACTCTGACTGTTTGCTTACTGCTGCAGCCGCAGCGCACATGTGAATGCCGTAGGGACTTAAAGGGTGGAAATGTTTGTATCACTGTGCTCTGGTTTCGAGGTCTGAGGTGTGGTTGTTTTGTTGCACTGGTGCTGGATGGGGAATCTGGTTTCAGGGGATTATAGCATCTTGATCCCCATCTAGATTGGTGATGGTCCTCAGGGCGATTCATACAGGATGCATTCTTGAATTTGAACAGATGCAGTTTTTATTCCTAAATGTCTCTTATTCCCATTATTCCCTTATGGGAATATATATACTTACAGGAAAAGTATGCTATTAATGCTGTCAGTCAATAAAATAAAAGTTTTTGTTTACATAATGTGTCAAAATGTTTTTTTGTGCTGTCAAATGATTAATTATTATTATTCGCATCCAAAATAAAAGTTTGTTTAAATAATGTGTGTGATTTGCATGGGTTTTTTAAATATTTACATCTATTCACTTATTAAAATACATTTCATCATATATAAATATTTAATATACAAAATATATGCCTTTTTTGTGTGTGTGTATTTATATATACATTAATATACACAGTACACATTATGTAAACAAAGTTTTATTTCGGATGTGATTAATCAAGATTAATCGGTTGACAGTACTTATATCTTATTTACAAGATTTGAGTTGATATTTTTTAATGTTGTTAAAAGGACTAGACTGTTCTCCAAAGCTGCATTATTTTATAAAAAAAAATATTATTGAGTTTAAGTATTTGGTGTTTTCAGTGTAACTTTATCTTTCAGATTGATTTGTTGATTTGGTGGTCCATCCAAAAAATAAATAAAGTGTGTGTGTGTATAATAAAAATAAATATTAATATTAAATTAAAAAAAATATATATATATTAAAATATAAATGTTGTTGTAAGCTGTGAGAGGTCATTATGTTTATCCTCTAAGTACAGTCGAGCAGGAACTCAGTAACTGCAGTAACCAGCAGTAACTGGATTTGAACTGGGTTCTGTGTGGGTTTGTGAATGCAGCACTGTGTGTGGACAGCTGGTCTGTATAGAAAAAATGACTGTTTAAAATACAGCTTTCAACAGAGTATTTAAATTCATTTTCAGTAAATTTTTTTAGCTTAACTCTGTATCAAGCATTCTGTAAATTGTGTCTGTATACATCTGTATAATATACAGAAAATAAGGTACTAATATATATTTGTAATGCACTAATATGCATCTTTAAAGTACTATTTTGAGCTATTTAGCATAATAAAAAGTGCAAAGATGTGCCTTTTGTACCACAGCGACAGCTTTTTTTACCTTTTTATTTGAACGTGATGTTCTGTTTATTTAATTTTTTAAGCAATTGAAAGAAAAATCTGTGGAAGTTTAATAGTTTAATGCAACTTAAACTTCATGAAAAGCATATGTGGCAATTGTCAGTGCACCTTTTGATTCTGCACATACAAAATGTATGTGTGTGTGTGGTTTTCAGTGTTGGGGGAAGTTACTTTTAAAAGTAATGCATTACAATATTGCGTTACTCCCTTAAAAAAGTAACTACTTACATTACTTTGTTACTTTTTATGTTACTTTTGCGTTACTTGGTTAATTGGATACATTTGTGTCATTTAATTATTGCAGGTTTGTGTCATATTCTGAGTTTATTTGAATTCATTTTGATGAATACTAAATCTGTTTTTTGAGACTAAGATGATTTAAAGCACGTTCACGTTTAGTCTAGACCTACACTGTATTCACACATCGCACACAATCCCTCTGTATGTCTCATATCTCCCAACATGTCAGGAGACTTGTCAGTCAATAAAAAAGAAAACAAAGTAACTGGCATTACGTTTTTGAAAAAGTAACTCCGTTACATTACTCTAAAATGAATAAGTTATATTATTACGGAACTCGTGTTACTTGTAATGCGTTACCCCTAACACTGGTGGGTTTTACTGTGGTATTAAATTTCTAAATCACCTTTCCAATGGTATCATTACTGCTTGTGCTGTTGATTTGCTGCATGCAAGCATTATTTCATGGCACATACTGTTTATTGTAGCCTGTCTCTTTCTGGTATCCTTGTGCACACAATGTAGAAGTTACGCGGCTTGGCTTGGGAGCAGCTTTTTCTCTAAATTCTCACATTGTTTGTGTTGTTGTGCATGTTTTCTTTTTTCTTTTTTCTTCACAAACTGAAGGTTGAATCACAAATAATTTTCTATGATAATGGACAGAACTCCCACTTAATCAAGAACATGCCCTTAACTTCAGAGGCCTCAAAACGAACATTGTCCTCAAGTCAAGGTCATGAGATGGAGTCATTCAAATCTCCTGTGTTTTCTCATGAATTTCATTTGTGCTTTTCTCTTGAATATCCTGAACACATTTCTACCCCCTCTGGTTTGGACAGAGAGTCTGCTGGTTTTCAGTCTAACCTTGCTCTGTTGCTATTTGCAAATGGCGCAAACCTCACACTTTCCCATTCAGGTTGCCCACTGAGAAAGTACCCGCAAATGTTGCTGTTTTTCTTAGATGTGCCAGCTAAACCAAGAGAAGGGTTTACTCAAGTCTGGACTTTTTAAGAGCATTCCTCTCAGGCGTGACAAATGACAGTGTTGTCCTTTCCTCTTGGTTTAGATCTTATTGCATGAATCAGCTGCAAATGTTGTTGTTTTTCTTAGAAATGCCAGCTAAAGCAGGAGAACCAATTCCAAATTATTCCAACGCACCAGACAGGTTTTCAGACAGCCCGATGTGTCTTTGCTTAGTCACAGAATTGGAGAAAAACACCATTACATCGCTTTACCATCAAGCAGCTTGTGCCTGAGTTTCAGTATGTGACTGAGCCATGGAATGCATACTCTGGGAGTCACAGTCGAGTGAGTTTTACAGTAAGTCTGCAGTGAGATGCTGAGATTACATGGAAATGGCATGTGTGATGGTTTCATTAAGTTGGCAGCATGGTGCTCAAAGACCTTCTGTGTGCTTCAGCCTCTCCACTCTCATTCAGTCATACTGTTGAGAATGGACAACCAGTTTGTAGTTTTTGAAGAAATACAGTAACTACGTTGATTTTAATGAAGGATCTAGTTAGATTTTTATTTCATTTATTTAATGAGTAGTGTGTATAACAATACATTGTTTCATGTAATGGACTCCATGCTTATTTAATTATTTATTAAATTATTAGTTCAAAAACAATGAGTCTCATTCACTATTAATAGCTTACGACGTATTATGCATATTTGAACTTCTCATGAAAACTTTCCACATAATTCACAACAGGTGACATGGGCGGAGTTTACGGATTGGACTGCGTCACTATGACGTCACTGCGTCTAGATTGCAAACCCTTGCTGAAGCAGTAGAAGAATAGCAGAGGGCTGCAAGATCATCACCGCGCGATATGTAATGCGCATCTTGTCAGTAAAGCCTGTAATCAGTGGTAAACTCCATCAGGTGCGTGATCTTACATTGAGCCGCCTTCACTACGCAGAGCCGTTATTCTCTGACCAGCTGTGCAAAACCACACTGATAATGAACCCAAATTTGCGCAGCTCCTCAGTGAATAACTAGCCTGGCTTCCGCTACTTTACAGCTCATAGGAGCTTAGTCTGGCCAAGCTACCTTGGGCTTAACCTGCGTCCATCAGATGCCTCTGTATACTACTGGACGAATCTACAACCAATCAGACCACTCGAGATTCCCCAAGAGCTAGTTTCTCATTGGTTCCCACTTTTTTGGGAACAGAAATGGCAGCTTGGCCAGACCAACTTTGCTCGTGAAATGAATGTTGCATCAAAGGAATAACGGCTCTGCGTAGAGAATGCGGCTCAATGTAAGATCACGCACCTGATGGACTTTACCCGATTACAGGCTTTACTCGGAGCAACGTGAGGAAGGTGCAGAAGTGCGTTCGTTAGTTACAAGTTGATGTAAAAGAGGCAGTTTAATTTAATTGATTTACACAGCTATATTAATATTTATTCACAGCTAAGAAAAGCTCTCCATTCTAAACATGTTTGGTTTGTTTGTTTTTCTTTATTTGTGGCTGTAAAATGCAATAAGAATACACAAGTGAATGCAAGTTCATTACCAAAGGAATAATCGTCATTATTAATCGTGATAAAAATTTTGAGCGATATAATCGTGATAATAATTTTTTTCTGTTATCGTGCAGCCCTACACTGTACAGTTAAAATGAAATTAAATTTAAAAAAATATTAAATGAAAAGCCAAAAAACTTTAATTTAAAATGTTCCTGTGACAATTTACTGTTTTGTTGTTTGTTTTTTAAGTTAAAGTACTAAAATATTAAAATGCAAAGCAGAATTTTTTTTAATTTATATATATATACACACACACAAAAAAATTACTGTGATTATTAAATAAATAAAACAAAAAATAACACACAATAAATTTAAGTACAGGTTAAAGGAAGTTAAATGCCGCTGGAAGTCGCTCGCCAAATCCAAAGGGGTTTGTTGCCATGTATCTCATTCCGAGTAAAGACTAGTGGGGGGTGGATGTAACCCAATCCTAAAATCTGTTTATATGACGTCCTCCCTAAGCGAAGAGCTTCACGAGCTTGAAGGGAACGAGACAATAGTCCTAAAGCAGAGCAGTTGCCAGTTTCAGAGCCGCTGCTAGATTTATGGCACCACAGCAGAGGCGATGGTCGTAAAGCCACAGACCTGCTGTGTGGTGCTGCTAGTGACCACCTGCTCTGCCTCCGCTACACTCCAGAAGCTCATGTGAAGACCCTCTTTCTTTTTTAGCATTTATTGCAGCGCTTTATCGTTAATACAGACTTCTGAAGACTCATTATGAGCATATTAACATTTAAAACCATAATCTGTAAAAAAAAAAAAAAAAAAGTGTTTTATATATCATGTGTAAGGTAGTAACTGATTACATGTAATCGGGATTATATTGTCATAATCCTAAAACTACTTGTATATAAATTATATTGCACAAAATACTTCAGACTATCATTTTTTTCTATTATTAATATTATTGATTTTATATTATTCCTGATTATTGTTACTTTAAAAAAAAAAAAAATTCTAAAATAGCCTACTTTTACATTAATTCAGAAATTCTTTTGAGTGTCAATATGAAACAAGATTGTCCTATTTGGGGTGAACCTAAAAGTAGTCTGATGTAATGGATTACATTACTAGCTTTAGGATTGGTAGCAAGTCATCCAACACGTCTGCTAACACCCCGGCGTGCAAGCACCACATTTCGTTTTTTAACTGACATTTCCTTGTTTATTAATTCAGACGTGCGTGTGTTCGGAGCAGCATTTTAGTTTGGTGGTCTGCATGTCACCGCCAACCGCAAACCATGTCCACGTAAATGGAAGTTGCTTTTTCATTAGCTCAAAAAAAAAAAAAAAAAAAAAAAAGGAATGTAGCATTTTACTGCATGGCCACAGCTCTGCCATTACTCTAGTTTGGGTGACAGCAAGGCTCTCTCTTTCTCTCTCCACGATCTCAGGGGTTTGAACCCTAACACTCCAGATGATCTTCATGCTTAAAGACCAGCTAGCCTTTCCTCATGAGTGATGACATCAGTTTTATTGTCTAAGGGGTGCAGGGCTTCTTCGATAAGCGTCTAGTTTGGGAAGAGGGGTGCGGCCTGTAAGAGAAAGGCGCCTTGATTTACAGCACAGAGCCCTGACCATGCGTTTGATGTCAGCTACGCTCCCAGACGGACAAACAGGCAGTAAAATGCAGACTGAAAAAAAAAAAAAAGAAAGAGAGAGAGAGAAAACAGTGAGAACGAAGGGAAGGGAACTTCAAAGAAACAACTTTGCTCTTCCACAGGCTTGGCGAGGGGTTGAAGTTAAGTGTCTTTACCACCCTGCTTGCAGGACTTTTGGCAGCTCTCTATTGTCGGCTCGCTTCACGGGAGATTTTTAGCACCTGCCCCCTGCCAGCAGCTCTCACTAGCACCACTGTCACCCCCAGTCGAGTGAGTGAGCCGTAACAGTTTTATTGCGTGCCGTTATATTCTGCCTTCCATTCGTCGCAGTATTTTTGTAGGTTTAAGTGAGGAGGATGGTGGATGTGGCTTTGAACACATGCGGGGTTGTTATTTCACAGTAAGTGTAATTTTGAAGGAAGGGCGTAGCAAGTCGATGAGACAAAAAGAACCCAGGAAAACGTACGTTTCTACATTTACCAAAGATGAACGAGTGTTGTTTGTTCACTCAGAACCCACTGCCACGATGCTAATATGTTGTAGATGGTTGCTAGATGTTATTAGTGTGTGTGGTTTTTTTATATCCAAATTAATAAACACGTGACCTTGGACCACAAAACCAGCTGTAAGTATGAATTTTTTGAAATTGAGATTTATGCATCATCTGAAATCTGAATAAATAATCTTTCCATTGATTTATGGTTTGTTAGGACAATATTTAGCTGAAATGCAACTATTTGGAAACCTGGAATCTGAGGGTGCAAAAAAAAAAAAAATACAGAGAAAATCACCTTAATCACCCCTAAAGTTCTTAGCAATACATATTACACGTTTTAATATATTAATATATTTAAGGTATAGAAAAGTTTTTTTGGGCATAAAAGAGAAATCAATCATTTTGACCCATGCAATGTATTTTGGCAATTGCTACAAATAAACCCCACTTATGGCTCTCATTCATGTTTCCTCTTATTTAATCGTATACGACAGTGGTTCCCGGACGCCCCCCAACGCTGCACATTTTGCGTCTCTCCTTTGTCTGACGCACCTATTTCGGGTCTTGGAGTCTCTACTAATGAGCTGATGATCTGTATCAGGTTTCTTTGATTTAAAAAAAAAAAAAAAAAAAAAAAAGGTAGAAAACATGCAGTGTTGGGGGGCCTCCAGGAGCGTGGTTGGGAACCACTGGTAAACAACATAGTTTAAAGGTACCATAGAATGCATTGAGAGAATATTTTAAATTGTTCTCTGATATGTAAATAGAAGTTATGTAGCTTAGGTAAGGG
>JAUCMU010000151.1:17912399-17926780 GCA_032275025.1 Enteromius treurensis
TTCTGGTTCTCGTCTGTTTGGGGGTGGGAGGAGCAGACGCGGGTTCCCTGATCGGTCGTTTGCGCTGCCTTGTTGAGTGTAGCACTGAAAGCATTATATTTTACACAGTTTATTTTATTTAATTTTTTCTGAATCGTTCGGTTCGTATGCGTACCGAACCGAAAGCCTCGTACCGAACGGTTCTAATTACTATGTATATAGTACTAAGGTTTTCTTCATGAAATGAAAAAAAAAAAAATCATGCATTTAAAATTCATTGGCTACTATCCAACCAAAGCAGTGCTAGAAACCAACAGTCCAGGGACTTGCTGATTCTCGGCAATCCAGTGATTGAATTGCTGTCACTGTGAACGAGGCTCGAGACGCCATTAAGCTAAACATCTAACTGGTTAATGTGGAATTCCAAACATTTTAGTTAAATAAAGTCAAGGCTTTGGGTTTAATCCATCCAGATCCAAGGTTTGTAAATACTTAATGGACCGAGTTCATACAAACTCTTATCAATAGTGAACAGAATTCGCTGTATAGAGTTGACTCCTGTTTACCCAAGCTCATCAGTTATTCAGAGCTAATCAGCCTGAGATGTGAGGATCAGCAGGCAGGCAGGCAGGCAGGGTGACAACGAGCGTGTGTGTGTGTGTGTGAGAGATGGAGAGCGAGAGAGGTGTTGCTGTGAGAACAGACCTCCACTGCAACGCTACCGGAGCGCTCTCTGTCCGTCTCTGTCTCCGCTGGTCTCTCTTTCTCTTCTGATTCCTCACACAAGTGCGCTATGGACACTCTCCGTTTGCTCCAGGTAAACCATGGCAGGATTGTGTCTGAAGTTGAATGTGCTGGGGTTTTTCTGTGAGCTGTGAAATGCTTGGAGAGGCGGCTGTAGCGACTGTGTGAAACGGTTAAATGACTTGGAGGCAAACTCAGAAGTCAGCTCTCTCATGCCAGGGTTTCACGCAAGTAGTGAAACGCTGCGTAATCCTGTTGGACGCTGCTCAGCACATATTTTGGAGCTTGTTAAATTTTGTCCGTTTATTTTCTTGTCTCATTAAATTCTCAGATCCATGAGCATGGATTTGGGAGACCATATGAACGGAAACATGTCCCTACCACAGTTAGAAACTACTGAACAGCGCTTGTCATTATCGCTGCTGTAATTGTATGTAATTTTAGCATTGCATGTTCGTGGCAGATTTTTATCCGGCCAATTATTTTAGCTCTAAATGTAAGTTAACAGGGACACTGTTTGCTGATACAGTTGTTAGTTGTTATTCAATAAAACTCTCTTTCTATATTTTCTATACAATTCTGGACAAAGGTTTAGGGTCAGTAAGTGGCAGTTAATCATTTATGATGTTACAAAATATTTCTATATAAAATAAATGCTGTTTTAATTTTTTATTCAGCGTACAATCCTATAAAAATGATCATTATTATGTGGCGCTAAAAGTCTGGAGTAATGGCTGCTAAAATTAAATATATAATAATAAAATATATATTAAATATAAATAATAAATATATTTGTAGTTCTTTTAACAGGCAATAATATTTAATATTGTACTGCTTTTATTGTGTTTTTTGATCCAATAAATGCAGGCTTGGTGCGCATTTGAGACTTCTCCCAAAAATAGTGTCTCTTTAAACCTTGTTTTTGATTGACACATTCCCTCTGGCACAAACCAGATGTTTACTTTTACATGTAATTGCTTCAAAACATGTAAAAAGCAATGATTATTTCCAATCATCAAAAAGAATCTGTTTGTATATTTTTATTCAGTGTTCAAAAGACAGAGGACAGATACTTTGTTATATAAAAAGAAGTCTTTCAATGTTTAGATAAAAATACCGGGTTGATTTTAAAACATGCTTGTGAATGTTTAAACCAAACCTACGCTGAGTTATTCCTGGATCGCAGTAATGAAGTGGATTTGTTGTGTCATTTTGCTGTTGCATTACGAGCATTCAGAATATAATTGGAGAAAATGAGGGCATATTTGTAAAGGTTTATAAAAGGCTTTTGTTTGCTTGAATTTCATTTTCTTTGCTTGAATGAAGGATAACTAGCTGGCAGAACATCAAAAGCTGCAAATGATCAAGTCCACAGAGGTGCTTGGATGCTGTCCTGTTCGGATGTGGCAGGGATCATATTTGCTTTTCTGTCTTCATCCTCCTCGGTTCAGTAATCAGGTAGAGCCCAGGAGACCAGCAAGGCTGCCATTGATTCTCACCATTAAACAGCTGTCTTGCCTGCAGCTTGGGATCCTTATTGCTCTCATTTCCACCCAGCGTTCAGGCCTGTGTCTGATTCACATCTCACTAAATCTCTTTTCTGATCCTGATTTCATACTTGGCAAATTATACTTTTTGGTGCGTTCATCGATGGGACTGCACTGGCTTGTGTCCCACCGCAACTAGGTACTGAGTCAGGACAACCAGATTTACTGCTTCATTCATGTTTTTGTCAGGCGCTTACGTCCTGACAGTGGACTGCAATAGACGCAGCGCTCTGGCTAGTCAGTTGACTTGGGCTCCAAGTTAGAATCTTAAGGTTTGCAAGGAGGAACAAACACTTTTTGTTTGTTTGGTTGGTTTATGCTGTCATGTGCTTCAATATTACTCTATTAATCTTATTCTAATAAATCAGGAATTGTTTACCTACCTTATTGTCCCCCAAATGGTGCATATTAGTGTCTTAAAGGTACATATTAGTACCTAAATAGTGCATATGTGACCCTGGACCACAAAACCGGTCATTAGTAGCACAGGTATATTTGTAGCTGTAGCTATTGTATCAGTCAAGATGATCAATTATACTTTAATGCCAAGAATCAGGATATTAAGTAAAGATCATGTTCCTTGTAAAAAAAACGTAATTGTTAATTAGAAAACGGGCTTCATTTAAACTGCTTTGAAGGGGATTTTCTCAATGTTTGATTCTCAGATTCTAGATTTTCAATAGTTTATTAAATATAGCCCTATCCTATTCATCAGTGGAAATGTATTTATAGAGCTTTTGAATTATGTAAGACTTCCAAAATTGACCCTTATGACTGGTCTTGTTGTCCAGGGTCACATATTAGTACCTTTTATAAGAGATTTCACTGCAGTAACAACATTTTCAATAATGTGTGTGAAATGATGAAACGATTCTTAAACAGGCTTTTTTAGAACCAGCCCAAAGCATATACTGTAAATGTAACAAACATTATTATGGTCGCCAAAGCTGCATTTATTTGATTTAAAAATACAGTGAAAATATTGTTAAATATTATTGCAATTTAATATAGCTTTGTTTTAATATGTTTTAAAAATGCTATGTATTCCTCTATGGCAAAGCTGAATTTGAATCAGAAATTATTCAGTCTTCAGCGTCACATGAAGTCATTCTAATATGATGATTTGTTCCTCAAGAAACAGTTCTTACTATTATGTGTTTCCTAATTTTGTGGAATCTGTGATGCATTGTTTTACAGGATGCTTTGATGAATAGAAATTTTAAAGGAACAACATTTATTTGCCATTTTTTGTTAAATTATACAAGTGTTTGCTGTCGCTTTTGATCAGTTTATTGCATCTTTTATGGATAATGGCATATATTATCTGTGAGTGACTTAAACCTTCATTTTGTGTCAGAAACATTGTCCATTATACATATATAACATTATACGATTAGGTGTGACAGGAAGCATGAAAAGATGCAAAATTAGTATCATTAGTAGTTCACATCCACAAATTGTACCAGTTGCGAACTGAATATTTTTTAGTACACCCTCACTTCAGAAAACCCCTTTCGCGTCAGCCAAACGATTTAAACTCTGACAGCAAACAGACTCTGGTCCACGCCAGAATCTCTAATGTGAAAGCACCCTCAAGTGTTCCTCTGCTCTTTGTCTTCCAGATGGACCCTGTCCAGAAAGCAGTAATCAACCACACATTTGGAGTCTCCATTCCTCCCAAGAAAAAGCAAGTTATTTCTTGCAACATCTGTCAGCTTCGCTTTAATTCAGATGTGAGTACAGAAAAAAAACTTTTTGCAGTTTATTTAATGTGTGTGTGTGTTTATATGAGGATGTGTAAATGTTTGTCTTTGGTTTGTGCATGTGCCGCATCTCCTTCCAGTGTACCCCTGTCTCTTAAATATGAAAAGAGTAGTGATCTTAGCCCATTCCAGTTCTGCCCGTGTAAAAGTGGCTATTATAGTGCTGTGTTTGGCTCTGCACGCTGATGGCTGATTAAAACGAGCCCCAGTACAGCCGTTTAGGGTGCAAATAGCAACGCTCTTCATTAATCATACAAAACAAGGTAAGTGCGCTAATGTATGGTGATTTTAGCAGACGTGATGCTGCCAGCTTTTATCGAACACTTCTCAGCCATTTTCGACAAGATGCATGCTGGATCATTTGAATGGTTTCATTAAATCGATTGTTATGTTTGCTGTTTTTCAGTGCTCGCTCTCATTCTCTTCCTTTACCTGTGTTGATTGCACCCTAAGTCATTGAATCCATAATACACACAGAATTCAGCACAGAAACCACAGTACGCCTTCAAAATACTTTTTTTTGTCATTGTTAGTTGAATATACAAAGCTTATAGGAATTGGGAATCAAGGATCATTTTTATTCAGAACCATTTCATTTTTTAGTAAAAAAAAAGGGTTACAAATCATTTTCACACTGTTTTGTTTTATTAACTGTGCTTGATTTCTGGTAATGAATGGTCAACCCGGTTGTGAATAGGATTGTGTACCATTTGAAATTGAATTGAGAATGCCTTTAAAAATTGAAGTTTTAAGAAATAGAATGCAGTTCAAATTTCAAATTAGAGTAATTAAGTGGTCAGTTGAAATTCAAAGCCATTCCGTACACTCAAATTATTACTTGACAAAGCCTTGTTTAGATTAAAAGATTAAAAACAATAGAGCCTTGAAGATTTGTTGAATGGTATTCTGGTTCCGTTTCCTGTGGGTTGTGATATTTTAAGACGTTTAAAGCAAGTGAGTTCTATTCAAACGGAATGGTTGTGAGCTTGCAGTTTTAAATTGATAATAAAGGTGAAAGACTGTAAGAAAGAAGGCATCAAAAGATGGCAACACATCTTTATTTTGCCCTGCCATTTCGGGTTACACATTTCAGCAGCATTGTAGACTTTCGTGGATTTTTTTTTCAATGAAGGACTCTTTTGAAGAGACTCCTTTTGATGAATCATCAGAATGACTCACAACTCACTCTAAAACCACTTTATTTATTTATGTAAATTAGGTGTGAGAGAGAAGTCTGTGTGTGTGTGTGTGTATAAATAGATATATAAGGGGTGTAACAATCCGTGTATTCGTATTGAACCTCATATATGAACCCGCTACCTTTGGGTTACTGTACACAATTATTCTTTCTTCCTGAAATTGAACTTTTATCTGTTACTTTTCATTCATTACCCAAAAGCTGTAGGTTGGCCATTGCCTTTTGTTTTTGGTGCTAATTAGTTTCTCCTGTTTTTGGCCAGCCAGGGAGATTTATTTTTCTTTTAATTTTATTTGCGTCTCCTTTTGTTTATTATATTGGCCTGGATTACCTCTCTGAAGAGCTGCTTCTAGCCTACTCAGTGTAAATAATAATAAATCTGTTGTTTTGAGGAAATCTCTTTTGTGTTTTTTTGAGCTGGAACAGGAGAGGGGCTAAACTTATTTTCTTTATTAGAATTTTTCTTCGTCATTAGCCTTGCCAACCCTAGACTGGCTGGGGCGTCACATACTGTGTATATATATATGTGTGTGTGTGTGTGTGTGTTGGTTTGTCACGCAGCTGCTGTTTATGATATTCTAACTTTTTGTCATCTAAAATACATTTTCATGCATAATGTCACAAATAAAATGTGGCATTGTTTACTCACTGGCAGAGCAGTAAAATCCCAGCGGTTGCTCTAAACGGTAACGTTGTGTTTACGAGTGCGCATACAGGAGTGGGGTTCTGCGCAAAGTTCGCTGGCAGAGGCTTGTGTTGTGTTGTTCTCTATGGGAGAGGGGTAATTACTTACTGTACTGCCATGTTGTTCCACTCTGTCTTGGCATTGATTAAGCCATTTAATTTAAGATGAATGGCACAGGGTGGCAATAAGCCCTGGCTGACAGAGGGCTCCCACTGCGAGCGGTAATTGTGAAAAGGTTTCTCTCCAAGTGGAAAACAGACGCAGGAGCACCATTGTGCATCTGTTCTGTCTCCTCCAGGTCTTTTTCATCTTTATCATGACAAACAGGCAGAAATGCAGCACAGGAACCCGGGGAACCCCTTTGGACTTCTGAGCAAAGGCAGACGTGGTCCTGTTGTCTCAGTGGGGCGGCTGCTGGGTGTCCCAGCTGCCCTGGTGTTCCCTCCTGCGGTGCATAATTGCTTGATTGCTATCGAGTTTGAAACCAACGTTTTCCAACACAACCAACGGGCTTCTGAATTGAAGGGACTGCTAGAGATTAACTTGTCTATGCTTCCTGTTATCGTCTTCCCCTCACTCTCTCTCTCGCTCCAAACATGCACAATAAAACGGAAAGTGAAATGACTGCCTTTCTTGGGGTAATTTAAAACAGTTTCCTCTTGCAATCTCCCGTTTGAACAATGCTTTAAAGATTAAGCGGCGTATCTGAGCTAGCGTGGGGCGAACAGAAGTGTCAACGGATGTTCCCCAGACCGCCGAGCGCTTTGATGCTAATTCTGGGTGCATGTGTTGCCACGTTGTGATCTCCACCAATAGAGCTGTCTCTCCTGCTCTCCGTGCTCCCTGGAGATGCTCATCTGCAGGCCCAGTCCAAAGCACATCTTGCTTAAGTGGAAGTGATGCTCTGCTTGGCGTGTCAGAACGGATCAGCCCCAGGCCCCGTGTTTACCTTCGTTCTCCCTGAAGATGCCGTGTTTGTCGAATGCTGTGCCGTGACCATTTTATGTTCCAGGGGAACAGAGATTTATACGTGTCATATACAGGCAAAAGACTCGTATGGGTCTCACAGCTTGCTCATGTACATTAGGCATCGCCCTCGGAAGCTCCAAACTTTATCCATGCTTTTATTAAGGCTCAAACGCCTCTTCGTTTCGCCACAGTCCTGCGATGTAATTTAATCCCATATTGAGGCACGCTCTGGACTCACTGTGCCATCCAATCCTGTTGCCAGAGGGGGAAAACACTGTCCAACCAAAGGTTGAGCACATCCTCAGCCAAGCTCTAATGGAGTTTTGAGGGATGCAGCAGTTCCACTCAGTGCTTTTGTTTCCGTAATGAGTCCAAGTGTGCCGCTGTGAAGTGTCTAATAGGCATTTTCAGTGAAAACACACCATAAACAGAAGAGATAAATCGGGTGTGATATTCTTCTCTGCTGGGTTTGTGAAATATTCCCATAGTGGTGTAAAATAACTATGATATTCAGAATATTTATGTAGTTCAGTTATGTATGTTGATAGTATAACTTACGTAATCTATTTTAAATACATGTAATCTATGAAATTTCTAGATTTGTTTTTGTCATTTCTTGGGCATTCTAGGCAGTTGCCAGGTTGTTGCCAGAATGTTGTTGCCGAGTGTTTAGGTCATTGCATCTAAGCTTTCTATTCATTAAACAGATCCTGAAAATAAAATATTTGTTACATTTGTTTAGAAGATGAATTATTATAAGAAATGTTTCTTGAGCACCAAAACAGCATAGTAGAATGATTTCTGAAGGATCCTGTGACACTGAAGGCTGAAGTAATGGATGCTGAAAATTCAGCTTTGCTTCACCAGAATAAATAGCATTTTAAAATATATTCAAATAAAAAAAAACTTTTATTTGAAATTGTAATGATATTTCCACATTTTACTGTATCCTTGGTGAACATAGGAGACTTTTAATGACCATGCAGCTGCTGTCACAGTAAGTATTTTAAGTCCACATCATCAGGCATCAAGGATGTGACTTGCTGGTGAGCATCACCACTGCTGTTGGGCTAATGTGTAGAAATGGACACACTCAGACGCATTGCATGTTCCCCAAGTCATTATAGATTAGCACTAATTAATGGCCCAGATCAATGCGTGTAAAAGCCAAACCTTAAATGCCATTTATGTCCATTATGTTTTAAAACTTTGCCAGGCGTATAATTACGGTCTTTAAATGTTCAAACCCGCCACGTAATTTACTGACCCCGTGCGAGTTTATAGTTCAACTCCAGCCTCTGAAATGCCTCATATAAATGACCTTACCATTAATGTGTTCAGCATTTTATTTTATATGCTTTCCACGAACTAAACACGCTCCCATTTTCTGTAGAATGCAACTTTTTAATGCTGTAATTACACTTCAGGCAGGGCCCGCAGGCAGCTGACAATTCTATAAATTGTTTTTGGTTTGATACGGTGTTTTTATTTCATATTTTAACTCAGAAATCTTGGCCCTCTGTTTAGCTGTTAAAATAAATTCTTGCAGATGTGGCCTGAATAAACTCTGCGAATGTGGGAAAATTGACGCTGAATATTCAGCTTTTCACTCTACTGCCTTTTACAAATGCACAGAAACTATTTTATACTCCCTGGCAGCTTTGTCGTTTTTTTTTTTCAGTTAGGTTGCATTGTTTGAGGGCTTTTTTTCACCTTTGCAAGGTGTGTGTTTTGAAGGTTGTGTGTACTTGAGAATAATGGCTGGCGTACGCTCTTAGGTTTCCCTTATCGCCTGTAAATGAGCTGTTTTATCTCCATTTGCGCTCAGCGTAACAGAGAAGCCCCGGCCATTTCATTTGAAGTTACCTGATCTGAAGGTGTGCGTCTTGCTGTGATGTGACATTAGGTGAAGTGGTGGCTTCCCTCCAGAGACCTACAGCCCTTATGTGAGAACATGCCAATATGGCAGATAACCAGCACATCTCATTAAAGCTTTATGTTCTCTTATAGATGCTGTGTCATTACAGCCGCCACACCCCCACAACACTTGTCTCTGTTCAACTATTGTCGTTGCTTGACTAACGTTACCCAGCAGTATAAGGAGATCTTAGTCTCAAATTTCCTGTTTACGCCTGGTATTAAGATGGTGGACATTGCTAAATTTACACACTCTTTTTAATCTGCATATTTATTTGTATTGTAAGACACTCAAGACACAAATTTAGCTTTGCCATCACAGAAATAAATGACATTTAAAAATGTTTTATATCTTATACTGTAAAAATCTATTTTTCGCTGCTGTAAAAAGATTTGCTGTAATTATAAAGCTGGATGCCAGTAACTTACTGTAAATTTATTAGGGGTGGGCATAGATTAAATTTTGGTTTTGCCCATGTTTCTACTTAGTAGTTTTCCTACTTAGAAATCATGGAGGGGTCTAGAATTTTCAGCATAGGTGTATTTCCACTGTGAGAGACAGATTCTTAAAAAACAACAACCTGGAACCCTTTTTTAACAATTTATTTGTTAATTACTGTGTCAAATAAGTATTTGATCTCTTGCTTATCAGCCAGATTTCTGACCCTCAAAGACCTGTTTTGTTGCTTTTAAATAGTCCAGCTACACTCTGCTCATGATTGTAAATTAGTAGCACCTGTTTGAGGTCATTAGCTGTCATAAAGACACCTGTGCACCCAGCAATCAGCCAAAGTCTAAGTAGCAACATGGGCACAACAGACAAAATTGTAGACCTTCACAAAGCTGGAAAGGGCTACGGGGCAATTGCCAAGCAGCTTGGTGAAAAAAGAACAACTGTCGTCAGAAAATGGAAGAGGCTAATGATGACTGTCAATGACCCTCGGACTGGGGCCCCATGGAAGAACTCTCCTCGTGGGGTATAAATGATGCTAAGAAAGGTGAAGAATCAGCCCAGAACTACACCGGAGGAGCTGGTCACTGCCGTGAAGAGAGCTGGGACCATCGTTTCCAAGGTTACTATCAGTAATACATTAAGTCATGATTTCAAATCTTGCATCGCACAGAAGGTTCCCCTGCTTAAGTCAGCCCATGTCCAGGCCCGTCTGAAGTTTGCTAGGGACCATCTGGATGATCCAGAGGGGTTATGCAAGGAAGTCCTGTGGTCAGATGGGACCAAAGTAGAACTTTTGGTCTTAACTCCATTCGCCGTGTTTGGAGGAAGAAGAATGATGAGTATCATCCCAAGAAGCATCATACTCTGGGGGTGTTTTTCTGCACAGGGGACAGGACGACTGCACTGTATTAAGGAGAAGATGAACAGGGGCATGTATTGTGATGTATTGGGCAAAAACCTTAGTCAGAGCATTAAAGATGGGTCGTGGCTGGTTCTTCCAACATGACAATGACCCAAAGCACACAACCAGGAAAACCAAGGAGTGGCTCCGTAAGAAGCTTATCAAGGTTCTGGAGTGGCCTAGCCAGTCTCCAATCTTAAATCCAATTGAAAATCTTTGGAGAGAGCTGAAACTCAGTGTTGCCCAGCGACAGCACCGAAACCTGACAGATCTAGAGAAGATCTGTATGGAGGAGTGGGGCACAATCCCTCCTGCAGTGTGTTCAAACCTGGTGAAGAACTACAGGAACCGTTTGACCTCTGTAATTATTAACAAACGCTTCTGTACCAAATATTACTTTTTTTTTTGACTCAAGTGATCAAATACTTATTTGACTTAGTAATTCCCAAATGAATAGTTAAAAATCATACAATGTGATTTCCATGTTTGTCTTTTTAGATTCTGTCTCTCACAGTGGAAATGCACCTATGCTGAAAACTGTAGACCCCTCCATGATTTCTAAGTAAGAGAACTTAGAAAATCACAGGGTGATCAAATACTTATTGACCTCACTGTATACTGTATATATCTCACAATAGGACATTAGAAAACAGACAAATTGGTGAAGATTGTTAGTTGATTTTGAAATAAAAAATACTATCAATACTAAACAATATGGGAATACAGTTCCAATTGTTTTAATAATGTAGACATTTGTAGACTTGTACTGAACAACCTCTCAATTAAATTCAACACTCAGTGGTGTTTAAAAGGATTCCTGTCTGAGGCGTGTTATTGGTGTTATACGTTCCCTGTAACTTGTTTTATGGCTAAGCTCCTTTTCAAGGTCATGAAGTCAAAACAGGAGAACATAAGTCAGGCAGTGCACTTCCAAGGTAACTGCTAATAAAAGTAAGAGCTATTTAAAAGCCCCTAAATTAAGTTCCTAAAGCTAGTTTATCAAGAACGTGTTTGAGTTTTGTACAATGAATAAAAAAAATAACTGAAATTATTGTAAATACAGCGAATCATAAATACTAATTATTGGCCAATATCTGAGAACCAATTAAGCACTAACAGCCAAATGAATGAGAAAGTAATGTTGTAGTTACAGGGGAAAAGGAAAAAAATTGAACAGAACTATTACGGTGATGAATGTTGGGAATAAAACAGCCATTAATGGTTTTGTATTTATACTTGTGTCTTATTTATCTCTGACAAATAGAAGACAGAAACAAATGCCTCATAATTAAATCTTTCAAATGTGATAGTGATGAATAAGCCACAGCACAATTAGTATGGAAAATGGCAGACTAATTGTGCAAAGAATCAGTGTCAGTCTAGACAGGTGAAGTTCAAGTGACGGAGGCACAGCAGGTGTCAGCCACATGAAATTCTCACTTTTGTCTCAGTGTTAAGTCAGTGTAAAGTCTGGTAACACTGCAGCTTATTCTAGTCACAAATCGCCCACTGAAACAGGAATGGCCAGTTTGAATGACATACGAAGTTTATCTTTAAAATAAAAATGTATTGCTTCTTTCAGTGGTTTTGGATAAGAACAAAATCCTGAATGTCACACAGTCCTGTTGCCTACAGTGCCATCAGTGTCGTGCTGCTCTCTTTAACTAGAAAACGACATTGCAGGTGATCTCAACTCATTAGAAATTAGAAGAGTGCTTTTTGTTCTCATGTCTTCCTTTTTATGACTCACATATGCACATATGTACAGACTCACACACACAAAGACAGTCCTGTTCAATGGCAAATGCAGGGAAGTCATTACACAAGTTAAGCACACAGGCGCAGTGAATCATCTCTGAATGATGGCACTTAAAATCATTAAGCAGTAATGCCAAGGCCCCCGGTGTAACAAACTGCTTTTGTCATCTCAGCATGCTGAACCCATAGTAAGAGCCGTTGATGGACAGCACCTATGCATCCACTTTATCAAGGTAGCATTTTTAACAGAACTTCAGCTCGAAAACGCATTTAAATCTGAAGGCTTTTATTTAACACCTCCTTTGGACGTTAAAAAAACCCAGACATTGTTACATGTTATTACTCGGATAAATCACAGGATTTGGGTTAAGATGAAATCAATCCTGAAGCTTTGCAGTCATGATGCTAGGAATTAATATAATCGATAGCAGGGACTTCTAGAGTGTTTTGTACAGGCCTGATATGAATTACAGACAAAAATTAATGAGTGAAGAGAAGTGAGAAAAACAGCTTTCGGCAATTAAATAATTATATTTAGGGCACAACAGAATTATTAACCTTGAAAAACACTAAATAATTGTTGACTTTGGCAATTGTGTACCACAGTCTCTTCTGTCTTCATTTCATGGCTTGTGCAAAGACACAGTGATTATTATTATTAAAGGAAATCAAATTATCAGGAAATTTTTATTCTGGAAATGAACTAATCCTTTAAGAGCAATGGTGTTGATGTCCAGGTTCAAGCTGATTCACTAGGATCCACTATTTAAAGAACACAAGCAGGGTTACTAGTTATGGTTCTGTTTTGGTTTCTTGCTAATCAAAGGTCAACATTGGGGACAGTTTACAACAGTTTCTTTCAGACTAATATTGCAAAAGCAGCAGGACCAGAATTTCAGATTTTCTTCCCCCATCTAAATGTGCTTTTCAGGTTGTGTGACTATGAAGTAGAGACCTGCACTCCAGTTGGAGAACCGCGGGACAAGATTTGATGGGTGAATGCGGGTACGGGCGGTAAGGTCCTCATGTTAGTGCGGGTTGTGGAAGAATAGAATTATTCGCGGGAATGTGGAATTTTAAAATCTTAAAAAAATGTTTAAGAAAAATATTCTGTTATTTATCTACTGCACAAAAGCAACAAAAATGAAAAAATAAAGTAAAAACAATTTACAGGCGCAGGTTCGGAAGCTAATGGCTCATGACTGTAGACCCACACCGAGGCACAATGTCTGAAGAGCATGCTACAGCTGGAAGCTAAATTTTACTTGTTTTTTCAACATTGCTGAAGGGAAAAAAAGCAGTATTAGGCCAAATGCTTGTTTGTTTGACCACTCCAGAAATCAATGTTTATTATTATTTTGTTTCATTGCAAAATTATTAGCCTATTTCTAACTGTATTTCTATGTTCTGAAAGCTTGTCGTTCATGTCCATGTTTATCATTCCATTTAATTAAACTCAAATAAAACTAAACATATTTGTTTATTTTCTATTTCTTTTTTATTTATATTCAAAACGGAAGCAAGTGAAACAAGTAATAGAGTAGCGGGAAGAAGCGGTGAAAATAAAACTACTTTTATGTTTACCTGCGGGCTTTTGCGGGTGGGAGCAGGACGAAACTTGAATACTGCGGGCAGGAGCGGGAGAAAATAATATGTATTTTTGCGGGAGCGGGACAAAATCTTGTGGGAGCAGGACTGAAAAATACGTCCCACGCAGGTCTCTACTATGAAGTCAGTGAGTATTACATGCTCAAGACACATCAACTGTTCCACCAAAGTCAAAACTCTCGTTTTATCTGGATTAAGGTACAGTGGACCTACCTTTTCACCAAGCGCTCTGAGACTGTCCAAGAATCGCTGCCAGAAATCTTTGAAGAGAGGACGGTCAATTTTCTTCAGACTATCCTTTGTGCTGGCATCAACGCTGACGTAAAGTTGTGTAACAGGCACAAGACTCCTATATAGACAAAGAAAAAGAAATCGAGGGAGAATTAAATTAGCATTGTATAAATAAAGTCTTGCTTTTTAACATATTAATAAATCTGAAGAATATTGGAGAGCAGTTAAGGATCAGGATCTAAACCGTTTTTGGCCTGCCAGAGCAAGAGGCTCTATTGTATTGTATTCTTTATCACTGTGTATAGGTACAACACAATAAAAACAGCACGCAACTGAGTGATTGAGTTTTTGAGATAAAAACTAGAGTTAAGCCAGGAGTAGGAAATGTATACGTTTAGACAATGACAAGAACTGCCTAAGCTGCATTAGCCAAATAAGACTCAATCGCTCAGTACAACTCTGGATCTAAGCTACTGTATTCCTAGTGCTTACTCTACCTGTAACCCTATTAGAATAGAATAGAATAGAATAGAATAGAATAGAATAGAATAGAAAGAGCTTTATTGCCAAGTATGCTTGCACATACAAGGAATTTGTTTTGGTGTCACAGCTACCAGTTCACAGAAC
>JAUCMU010000151.1:17926880-17939483 GCA_032275025.1 Enteromius treurensis
AGGAGAGGGTCCATAAGAAGCATATCAAGGTTCTGGAGTGGCCCAGCCAGTCTCCAGACCTAAGTCCAATTGAAAATTTTTGCAGGGACCTGAAACTCTGTGTTGCTCAGCGACAGCCCCGAAACCAGACAGATCTAGAGAAGACCTGTATGGAGGAGTGGGCCAAAATCCCTCCTGCAGTGTGTGCAAACCTGCTGAAGAACGACAGGAACCGTTTGACCTCTGTAATTGTTAACAAAAAATTTTTTTAACTCAAGTGATCAAATACTTATTTGACACAGTAATGCCCAAATAAACTGTATAAAAATCATACAATGTGATTTACGGATTTTTCTTTTTAGATTCTGTCTGTCAGAAATGCACCTATGCTGAAAATTGTAGACCCTTCCATGATTTCTAAGTAAGAGAACTTGCAAAATCACAGGGTGATCAAATACTTATTGACCTTATTGAAGAATAAATAATATATTATGTAAACAAATATTATGTAAACAAAAACCTTTGTTTTGGATGTGATTGGTCCTTTGATAGCACTATTAAAATATATACATGTAAATATTTTCAAAGTATTTGTTGTGCGTCTTTATGTATACATACTAAATTTACACAGTAAACACATTATAAAAACACTAACTTTTATTTTTCATCACGATTAATCGCTAGTTGTGTAATGTCTTGTCTAGGCGCTGAGACTGCCTGCCAGATTATAGTTTTTCCCACCTTCAAAACCTCAATTTAAAAGCATGCTAACAGGTGCACACAGTGAAATTTCTTGGATGACTGCTCGTGGTTGGATCACAGAGACAGATCTTAATACCAGGTGTGTGCAGAGCTTACATGTGAGGAGATAAGTAAAAAGCTGGAAATAGGAATGTTTCACTGCATTGAAATCTGCAGAAGTTCTTGTGAACTTTGTATAAGGTTAAGAATTGAGGATCAGTAATGCTAGTTCTAAAGAAAAACGCTTGGGTTTTCCTATTGATATTTTCTCTGGAGTCCACATACATTATATGTAAATTTATTTGCATTGCTTTGACCGTTCTCTTCTGTGTTTAAATGGCTAATCAAATCAATAATGGAATCGTTAAGGTATTGAAATCAGAGTCATTGAAGTAGCTCCAATTTCTATCCCTAGTTAGAAAACACAGCTAATTCTTGTCTTTTTGAAAGTAGTTATTTGGAAGATAGATTACCGGTGGGGGTTCATATCAAGCCATGTTCTATTAAAAGTCTTCTAATGTATTGAGCTTTTAATGAAAATGCATTTTATTAAAGGCTTTTATCTGCGCTCTGAGATAAAGAACTGAAGAGTGGAAATTGGCTAATAATCAGACTTTTGGCACGTCTTTATTTTTCATAAAATTAAGGTTGTTATTTTGCTTCAAATGATTTTTAAAGGCTGAAGTGAAGGAAAAGAGTATGTCATAATTGGTGCATGACTTCATGCGTTGAGGGAGTTTTGTGGCAGGGACCTGTGGCCTCGGAAAAACAACAGCAGTTGGCACTAATAATGCTTATATGCGCTTGGAGTTGTGCATGCAATAAATTTAGCCTTGCACTGACAATTTCAAACAATTCTGCCAATTATACAATACATTTTTGAAAGTAAATAGCAGCAGCAAACCATGTATGAAAATCACCCATCTGCAGTTGTTTGTTTCAGATGGCTTTCTTATAGGCATTTCTGCACACTATAGTCTGTATACAAGTATACAAAAGTATACAAGATGCTTTTATGAGACATATTGAAATGGGATCAGAGCATAACACCAAGAAAAAACCTATGAGAAATAGAAAAGCAAATACATTTCTGACAGTGATGCCCCATCTGAGACCGGTCTGTTGATTGCATCAGCCAGCCTGTGAAAAGCACAAAAACAAAGCATGTATGCATGAGAAAACAGACTCCCCTGCAAGATCCAAGATCAACTGTGTACTTTCATACAACAAGCTGTTACAATGTGTAGGTGTGTATGTGTTTGACAGGTTTCTTGTACAGTACATGAGCGCTGAACGGGAGGATACACAGACAGCTGTAGGGTAATGCACTGATATTGCTGGCAGCTCCTATTTGCAAATATCAGCAGAAAGGCTTACTGATGCTTATTGCACATGCAAGCCTTTTGTGTTTGCTCGTTCGTGTCCTGCTCTTGTTGCAAAGGCTTTTTTGCAACATGGCTATTAATAAAGAGTGTATGTGTTCACTGAGGATGTCATATACAGTACGCTTGTTGGCCTTGTTCATGAAACACGAAGACGTGTCTTAAACTATGTACGCGTAAATTTCATACACAAGAAGAATTCATTTTTGCATGGCAGTTTGATTTATTGCGATATAAAGTTTCTGTGTGCACTGCCTTTCGAAAGTAACCATGACAAACTATATATTGCTGGAAAGATCTAAGACTCCTTAATAGATATATTACGATTGGGTTTTGTTAGACATTATGTAGGAAAAGTAATAGATGAATTTATGCATTTTCTCTAACACTCTTTGGAAATCGTTAAATATCAAACCATTTTAAAATCACGAAAATGGAACAACAAAATCTTGTTAGAAAATGTTTTCGTTCATGAATTAATAAAAAAAAAATACGTCTGCATAGTTCACTTTTGCATTTATATTTAAAATTGTAAGTGACAGTTAACCAGCTAATAATAAATAATAATAACACTTTTTACAAGGTTGCAAAAATATGTCAAAAGCGACAGTAATTAACAAATAATTTCTATTTGTATTTCTAAATGTATTATGGTTTCCACACAAATATTAAGCTGAACAACTGTATTCAACATTGATTATAATATTAACACCAAAATCATCTTTACCATCACTAGAACAAATTACATTGTAAAAATACATTTTATTTTGATTAAACAAAACCAAACATGTTGAGCATAAGAGACTTCCTAGAGTCAGTTCCAAGAGTCGGTTCCTAGAGTCAGTTCCAAACTTTTAACAACTAAGAGTTTTACATTTATTTGTGACTTTTTTTTTTTTTTAAAGGAACACAAAAGAAGATATTTTGAAAAATGCCTGTTTTAATTCCAATGTTACTTGGACCCCAGCATGCACAGCAAAAAGGAATGCAAACAGGTTTGGAACGACATGAGGGTGAGCTAATGATGGCAGAATTTACATTTCCGGTGCAACATTCCCTTTAATGTTTGTGAAACATAAACAGTCAGTAAATCCATTTAGTTGAACACAATTTACAGATAAATGTATGCTGCTCGTGTTCCATGAATGAGGCCCTGGGACTGCTAGAGCTACTCTGGAAGACACTTGATGCTAGAAAGACTGAAATTACAGTCAGTGTGTGGATGTTTTTGCAAATATTAAAACGGACGCACACACTCGGCTTGGGAGAAAGTCAATTTATAAATGTCAAGTGCACTTAATCCAGGTCACAGGAGCTGCTAACATTTGCACAGTGCAGAGACGACAAAACGCCACATCATTCTCTTCTGTCACTGTCTGCGGCAGCGTCCCGTGTGTCATTACGACTCTCATGCCTGTCACTTGAACAAGCAATCTGTGCTGTTGGTGCGCCGGACATTACGCACCTCATTTTCGCTGGGTCTGTCTCTCCTATCATATTTCATGTTTTTCCAGCTCTGGCTCAGATGGTTCAACACACATTCACAAAATCACAAGTGAAATGCAGCCGTTTGTGTCTTTACGACAGAAAAGAGAAAGCAAAAAAACTTTGACCCCATCTTTAATCACAGCGCCTTTGCAACATGCTTTTAGGAGCATGCCTTGTTATAGATATTCTTTTGTCTTTTGTCTGTTTGTGTGTTTGCTTTGATCAAATGTATATATATGTATTAACTGGTGAAGTTAATATGTTTCTTTCAATAGAGGCACATCCAGTACTGTTCAGAAATCACTCAACTTATGAAATCCCATTCCTTCAAATACAGGTTCAGTATCAGCGTGCTCATATTGACAGCGATTGACTACTTGTATTTATTTATTTTTTGGCTAGTTTAAAAAACTTAATTATCAGATAAATATTATGTAGTGTTTATTTCAGAATATTGTAATGTATGTTTTATTGTTATGTTGGTATATAGATTTATAAGTGTTTATTTTAAACATTACGAAAACAAATAGGCATATCATTTGAAAAACAAATTGTGTGTGTATTTATGTGTGTGTATATTGAATGCAAGAAAAGGGAAGTAAACCTCTTGCAGAATCTGTAAAAATCTTAACAAAATAGGAGAAATTATACAAAATGCATGTTGTTTTTTTTAATTAGTACTGTCCTGGGTAAGATATTTTACACACAAGATGTTTACATATAGTCCATATATTTATTGTCTCCTGGACTCTATGTAAACATTTTCTGTGTAAAATACCTTACCCAGGACAATACTAATTTTAAAAAAATATAAAAAATAATAATAATATACATATAATTTCTCCTATTTTAAGGTTTTTCACAGAATCTGCAAGGGGTTCACATACTTTTTCTTGCAACTCTATATATATATATATATACACATGCATTCATACACACACACATTAATAATATAATATAAATATATAATATTAATTTTAGATTTAGTGTATATATATTAAGAACGGTCTCTGTCAATGAATGGCTTTTAGCGGAGACATTTTTTGTAATGAAAATATTGCTTTAAATGTTTGCGTCTTGCTACTGAAGGACAATAATAAATACTAAGAAGTTAAATTCCTTTAAATTGCTATTTGCACGCCTAGATTACCCCCAAACTTTGAATAATCTGCAGTAAAAACCTCCATGTGCAGTGCTGTCTGGCTTTTCCCAGCAACTGTCAGAAATCCCTTAAATTTGCAGTTAGTGAACGTGACGAAGTATCAGCGTTTAGAGAGAAAATCCATCTGCAGGTCTTTTGGGATTTTGTCACTTTTGATGTCATAAAAATGAGAAATTGAGCTCCTAATTCTTAGCAGTCAGATATTCAAAGGATCCTAATCCCTCATAAGCACTCTCTCTCTCTCTCTCTCCTGCTCCGTCTCGCTATTTTTAAGGGAGAGGAGTCATCTTCCCTTTAAATCTTCAATTGGAAGTTAAGTCCATTAAAGGCCTCAATGAGTGTCAGCTATTAGTTTTCTCCATTGACAATCGATTCCCTCCAAACAAACAGTGTCCGGCTCTATTTCTTAGGTTCTGGAAAATTTGTTCATCTTGATCTCCGTTAGCTGGATTGGAACAGTGCCTGCTATTGAAAGCGCGTTTGAGATGTGTGTGTGTGTGATTGCAGTCCATGATGGTAGATGCTAGAAATGAGCCTGATTGGATGGTTCATTTGTTCTCCTTTGTAGAGCCAAGCCGAGGCGCACTACAAAGGCAGTAAACATGCCAAGAAGCTCAAAGCACAGGAGTCCACGAAAAATAAGCAGAAAAGTGCAGCCGCCCAGGACAGCTGCGCTAAGACAATCACCACCACCAACACCACCACCACTTCCTCCTGCACTGCAGTCACTGCCAGCTGCTCTGACCAACCAGGTTAATAGCTCCTTTTGTTCTTGCTCCACATCCCCTGTCCCATCCTCTTTCTTCACTCCTGCCCTCTCCTTGTGTTTACTCCCATGCTTTTCTTCCCGCCGCTCTAACCCTGACCCCTGTTTCTTTCGCTCCATCTATGTGCTTGTGTTTGTGTGTACTGTGTATAGTATTTTTCCTCGTAAAAGCCCATTTAGGATGACCGGGGGCATCCGTCAAGCTCAAAAACATGCTCGTGTGCGAGGTAAGGTGTAGTTATCATGCTAACTTCTCCCGCTTGTTTCGTCATTACCTGCATATTAAGTTTCCCGCACATAATCCTTTGTCTGTTTTTGTGTTGCTTTTAAATGTTTAATTACGGAAGGCGCATACAGAATTGGAACAGGCGGTTGGATGCGTGCTGGGATGCTGTTATGCTCTCTTTTTTTTTTTCTCCTTTCCTCCTGGCCTTTGATTCGACTGAATTAGATTTGTGTTCCATTTCAAAGAACATAATCATCTGATCTTTGCTTCACGCTGTGACCCACTCAATTTCAGGCCCTTGTGTCTGATTAAGAATCAAGACCGGGATGTACCAAGACACATGCCCTACGGGGTGCAAATCGGAGCCAGTGCATACTTTCCGAATTCGCTCGTTCTCTAGCCGGAGACAGATTTGGGTGCGCCTCATTTATTAGGCAGTGGTGGTCCTCATTGATATGCAGTGTCTTTGCGCAAATCAGGCCAAATGAATGTCAGCCTGATTCACAGATGGCTTATGGGTCCTCGCTGTCACGCCGTCGTATAAGCGTGCCATTGAGTTCGGCCCGAGATACGGGAAGAGGGCTGCTGTTGATGTCTCTCCCCAAACCCTGGCAACGCACAATGCAGTCAGATTTAGTTTACATGGGAAAACTTCAAGCACTAAATCATTAAAATTGCTAGCTCCAGTGCTTTACATAAGAGCCGGCTTTATGTAAGGTTTCAGAACTCTGTGTGTTAGATTATGTGCACACAGTTAATTGCTCTGGGTTTTTTCTAAGATCCAAGATATTTTCCGCACTCGCTAACTTTCTCCGAAAGGATAGAGCAAGGTCATTTTAACATAGCGGTCACTGCTTGATCTGCATCCAAACAACATGTGCCAATTGTTATCTCATTGGCTCTGTTCCAAAACCTAGGGAGCTGTCTGTGCTGGCTGTATTTTAAGGTATTATTGGCACGTTCTTGTTCCAAAGCTTTTCTTAGCTAAATTGGAATTATTTGCTACCAGTTTGAATTGATCAAAAGTGGAAAAAAAAGACATTGTTATGAAAGTGTCAACGTTGATCTTTTGAATTTTCTATTCATCGTAGAGTCCTGTAAAATGTATTAATGTTACCACAAAAAAGATAAGCAACACAACTCTTTTTAACATTAATAATATTAAGAACATTTTTTAGCATATCAGAATTGTTTTATTTATTTATTTATTTTTTTGAAGGGTCATGTGACACTGATAATGGCATCTAAAAAAAATCAGCTTTGCCATCCCAGAAGAAAATTAACATTTAAAATATTTTAGGAAATAGTTGTGTATTTCCTAATATTAAAGTTTTACTGTATTTATTTACTGTAAATAAATGCAGTCTTAGTGAACATAAGAAATGGGGAAAAAACACTTTAGCTGAGGATGAACAACCCCAGACTTTTCAGCTGCAATGTTCCTGCCAGTAAATAAATGCATAATGCAATAAATCATTAATTATATAATATATTTTTATATTTATGAATTCCTTGGAAATCAAGGCTTTTGAGCTACTGAAATAAATACTTAATATTGTTGTTTTATTATTATTATTAAATTATTTATTTATTTATTAAATGTGCTACGAAAAAATTTAATCATTAGATTTAATCTTTAGATTCAGTTTATTCTAATTTAATGTAAAGTTTTATCGAATGTGTGACTCTGGGGCACAAAAGTGTACATTTTTCTTATTTGCATATATTGCATAATTTTTATTAACATAATCTAAAGTTTGAATAAATAAGCTTTTCATTCATGCATGGTTCGTTAGGACAATATTTGGCTGAGATACTATTAATCTGAAAAAAATTTGTCCAAAATAAGTCCTTAGCAACACACATGAATGCATTTTTGATATTTACTGTAGGGAATTTGCTAAATATCTTCATGAAACATGATCTTCACTGAATATCCTGATCCAGGGTCACATGTATATGTGTGTGTGTGTGTGTGTTGCTGTGTCTGTCTGCTTTAGATTTTTTCATGAAGAGCTTTAGCCTATATTGTGTCTTCCAGACTGGCTTAGAAAGCAGCTGCCTATGTAAGCGTTGAGGAAGCTTGCTAGCTTTAGAAACAGAGCCTGTATTTCTTTTAGTTTTGAAAAGTTTTGCAAATAGTTGTACTTTATCTCTGATCTATTTTCTTATTCAACTACAAGTTAAGTTCTTTATGACTCACCGCAAAAATATACAAAACAAGAACAAAGAGGCATATGTCTCTATGTCTACCTACCATGCTTTGGAAGATTTGAAATATAAACTTAAACTTGGAGAGACAGAAAAAATGCAAAAGAGCAGCAGCCTAGAGGTTCAGGTTAGTGTCAGCGGGTGTAATGTCACTGTGCGGGGGAACATTAGACTGTTCTGGCTGCTTTGAGTCCTCCGGGAGACAAAAAAAAAAAAGCACGAGCTGAGAGTGACATTCATATAAAGCAGCGGAGTATTCCCTCAGAGGCCTGTTAGAGAGTGGGTGGAGAGTACAGGCATCTGACATCAACTGCTATTAGGGCCTCCCACGGCATGTAACGCTATGACAAGGGCGTAAGGTTGGTGGGCGATCCAGGGGTCACGTCCTATCACATTACAGCATGCGGGACCCGAGCAGGAGCCTGACCCGGTGTAACTCATCTGACATAGAAACTAGACCACTTGTCTGCAGCTAAGGGCCTTCAATCAAACCCAACCACGCAAATAGGTTAAGAGTTAAAACTATAGAAATTAAAAATAATAATAATAATAATTACAATAACAATTAAATAATAATAATAACAATAATAATTAATATTATTAACATGCTTTTAAACCCTCAAGCTTTTATTATTGTAAAATGAAGGAAGACATTTTAAGTTATATTTATATTTTTAATTTGCTTCTTATTCCAAAACTAAAACAAAATCCATTGAGTCTCAAAAGTACCTGGTTTATATAGACTATAGAGCTGGAAAATGGGTAAAACATATTTTTAAATATTGGTGCTGTTAAATCTGCTGTAAAAACTTTAATATGTACGTGTGTGTGTGTGTGTGTGTGTGTGTGTGTGTGTGTGTGTGTTCACATTTGGATGAGATAAATTGATTTGTCAGCACTAAAATATATATTCTTACTTAAATTGTTGCATAAATGTATAAATAAAAATTATTATTATTATTATATGCATTCACTCAAGTCTAATTAAACCCTCAAGATTGTATTTATTTATTTATTTGAATCCATTAAACCTCAGAAGTGCATGTATGTAGACTATACCATTGAAAAATGTTAAAATAATAACTGTTGTTGTTATTATTATAATTAAGCATTCACTCAATTCCAATTAAACCTTCAAGCATAAATTTTGGTGAAGTGGTGTAACACATATGAGTTTCTGCTTACAATTGATCATTTTAAATATGTATTTATTTATGTTAAAATATATTATCTTAATGTATAGTTATAACAAAAAAAACATTTATAAAACCTTGGGAGAACACGCATATATATATATGTGTGTGGGTTTATGTGGTTTATGAGGACACAAATTTGTATAATGACATGGGTATGACATAGGTATTACAATATGAAGGTGTTTTATGAGGACATTTTCAGTGTTTAATTTAAAAGACTTTAAAAACATACTAAATGGTGTTTTTTTTAAAAACTAAAAGTGCACACAGTTTCCTGTAAGGGGTCGGTTTAGGTGTAGGGTCAGTGTAGGACAGCGTTTCTCAATACCGGTCCTCGCGCCCCACCGCTCTGCACATTTCATATGTTTCTCTTGTTGCTTCAGACATTTGTTCTATTCGAACGTATGTGCCCTGCGAAGTGGACATCACTGAATGTTCCGCGATGACTCCAATTCGAAGCAAACGTATAGGCTACGTTCCATTCAAAGTGCATTTAAGTGTGCGAGATGTAATTTAAATCATATTCAAATATTTACAGCGCAAATCCATGAATGAACTTTCTGAAGTGAAGTAAACTTTAATGTATTTCCCCTGCTCAGGGAGAAGGGAGCAATGAACACTGTGTAGGGTACATGTCAATTGGAACACAGCTCATGCACGGAGCTCTCTTTTAATGAGCTGATTATCAGAATCAGGTGCGTTAACAAAGAGAGACGTGCAAAATATGCAGAGCAGTGGGGCGCGAGGACCAGGATTGAGAACCGCTGGTGTAGGTAATGGGACAGAATTTGTTACTGCTCCTTTAAGATGATG
This sequence comes from Enteromius treurensis, assembly GCA_032275025.1. NCBI lineage: Eukaryota > Metazoa > Chordata > Actinopteri > Cypriniformes > Cyprinidae > Enteromius > Enteromius treurensis. The sequence goes on from JAUCMU010000151.1 coordinate 17,936,845, forward strand.
TCACACTGTTATATGTGATTTTTGGCTTTGTGGTTCTCCAGCTAGGCACATACAAGAGCTCTCACGGGCCCGAATCCTCGTGAGGATTGTGAGCAACTGATGCAAATGCATGCAACACATTGCACAGGAGATATTAGAGGTTATTGACGATGTGTTTTTGAATGATTCTCCCAGGAGCCCAGTCACCAGGAGGAGCCTCTGCACGTATGTCAATCCTCCTCCTCATCACCATCTTTGCCTGTTCTGCTGGTGTCATGTATCTGGTGTTCAGAAATTTCCCACAACTGAGCGAGTAAGTCTACCTCCCCCTCTCGAGTGTAGTTTTGTGTACTGAACGTACATGTGGTTTAAAAGTGACTCAACAAATGTTTGTTTTTTCTTGATGTCTTACAGAGACGAGAGAGAACAAATCAAAATTCCTAAAGACATGGATGATGCCAAGGCTTTGGGCACAGTACTGTCCAAATACAAGGACACATATTACACTCAAGTGCTTTTAGCGTACTTTGCTACATATATCTTGTATCCTTTGTGCCATGATTCATCTCGGTTTTTTTGACTGATTGTCAACGTCACTGACCAAGTTAGATACTTCTTTTTACAGTTTAAATTAGACCCTTGCTTGCAGAAAATATTGCTTGGAGTGTCTGTTATTCTTTTTTTATGTCAGATACATTTTTTCAATATTAAACCCTTAACTAAGGCCATCTCAGCCTTCAGACGTTTGCCATCCCAGGCTCCATATTTCTCAGTATACTGTCTGGCTATCTCTACCCTTTTCCATTAGCTCTCTTCCTGGTCTGTCTGGTAAGCTCGTTGTTTGTAGGCAAATTCATTTCAAATTAGTCTGTCTGCCAAGTTAGTCTAGTATGACTTTATTGTGTAAATATGTTGTGTTTTACAGTGTTCAGGCCTTGGCGCATCTTTTTGCTATATGCTGTCTTATTTAGTCGGGAGGCCGATGGTCTACAAGTACCTCACAGAGAGAGCGCAGAAATGGTCACAACAGGTAAGATTTTCATACAAATAACTTTCCTTTTTATGCAAATTGACTGGCCATAATAACGTCGAGGCGATGTTGTGTAATGTCATTGCAGGTGGACAAGCACAGAGAGCACCTCATTAATTACATAATTTTTTTGAGAATAACTCCTTTCCTTCCAAACTGGTTCATCAATATCACCTCGCCCGTCATTAATGTGCCTCTGGGTGTCTTCTTCCTGGGCACCTTTCTTGGTAAGATGAATTTTCAAACAGGATCACCTTTACAAAGAATAATTTAGAGTTTTTGTGTTTACAATAAACATGCATGGAATAGGTTGTCAAAAGCAATTTTCTTAATTTTAAAAGGCATTTTATGGGACAAAATATAGTCATCAGTTTTTGGTTAATATGGTTGGAGGTAGTGCTGCACGATTAATCGTATCGCTATCCCGATGTCAGCCTTTGCGATAACATTAGAGCAAATGTTGCGATTTATATTAAATAAATAAATGTATTAGTGGTGTATTAGATAAATCACTGTATAAAAGTAAAATTGCTTTAGCTTTTGAACGGCTTGTTAGGATAGTTGCCAGTTTGCTAAAAATACATTTTGTAGACTTGTAGGAGTATCAGGTTTTTATCAGATCCTACTTGTTATCCTATGATGTAAAAAATAGACCTGTGCCACAAAATCTAATGTAGTAAATTTTGTTGCAATAAATTCGTTTTTTAGTATTTAGTATTTTAAGGGGTATCATGATGCTTGAAAATAGGTGTGTGTGATATCGTCTGTGATAATATCGTAATTGTTTTAATGATGCAGAACCATTCCAAAAACACCTTCAGGGTGCATGCATACATTACACACACACACACACACACACACGTGTTTAGAGTATGTTCTTTCACTGCATGATTCAGTCTATTAAAATACATTTATAATGATAACAAATTCAAGACATGGGGGCTGAAAATGTATATATTTATAGCCTAACACTTATTTTACACATATTTAATTTCACATGAACAGTGTAAATATACTACAAAATTACTTTTCAGTTTTCCACAGCACTGTTTTCCTCAGAGCAACATGAGTGATTAATTCCTGAATGAATCAACCGTTTAAATGATTTTGTTCAGTCGCAGTGACTCACTTCACATTTAAAGTATATTTTTGTTATTTAATTAATTTCAAATATCTTTATATGTTTAATATATAAAAACATTATTTATGCATTTGAAAGGGCAGGTTAAATGCATCCATGTCCTGCATTGAACGGTGTGCAGATGTAGCTTCTGTTCCTCTACATTGCAAAGATGAATTTTTTTGATGCTAATTTTCATTTGCTTGGTAACAGCCCAAATGTCTCATTATTCTAATTCACTGATTTAACGTAAGAATTTGACTCAAGATGTTGCACACTTTAAAGGTGCCATAGAATCCATTGAGAGGATATTATAAATTGTTCTCTGATGTGTACATAGAAGGTATGTAGCTTAGGTAAGGGGAAAAAATGCCCAGAAAGGGTTTTACATGTCCATTTACAACCCTAGAATTTGACCCTAGAATGAAACAGTCTTATTTGGAAGGTTCATGAATAGTAATGAGGAGGTCTGCTCTGATTGGCTGTTTCTCAGCGTTGCTCATTTCAGTA
>JAUCMU010000151.1:17946940-17977329 GCA_032275025.1 Enteromius treurensis
GCCATGCTCAGTAACCTTCTGAAACAAACTTACCCTGGAACATAACCTGCTACCGAGCAGGTTATCTTCAGAGAGTACGTTCCTATGGTTACATACATACCCAGAAAGTTACCTTTGTATTTGGAACCGAAAGTTGAAGTTATCCACCATGCTCATTTCTCATTGGTTCCCACTTTTTTGGGAACTGAAATGCTCTAAAACGGCAGCTTTGCCAGACCAACTTTGCTTGCGAAATGAATGTAGCATCAAAGGAAGTATGGGCGGGCCCAGGCTATTTAACACACGCTGAAACAAATATCCCCACATAAAAAAGTGCCTGAAAGTCAATTCTAAATACTGTAATAAATATTACATTTTTGTCATTGCAGTTGACTTTGTCAGGGTTGTGTTTGGGTTGTGTATTCTATGCTGTAACTTCACTGCCCCAAGCAAGTGCACAAATGAATCCCAAAAGCAAAGAAGAGTCATTTTGAGAAGAATGGGCTCTGTGTGAAGCGGGTGATTGGTAAGCGCCCGTCTCATCAATTCTACAATAGCTTTTTTGTCTTTTTTTGTACGTTTTTCATATTTGTCTATCCTACAGGCAGAAAGGTAGGTTGGCTGCTGATGCAAAAAGAGGGTTTGCTGAATGGATTGAAGATTTTCCAGACATTTCATCCGCAAAAGCATTCATCTTCAGGCCGTCATCCAAAACCATATTTGCTTGCTAGATAACGACATGTTAAACAGAATGTACATGATGTTCTCCTTTGACTCGTACAGCGCTTTTAAAGCGGCAGCCAGATCATTTTAAGTGCCCCAATTATTCGTGCCATTTTCTCATTTTCAAAGTACTCAGAGAGCGTTTCGCATCAAAGTCGCTGGGTCCAGGTTATGGATGTGTAGGATCGATTGTGTTCAATACCTGCATGGCTACACGCACCACTCTTGCATCTATGTATAGATTCTGTAATGTTCTGAATTATTGTCAGAGGATACCCGGTCACTCCAGCCTTATCCGAAAATACAGAAAGAACTGCTGGCTGTGAACTAATGTAATATAATACGTGATCACTAATGCTGGCTGCTTGTAAATCCTTTTGAGTGACAGCGGGTTCTATTTGAGCAGCTATGTCTAGCTCAAGCTTTGGTCTCTAGTGTTTGAACTGGACTGAGACTCGAGTATAAATCAGCTGTAGAGATCTTTACATGGAGACAACATTGCGCCTTGGAGACTGAATCTGCGAACAAGTGCAGTTTTGTCACTCGGCTCAGATGAAAGGGCAGCTAATCCTCGCTGTTTGCTCAGCATTTCAATAAGAACTCAAATTATTTGTCTTCGATAGGATCCGGCGAGGGACGAATTACACGTCATCTCCTGTGGCGCTCTTTGACATATCAGGAGAATGTTTTTACTCAGTGGTTGGTCTTTCTTAGATAAGGAGCTCGTTTATTGCATTTGAATATCATTTTTTGTATCTTTTAAAATCCTTTGAGATGCAAAAATGTGTTGTTTACTGACAAATCGAAAGGATAAAAAAAAAAAATGACTAAGCATGAATAATTTATTCTTTAGGGAATCTTATAAGAAACATTTGGGTTTAAAATATTACAAATCCTTAATATTGGCAGACCTATAACTTCGTATAAACCTATAAATGACAATAAAACAATCTTATCTTACCTAATCTAATATTTAATCACAAACAGTTTATTGAGTAGCTTTTTTTCAAGCTGAGATGAATACTCAAAGATGTAGTGTTCATGGTGTCTTACTCAAATATACAAAACCCCCTCATGACAACATGACGGTAAAACGACTCGATAAGTATTATTTTGTACCTACACAGGAAAGTACTAGTAATATAAGGTGACTACATGGGGTAGGGTTAGGGTTTTCACTATTTTAATACAAAACCCTAATTTACATAACTGAAAAAAAACCCCACATTTAACAGTATTTTAACAGTATTTTCTTAAATTAGCTCTATTACAGTTTTCCTTTGTAAAGAGTAAGGCAAAGTCATTCCCCAATGAACAGGATTTTATTGTAGAAATTGTACTGTATTTTACTGACGAACTCACACTAATTTTTAGATTGTATATTGAGTATTATGTTGTTTTAATATCTAAGCAAATGTGAACACATGTTGAGACGTATGTGATGATACTTGAGGTATTTGTCTCAGGTAAATCATCTGTGGCCCTGTCCCAAATGGCACTTACACCTTCCCTGCTTTTGTAATAAGTAATATTTTCATAAGCTCATTTCATACTAAAGATTCCTCTCTGCTACAAGCACAGCCTACACAACATGAAATTGTTTGAATTCAGCTTTTCTCTGACAAGTACTCTCAAAATCCTTTTGTGCCAAAATATTAACTAACTAAAGTACACTGACTATAGGGCTGTTGGTGTAAATCAAGTTCATTGACACTTACTGCAGTAAGACACTTCAACATTTCTACAAGGGCTCTTTACTAATAAACATCAGTCGGCTCTGCTTCAGATCACACCATAAATGTGCATCGCAGCAATAAAGCTTATAAGATATAAGCAGTGTTTATAAAACGTATTTTGTTAAGGGTCTCTTGTAAATCAAGTTTTCCAGTGCTACAAACCAGCTAGTATTCCAGTATTGATCATTTCTGTAACTTGTACCACAGCCGTATGCTGAGTTAATATATATATTCCATATATAAATCACCAGTCATCTCTCGTCTAGCAAAACAAAGGAGTGCATTGGATCCCCGAAACAGCAATTGCTTCTTGTCATTAAGTCTTTAATGAAATTAATTTTACTTTGCAAGACTGATCAATACTCGTATTTTCTATATAAAATGACCTGTAATCCAGTGCCAACCTACAAAATTACATTACGTTTCTTCTGAAAGTCCCGACACACCATCTGTTTACAAGGATGAATTGATTTCGTTCAGACTTGTTTGTGAATTTCCAATTTCTCTTTGTAAATTAGATTTGTAAGATAAATTGGAGTCTCATGAGACCGCTGGAAACTGCAAAAACTTAGTCATAAAGATTTTAGTTTACGTTCTACATCAGGGTTGCTCAAATCTTACCCTGGAGGTCCAATGCATTTTGGAGTTTAGCTCTAACCGTAATCAAGCACACCTTGGAGGAGCATGTTAACCAGTGTCTTAAAGATCATTCGAAAATCAGAGGTCTAGGTGTTTTATCAGGGTGGATTGGAGCTAAACTCTGCAGTGCATTGGGTAAGATTTGAGAAACCCGGTTCTACATTAACAGATAAGTGTTGTAAACAAAGGATATGTCATCTTGGTACACAATGAAGATCAATTTTAAGGGTTTGGCAATCATCTCGGTAACGCTACACTTTACAAACAGGCAGACAGCTATAAAAAAAAAGAAAGAAAGATTCATAGTGGGTGGGATTTAGCTTGAGCTTCCACTTCTAGCCTATCAGAACTGTGATTGAACTAGGGTCAGGCCTACTACAGCTACCATAATTAGTGTAATGATACCCCTCTCTATCCACTTACTAATGGCTCATCTCTATCCTTTTATACTGTCTCAGATACAAATAAAAGAGCAGAACATGCACAGTGCTGTGTGTTTAAATTCATGTATGGCCTTTGCATTCTTGCAGCACAGTTATGTAACATAGTCTTTGCTACCTATTAGCATGTTAATTCTGACTGAAAATACACTAAAATATGCTGTTGATGGAGTGATGACTGAGCTGCATAATTGCTATTAATTACGGCCGTTAGAAGGGACCAGGATCCTGACAGTGCCCTCTGTTGACTGCATTTAGTCTACTGTCATTTGGTGAGGGTTTCAGACTACCTTCAAACTTTACTGAGCAAATTACTATAGGCTGCTGCACGAGATAGATCTGTTTTACAAAGTATTTAGCTTTGCATTATTTGCAGGTTTATGCCTTTGCATACATGATACAGGGATTTATTTTAGTGCATACAGACTAAATTCTCTGTTTTCCTAAAGTTCTTTGAAGATAGGACCCAAGAAAATAGAAAGGACCTTTAAAAAATAAAAATGAGTGAAACAAAAGTACCTGCACATCATGCATCCAAAAGAAGACGAGATCCAATTTATCTGATGTCTGAGGAAAACAGGAACAACCAAACAATGGCTGGACACACTGTCCTTGCGATGTGAGTTCCAGTAAAACCCCTGTGCGGGGAACACAGATGCCCTGCCAGTCTGCTCTTGTCAAACTGTCCCCAGGGGTTACAGGCAGTAATTACATATCAGCACAATTACTGCGCACTGCCACGAGGACAATACGCTGAGCTGGCTGTATCTTTGCATCTGCTCATTACCGCGGTAAAGCTCATTGTGTAATCCAGCAGTAACCGTCTCACCATGGTGACTGCATATCATTTCCAACGCCATTCCATTCAGCCCTACGGCTTTATTTGACTAACAACTTTATCTCGCCAAATCATTGACGTTCAAGCCAGCAGAGTGTATTTATCAAATGCACCAGTGGCCAAACAACCTGTTCAAAGTTTCGTGACAAAGGTGACTTCTACAAAAGAACTGTTCAGTCATGAAGGAAATTTGTAGGTCGACCTGAGACCTTTCCTATCTTGGCTGAAGAGCCAAAACTTTGATGTGAATGATGAAAAGAAACATCTTTAGAACAGCAGTGAAAATTTAGTAGCCTATGTATAAAAAAAGTGACTGGACTGAAACATATGCTTTCTTTAAAATGACCCTCTGCTATAGACATTTCGATACATAATTTCACAGCATAGACACTTTTGCTTTTACTGCACAGACAGGTTAATTGTGTCATATTTATCCTTGATAATCAATGATCAAATAACTACCTTGTTGGAAAGAAAGCAACATATGCATCTTGGGTAGGTTTTGAAACTGGGATGCTGATTTAAGCTGGCAGTCCAACATCACATTCTGTATGCCGTATGAATGAATGAATGACACATACACCCAAAGCGCTTTACAATCATGTGTAAACATGATTGTAAAACCACCTGGATGATGCGACGACAGCCACAGGACTACAGCGCCAGTGCGCTCACCACACACCAGCAACAGGTGGAGAGGAGAGAGAGAGAAACAGACAATGAATGGATGGGGAATTGGGAGGCCAAGATAGATAAGGCCCAGTGGGAATCTGGCCAGGACACCAGGGTTACACCCCTACTCTTTACGATGAGCGTCATGGGACTTTTAATGACCACAGAGAGTCAGGACCTCAGTTTAACGTCTCATCTAAAAGGATGACCCACACAGACCACAAGGTAAACACCCTCTGCTGGCCTCTCTAACACCTCTACCAACAGCAACCTAGTTTTTCGCAGGAGGTCTCCCATCCAGATACTGACCAGGCTCAACCAGGCTTGGCTGCAGGGTGATATGGCTGTGGCCATACTTTGATGTCATGTTGATGTTGTGTTTAGCCCCACTCTCGCAGACCGTCAAAGGTTTCTGTTCTGTCCATGAATACTACATTGTGGTCCCAGTTGGTAAACAAGCTGATAAATCTTACAGAATTAAGTTTTCTGTTATATAGTAATATATAGTTTCCATAATATAGTAAACCTCTCTGTGTGTGGTTATCTGTAGATAAAGCTGTAAATGAATTATTTTTGAAGTGACAGGCCAGAGCAGTTTCCAGCAGTGACTCAATGAGCAAACAGAGACATCTAGTGGCATCTTTCAACGCCTTTTTAAACCTCGATAATTAGGCTACTCTGAGCTAATATTATTGCCATAGCAACTGAATCTATCCATGTTCTTCTATTTTTGGAACCCACACAACATAGGATGTGGGCCCACTTAATCTGCATTTCCTTTTCATGCATCTTAAAGGGAATTTAGATGAGTCTGTCATCAGTTGAAGCATGACATTTCTATCATATGCATTAGTTTCTATGTATTACGTTTTATTTTTAAAATGATTGGAGTGACGTTTGCATGTTTCCTTTGACATACTATACAAAATAATGATCAAATGCCTATTACATTACTGTTTTCAATCTAATCTTTTATTATAGCACTTATAGCAGAGGTTTTCGACTGCTTGTCAGTGTTCCACTAAGTGATTGTCAGTTCTAGTATAGAGACAGTAAATGATAGAGGGTAATGAACAGCATGTGGTTCTGATTGAGAGGAAACACGACGAACTCAATGAGACTCGCAGCAATCTACAGTTGTAATACTCTTTTGTTTTGTATAATTGTATTCACAGACATGGTGAACAATGTAGTTGGAGAAAGAAAGTGTCATTATTATTGTGAAATTACAGTGAAATTCAGTCATACATCAAAACAGATTTGATTTGGAAACATCCATTTTTTATTGGCAATGCAAAAGATATAGTTCTTTAAATACATGTTATGTATCTTAGAAAATTACATACAATTTATAAATATGATATTCTTGTCATGTTTTACTGGACTTCAGAAGTATGATCTTAATGTCAGACACTATTAAACCCATTTTTTTTTTTACAGATTTCTGTCATTTATCATACAGAATATAATGTTATACCAACAGCAACCATGAAACCACAAATTTAAAAATGAAATATGTTTCTAATACTAGCTCAATTGTGTAATGCCACTAACCAGTTTTAGAAAAAAAATGTGTTTGGTATAAAATAGAGAAGCCAGATTATGGAGTATGAACTTCTTGATTATGCATGCCAAATAATATATTCAGCAACAAATTTGTGCAAGATAAGCTATACCAAGCTATACTTTTTTTCTTTCAATCTTACTTTCTTTAGTGTTACTTTTGTATTTAAATATTTATTTGTCTAACATATATCTGTTTCAACATTTTGTAACATTCAACTGGTTTCTTAAAACGAAATATGTTTAGTTTGAAACATTTTGATAAAGGAGGTATATATTAATGACAAATATAATTTATTTAAAAGATGCACTGTGTGTTTAAATGAACTGTAGAGCCCGCCCATTACAGTGTAAGACACGCCTTCCGTCGTCATATGGGAGGGGCTACACTAACAGTACCAGCCCCTTTCTAACAAAACACAACGCTGAGTCTCTTCTTGGGATCAAAGGCGATTATCAATAACATAGATCGACTCCGGCGCTCAATACGGAGAAAGGTAATTGTATTTTTCATATAATCCGTGAGTAAAGATGCTGTGAGTTTCCGATCGAGAGCACATGGACCATGCATCCGCGTCTTTAGCAGGGCTAACAATCACAGCATTACTGTCGACGTTCTTCTAAGGTAAGTTAGTCAGGGATTGTCCTTATACAGTATTCGACCCCAAAACGCACCGCATTCTTGTTAGTCACGCATTAACCTCCATAGTATGAAATATAGGTCATTGAATGCGGACCCGCGGCTCGCGCGTACCAGCAGCCATGCACGCTGCCAGAAGATATGGTTCATGATCATGTGGAATGAATGCCAAACTGTTTTTAAATACGTATATTCCCATGACACCCCAGCCTCGTAGGTTGTCGCAAGTAGGGGGTTTGTTTCACTGCGCAAATGACCTGTAATCATTATAATATGAAGGCCATATAGGTGGATCCCGTCTTTGTCTCGCGCCTGAGCACCATAGCACGAGCGACTCGTTCCTGCAACTCTCAGCCAGCTGTTGGTTTGAGGCCAGACACTGATTCCCAGGTTTAGCCAACTGTTGTCTTTATGTGTCCAGAAATGAGTCTCAAAGACCACAGTATGAATTTGACCGCTTGAACTGCTCATGTTTATGTTTCTACAGAGCTGTCAAGAACATGCCCGAGTCCTATCTCTTCGTTTTTGATTGAAACAATTGAATCCTACAATTATGCTTTACTTAATTTTTTAAAAACACAATGATAATTGACTTGTAAGCAAATCCCTTTTGATTCTTGTTACTGTAATGCAAAACCAGCTTCATCATGATATAGCCTAGTTTTACCTTCATCCATGCTTATCTAGATTAAAGCATTGCATCATAGTATAGTTTGAACTGGTTTTGTAGTAAAATACAATGTTTAGATTTGTGTTTTAAAGTTGTGACGTTTTCATGAGACCTTGCTTAACTATTGTAATCTTAATACAAATAAAATATCAGACTCTTTTTAATAATCTAAAGGATCTATCAATTTTTCTTTCCATCTTAACTATTAGTTATCTTTAAGCGTTACAGTAACTAACCGAATTCCCTGTAAACGGAAAGTATGCCACCTCCTTGCATATTAAAGCTGAAGGTTGGTGTTAAAATCAGTTTTGCATGTGCGGTGACAGTGCAGAATAATTATTACATCCTAGAACCATTTGGAGAGATTTGCACAAACATAGGCATTGGCAGACATTTGCATCGGGGTTGGCCAGTGGAGTGCATGGGTCCTTGCAATGCAGTGCAATGTAATACTTCTAAAGGTCCAAAGGCCCTTTTTTTTTGCTAGCACTCATTTCTGGCTTTCGGACACATCAGCAAACTTTGTAATCGCTGCTGAGCTGTCCTTTTTCTAAATGATCTGGCGCTTTTCCGTGCATCAGCTTATGTTAAGATGAGTTTGCCAAGCCATGTTTCCTTGGCAATCCTCGCTAAATCTTGTATTGCCCTTAAAGAGGTTGCTAATAATCTTTTTTTGATGGACATTTAGTTGGTATGACTTTCACTAGCAATTGATTGTTGCTGGATGATTATGAAAGGCTTACCTTTCCTATCACCACTTCCATCGAGTTCTTTACCACTCAAATTAATTCTGTTATGTTCCGATTGGTCGGCTATAAGCTGGATGCCAGAATCCAAATCACCTAAGAAGGTCTTAAAGTAGATTTGACACTTTCATTCTCCCTCAGTATCTGTAACTCTTCAACATGTCCTGTTTTTGCCCTTTTCTCCTTCTCCTCTCATCGCTTTGCTCCTCTCCTGCGTCTTTCTGCCTCTTCGCAGATCATGGACCAGGAGGGAATCGCATGAGATGGAATGTACTTGATGTGCTGCATCACAGTTGAAGGTGAGTGAGTGAGACTGTCAGCTTTTGGAAAACTAGATCAGCCTTGCTTTTTGGGAGTCGAATCATGCTGTGAATATTGCAGTTTTGCCTAATCATAGCGATTGAACCTAGTTTTGTCTGTTTGGCAAGGAGAATGTTGCTCTGTTAAGGGTTTTGTTTAAAATTGTGCTCGAACAGGAAGGCAGTGTGTGACTTGGCATTAAAGGAATAGTCCATTCAGTTGAAGTTCTGCCATGAGTTACTCACTCAAAAAATCCTTTTTATTATTTTTGTTTTCAATGAAATAATATTGAGGAAATACTGATGATTCTTCACACTTGTCCCTTCGAACTACCTGGCTTTCATCAAGCTATCTTCATCTTTCTTTACTCCTCTTCATGTTGTTCCAAGCCTGTGCAAGACTTAAGATGAAATCAGATGTTTTAAGAATCGTCTCTGTTTTGGTAACGGTTGACTTTCCATTTTATGGACAAAAACCATCTGGTTGTCAACATCCCTCCAAAATAGCTTTCGTGTTCTGCAGAAGAAAGTAAGGGATACAGGTCTAAAACAACATGAGGTTGAGTAAATCATGACAGGTCACGTCACTTCAGCTTTGATTGGTTGATTCCTCAAAGCTGTCATGTTATGGTGTTAGCATTAGTGGTCCAATAATTTACAGTAAAACAGCTATTTAATATCTGTCAAGAAAACGGCATGTTATGTGTGCCTGGAGAGTATCTATTAATTATGAAAATGCATGCATTTACTCCCTAACTGATCATGCATGACCTCTCAAATGAATCTTTAAAGGTATAATTCAGCCAAAGATTAAACTTGTCACTTACTCCCCCTCAAGTACTCTATTAATTTAATTTTCTGCTGAACACACAGTAATTTATATATATATATATAATATATATATAGAATAATCTATCTTTCAGTATGCTCTTAACACTATACTATGTTGTCAACTTCTCGCAGCTGCCATAAGTAGAGAATAGTCTCATTCCAGGATGGAGGCCTCCAAAATACTGGCTGTGCTGAAGAAGAAGCTGGCCTTTCTTTCAGGTAAATTCCAGAAAAAACAATTGATGCTAAGTTAAATGTTGAATTCATGATTTGAATGGGGTAAAAATGAAGTTGAATGTCTCGTAGCGTTACAGAAATGTGTTTGCTGCAGGCCTCTCTCCTCTACACTGTAGTCCGTGATGTGAATATTCTATTTGCATTTCATGATTAGATGTGACTATAGCGGTGAGCCAGAAATAAGCTGCTATTTGATAAAACAGAAAGTGCCAAGTGATGATTTGAAACCCTTCTCTTCCTTTCTTGTTTGCTATGATGGACTGTCTCCCAGGAATTTTTATATCATCTCCTGTTTGTGTTTCAGAGAGGATTTGCGAGACTTTTTTTTAGGGGCAAATAATTTGAAGTCGTTTTTTAATTTTATTAATCATTTATATGCATGCTGCACTCCACAGTCCCATTCATACCAAGTATAGAAGAACTACTTTTACTTGTATGATCTTTAGGACACCCTTATGGATTTCTTACTTGATATGCCTTCTGAAATTCTGTGTTATCAGGGTCTGATGTTGCTTTGTCCATTATCATAGCCTAATGGTTGTATTTTTGTGTGAGCATGGTTCTTGCTTCAGGGGGGAAAAAAGACTTAAGTTCTTTTGAATTTCTGTGTTTTTTATTATTTTTTTAAGACGTGCTGAGCCTCAAAAGTATTTATTTTTGCACTAAATTTGCATATCATGCTTGGTGTCCTTGAAACGGTGCATGTTCCCATAGTTCAGCACACTGTGAATTAATTCTAGGTTGCAATGGCACGAGGCTCCACTCCTCCAATGCCTTTTTATATATTACTTTAGAATTTTTTCCTTAAAGCCTCACCCTCTGACACACTCTTTTTCCATTTGTAACCCATATTTCACTGTGCTGCTGGATTTTCTGCATATTTCCTGACTCTGCCTGTTTGGTTTTCCAGGAGGCAAGGACAGGCGCAGTGGTTTGATCCTCACCATCCCACTGTGCACTGATCAGACCAGCATGGAGGAGCTCAGTGCCACCCTGGATTACCTGCTGGGTATTCCCAGGTAAAACACGGCTTTGGAAACATTTCTTGAAATAAATGGATCACCTCATTGGAAAGGCTTTATATCAAGCTGTCAAAGCGTTGAGCGCAGAAATGGAGCGTTAGTCTGATCACTGTAATTATAATGCACACGGTTACAGTATTCACACATGGAATGGAAAGTGGCCATAATTCATACTTGGAAGTTGAAATATGCTTTAATTGATTTCTTCAGACATTTGAAGGTCTTTTAGGCTCTAAGGCTCTGGAAAGAATTTGTATGTTTTTTGTTAATTTGTGCTTTTTATATTTTACTGTATTGATTTGTTATTGAATTGTTCTGATTGGATAAAGCATGTCCTAAACCACTGGATAAGTATGCATGTTCTGTATTCTCACCAAGTTGTTGTGCAGCTACAGCTTAAATGAAGAACGGTTTTTATTCTTAGGGCTGATTAATATATTTATCGAACAGTTCTTTTATCATTGTCGCAGTTATTCAAAATAAGTTGGCATATATCAGAGAAAACCAAAGGTTTCTTTGATCACGTCACTGTGTGTTGTGAATTACCATTTATTTACTACAGTTCAAAACTTTTAGAGACTAAGATTTAGAGTCAATCATTGGATGTTAATTTTGCTTAATGTTAATAATTAAGTGTTATTTGGTTAATAGTGTTTTTAAACATGACCTGTAAAAATATGCACAGCTAAATATTAATTGTTTAACGATACTAATAAATAAAATGTAGTAACAATGTATTTTACGTCTTGAATTTTTACCTAAGAGAAATGTTTAGGTACTTAGCTCGTGCTTCATTAGCTGTGTTAAAATCAACAGTATTTATTGCTTTAATCTGATTCTGTTACTGAAAATACTGAAGTCTGACAGTCGAGCCTCATATGACCGCTGACCTTCTCCAAATTACTTTCTGGTGACATTTTTGAGAGGCTTTTTACAGGGTGAGTTGGCTGTTCTCTTCCCTCAAAGAATGAAAAGAAGTGTTGTTCAGCCCTAAAAAAGTTTTTTTCCCCCCCTTCTTTTTCTTTTTACAAACCCAAATAGTAATCGTATGATTGAACATGCGTTTCTTGGAATCTGTGACTTGCACAAAGTCAGTTTATTCATTTTTAAAATGCCATCACAGAACAAACAAATTAGTCTGTTTAACAACACCGCCACAGTGGAGTCATTGTAATTGATTCATTGAATGCGGACTGACGGCGTGTATTCGTGTTATGTAAGAGAATAAAATGTCATGCTTTTTTTTTCTGTGTCTCTGCAGCGAGAAGTGCAAAGCTCGTGGTTTCACAGTCATTGTCGACGGCAGGAAGTCTCAGTGGAATATCGTGAAGACTGTTGTTCTAATGTTGCAGGTAGGAAAACTGATTTTTGGGTTTTGTTTTTGTTTGGAAGAAAACGGCAAGGGGGAATTAGTTTAGGTGAAACGTGTGTTCTTGTTTTTTTCACATCTGTTTCTTGTTTTTCTTTTTCCACTAATGAACCCCATTTAAAATTTGTGGTGATTATTTATTGAGCACTTAACTCTCTTCTAATCACTAATCTCAAGTCACTTCTGAAGCAGTACCTGTAAATAATATGATTTCGGTGCTATCATGAGAAGCCCATGCGGTTGTGTGTGTTGGCGGCCTTCCCTGGTTTTGTGAGGGCATTGCATTGTTGGAAATCGTTGCTTGTTCTGCCCTGTTATTTTCCTCTGTTTATGGGACACACCACTGAATTGCTGCTGTAAACTTAGACTTTTATTTTATATTATGACTTACTCTGCGTTCCATCAATGTCCCAAAATGCAAGTCCAGTCACTAAGTGGCCATCTTGGCAGCGCCTTTGGACAGCCGAGGCAATTTCTAGGCAATAGCTATAAAGATTGGAGACAGTAGTATTACACACACAGCTGAAATTGTGCTAAAATGCTTCCTTCATGGTGTGCCAACTAAGATGCATGTTTTGATGCATAAACAAGTTGTTGGCTCTTTCAATTGATCCTATATCCCCTGCTTTAATCGTTGCAATTTTATTTTTATTATTTGAATAGCTCAAATCCTATGCTGTACTCAAGTTAGAATTTCTAATGCCAAAGATTAAAGGATCACAATTGAATGCCATTTGAAGCTAAACTTCCAACTTGGAGATGTGCATTGTGAAATAAGGATGCTGGGAGTGAATGACGTTGCACAAACATTACGACACTCAGGGCAGTGCACATAGTTAATGAGAAACGGTCACTTTTAAACAAACTGCATCAGTGAACTTTCTCCCACACATTACATTGATGTGTTTGTTCTAAAGACAGATGTGTTAAACAAGCTGTAAGGGTTTGTAATAGCACACGTGATACACACACACACACACTAGCATGACTGTGTAATTTTATACTGGTATTCAAAAGTTTGTAATGTTTTTAAAGCAATTGATATTTTTAATTTGCAAGGATGCGTTATATTGATCAAGAGGGACCTTAAAGATATGTATAGTCATGTAACAAAATATTTCTATGAGTATTTATGTTTCTCAAGCTGCAAATTCCGCCAATAGAATGATTATCTGCAGGATCATGTGATAATGGAGTAAACTCAGCCCTGCATTACAGGAATACATGACATCTTCAAATATCCTCAAGCAGTTGTTTCACATTGTAATATTTCATATTATTAGTGTATTTTTGATTAAATGCATGCATCTTTGGTGGGTGTATATAAACATTAGTAGTTAAAAAGTAATTAATAAGTAGTTTTAAAAGTGTAAAATTGTACTGATCTTAAACCGAATGGGTGTGTGTGTGTGTGTGTGGTGTGTTTTTCCTTTTTTTGCAATTGAATTATTAAAGACCCTGTTGGCATACGAACACTTGCAATTTTGCGTTTGTCATTTTGTTTCACGCATTAGATTTCCTGAAGGAAGTAGCAGCTTGAAGGCAACATTAGCTTCAGGCTTAGGATGAATTTGGTTCATTTGATTGTATTGCTAATTTGAAAGTCGCTATTGAATTTAATGAATATGTTCGTGAAGAAAAATGATGTTTGAGGAACAAAAACAAGACCTTGTTACATCCGCTTTGAATAGAATCCAGCATATGGACTATTTTATCATAAACCGCAATATTCATTTGCCAAAGAAAGCTCCTAAATCCTTCAACGTGTTAAAGTGCTGTCAACCTTGTAGATTTGTGTAATTTAGCTTAGACTATTGTCTCTGCTTGACGCGTCCCCCGCTTGACCTGCACTTTTCAGTTGAGTGTGTTGTGCGTTTCATTACAGATGTGATGTCAAAAAATAGAATGCACTACTTCTATCTCTAAGCCTTTTCACCATGAGGCATAAGAATTACCTAAAGTATGAGAATTTGTTCTAAAGTCCCGGAGGCTCAGTTTAATTCCTCAACGGATTTGAGTAAACTCAAACTGAAAAGGGTTGTTATCTCTGTCCCTTTTTATATCTGTACATCTCAATTAATCACTCTTGTGTTATAAAAAGAAAACGCTCTCCTCCTATTTTATTTGTTTGTTAATTGAAGCTGGAGTTTGAACTAATGTTTGGGGTTTTTTTCTCCTTAGAATGTCATCCCAGCTGAGGTATCTCTTGTCTGTGTGGTGAAACCTGATGAATTCTGGGATAAGAAAGTGACCCATTTCTGCTTCTGGAAGGAGAAGGACAGGCTTGGCTTTGAGGTAAGTGTGCTAGAGGTGTTTTGTTTGTGTACAAAGAACTACACTTTGACAGACACTTTGTCTGTATTTGACATTATATGACATCATATATTGATATAAACACACGCGCACCTGAGGACTTGATTAAACATGAAATATATATTTGTGTTTGTTTGTTTATTTATTTTTTATTCCGTAACTTCTCATTTATTGATTGCAGTGGTATATTGTGGTACGATTGAGATTGGGACCGCAAATGCATATAGACAGCGTTGCATCAGTTTTATTTTACAATGTCCTCACAACACATATTGTCCAAAACCGCTGTACAGGAAATGGTACCTTTAAATAAACTCAAGCCAAACATTAAAGTTGTGAGGAAAATGCCACAAAATAAACAGGATTACACTTCCACCTCCAATTTTGGACATGCTCATTTTATTGTTTATTTAATTTGTTCACATTGTTGCAATTTCAGCACTCAATTATTTAATTAAACATCAAAAAAAACTATTTACAAGCTTTTGTGCTCATCCTAAATGGACCATTTTAGAATGGTTCCAATATGGTTTCCATAAACACAAGACCACTGCATCCTCACCTTATGCATAATACGATCACACAGACTGCATATTTAATTAGTATCGCCTGAAGGATCTCATGCGTATAAGTAGGTAATTTCGCTGTGAGTAATGAAACTCCAAATACAAACGCTGCACATCTTCATTTACAGTGACCGGGGGTGTCACTGTGAGATTATGCTTTTCTCATTGACACTAATACAATGGTTTCCTTTCTCATTTATTTGTCAGGTGTTTTGAGGGGAATAAGGTTTGCAGGGCAGTTTTAGGGCTTTAAAGATCACGCAGCACATCTGGGCATTTCTGAATTGATCATACGGGAAACTATTATTATCAATTATTGTTATTATTATTTACAGTTTAGCATGTTTAGTTTTTGTTTGTTTTTTGGGGGATTCTAAATAACTAGTACATTAAGTATGTTTCAAACGGGTTGGTTTGGACCCTTCACTTTATCACTTGAACTTTAATTCACTTTAATCTCTCCATTTCATCATCTCTCCTGTAATATTCCATAATTTAAAGCAGACCACAGTGTTTCCTCCTAATTGGGCCATGAAGAAAATAGGTGAAGTTGACAACCGGTGGCGTTTGTTAAGTGGGTGGCCCTCCGGCATGCACAGGAGCAGAAAATAAAGCTGTATGTGAGCATGAGCGTAACTTGATGGTGCAGATGTGCACTACAGTATGCAGATGTGCATAGTATGTGCGCTAATGAGGCCTGGCCTTGAACCGCACACTCATTTGTCTGGCTGTATCTTGCTCCGAGCCCTCACTGGGCATGAACCAATAACGGCATGTTGCCTGGAAACCATCGAAGGATCCTGCCAAGAGCTGGATGACGTGTTTAGAAGGACAGTCGAACCACTGTCTCCTAAATAGAAACCTCTGTATGTGTATGCTTGTTGGGGTCATTGTGTTGTTTGCGCTGTGATCTGGGCCAGCATGCCCCTCTAGCTGCCTACAACTACCAGATGGCACAGTTTTGGCTGAATGGAGGTCAGTGTATCAGCACTAGGAAGTGGAGGCTTGAATACAGAGACTAGTGGAATACGGTCATTACCATACTCTAGACCTACTTGAGGATCCATACTTGAATGGGGGTTTTGTACGTATGGCCGGTTGCTGAGGTGCACGAGGACCGTTCGCTCCACATGAATCATTCTGCCCAAGAACCTCTTCATCACTGATGCTTGGCCAGGCATAAGTGAGCATATGGGAAGGGAAAGACCCGGAGGCCTTATTAAATAAGTGGATCTTCTTTCACTGCCACTTAGGGTCCATAGGACCATCTGTTACTGGACTGCACATTTTTTTATGCTTATTATTGCTGATTTTTCTTTCTTGTAAGGAGTTCAAGATGCCGATGCTGAGATTCAGTTTCCTTTAAAACAAAAGAGCTGATAGAGAGTGACTGAAATTAAAGGGGTCTGTGATATGTGGAATAGGAATAAGTTTCATTTTTAATTTAATTCATTCGTTGTTTGCTGAAAGATCAGGGATCCTGCTTACGAGTCAAATCTTGACCTGGTCTGTTTTGGCGTATTAAATCGCATGGCATTAGCTGACGACTGTCTTTGCAGCCATTGAGGGTGTAGCATATTATGCGTAAATACAACTTAAAAAAAATTTTTTTTCTTTTTTTGGTAACATTTTAAGCTTTTGTGTAAAATTTCCTACTGGAATACATAAATTCACATTACTTCAGCCACCCTGGTTTTTAAAAAAATATATTTTTATTTTTTATTATTATATTTCATTTTAGCCACTTGGTGTTATTTGTCATTAGAAACAGCTGAATAAACACTGCTGTTCAAATGTTTAAGGTCAGTAAGATGTTTTTGGTTTTGTTTTGAAAGATGTCTCTTGTTATTATGAAAGCTGCATTTATTTGATGCTGTAAAAATATACATTTTGTGGAATTTAATTTTTTTTATTATCATAGAAAAACCATTTTAGATTTATATGCATTTTAAAATGTGTTTGCAAAGCTGAATTGTCATCCATATGTCACATATATTAGAAACTCTAAAATTTTGATTTGGTGCTGATGAAACATTATTGTTATCAGTAAGAACTGTTGTGCTGCTTCATCTTTTTTGGGGAAAAATCAACATTTTTCCTTTTTTTTTTTCTTCTTTTTCCATTACAAACATCACAAAAGCTTTTGTTACGTTTGAGAATTAATCAACTATTAGAATTATTTTATGTTTTTTCCAAATTTTTTGTGTATAAAGTTGTGTTATATACACTTGCAAGGTAACCAGAACGCGAGCTCTTTTAGGTGGCTGCATTGATCAGAGTGCTTTAGCAGACGCTGTGTTTAATCTTCTCCAGCTAACCTTGCAGATGTGAGGGCACCACTGGCACACGTCCAAGCTGTTGCGTCCCTCGGCTCAGGGTCACTGTGCGTGAGGAGGATTTCAAAGACCACACATTACTTTGATTAAATAGATCGATTAAAAGTTTGGTGAGCAGATGGTTTTTAAAAGGCATAGTTATATATTGCATACAATATATGCGAGAATCAGTGGTGCCAGTGACTATAAACCTGCTATTAAACTTTTTGGGCCGGTTTCCTGTACAGTGTTTAAGACTAGTCCTAGATTAAAATAAATGTCAAGAGCTTTCTAAACTGGAAAAGGCTTGCACTGAGATATCTTAAAATACATCATTGCCATTGTTTGGTCTTAAAATGCTCACAGAAAATGCATTTTTGTAAGACATGTTTCTAAAAATTATTAAATGTCCTAAATGAGCAAAAGTTTAGTCCTGGCCTAATCTAATCCCTATCCGGGAAACCGGCCCTTTGTTTAAACTCAGTCTGTTCATCACATAGTTAATGAATGACTTAAAATAGCCCATATCATTTCAACAATATAGATTTAAAGGCTTCTCTTTATTGTTTCTTTTCATTATTGGTATATTTATGTATTTCTGGGGGGGTTTTGTTTCAATGAAAGCACAACAGCTTACACAATTGAATGTGATCGGTGGCAGAATTGTTATTTTTGAGCGAACCTTTCCTTTTCAAGGCATTTGAGAAAGGTGTTGTGTTATTTTCTGCAGCTTTCTGTATTTTTTTATTTTCTCTGCACGCCTTCCATCTGTGGATTTGCAGTGATGTCTTGGCAGTGGGAGATGAGACGAAATACAGTTCAAAAGCTTTTATGCTCAAACTGCATTTTAGGATCTGCAGTGGAAACTTCACAGCTCAAAACAAGGCTTTTTAGATGCAAGAACTCCTGTTCGAGAGAATTTGTGAAACTGACATGAAACAAACCTCACTGTGGCTCATACTTGAGGCTTTTTTTTCCCCTCAAACTGTCCCAGGCAGACAGCCACACGGCGGAGGCAAACACGCCCCTGACATCCTGTGAGTAATGTACCCCAGATATTATGAATCCAAAATATTTTTCCCTCTCTCCTCTGCGCTGGAACGCAGGCCGGATTTGTTTGCAGCGAGGCCTTGTCCCTCCGTCCCGTGTGTTGACTCAGCTGAACACATTAGTAAAGACAGCTGTGCTCTCTCTCTCTCTCTCTCTTCCTGTCCTCACACTAAAGTGCAGGGTGGAGGGGTCTCATCATTTTTGAAGTGGCGTACATGAAGCACAGTCATAGTAATGATTTGCGTTGAAAGCATAACGTAAATTCCGCCTTTAAATTTTGATTTAATGAGCCGCCTCCTGTTCCTAATGCACCAAGTTGTTACGCTGCTTGGCAGCTGTAAATAATTTTGTTTTGCATTGATGACCAGCTGATTGTACATTCGTCCTGCTTATTACAAGGCTACATGCCAATTAAATAAATAAATAGACATGAAATATTGATTTTTAAGCTGGTTATCTGAAAAGAAAGCGACTGAGTGTGAGGGACATCATGCTGTGCTATTTTATGTAAAGCAGTCAAAACACTCAAATATATAGTTTATTCATCATAAGTAATTTATTATTAATAATTTATTAATCATAATAATAATTCATCAAGATGTTGTTGTAATATTATTATTATTTTTTAAATTTAAACACAAATTTCTTACAGTACTATTTTGTTTAAACAGTCAAATATATATATAGTTTGTTGTAATATATTATCAACAACGTCATATATCAACTATAATTTATATACAAGTAATCATAATGTTTTTGTTTTTTTACTACATTTGGTCATCAGTCTTTACACTGTATTTTATGTACAAAATGCATAAACATTTGGTTTATAGCACTGATTAATAATATTGTGATTGTATCTTAGCACATCTTATATCATCCGTTATTGTGTCTTTTATTTGTATTATTAAAATCTTTATTATATTCTTAATTCTTAAATATTTGGCTGTGTAAACCCTTCTAATGTTAATATGCATGTATATTTTAGCTAACAGCCACATCTGAAATGTCTCTTTGTTGATCGTATACCTTGTATAATTTATTCAGAGATTGCCATAAAAATAGCTTTGATGCAGCCCTGGCGTTAAACAGTGAATAAATACATAATTAAAGCGAACAGCCAACACTGTATAAAAAGCTGTAATCATCATCCCTTTGTTTTTAACAGTTTTGGGTGACTGACATTAAGTAACTGTTTTTGACTTTGACCCAGCAGAAGAGCTGTAACCTGCAGAGTTTGTCCTATATGCTTTCAAATATCAAATAAATTATTCATGGATATGAACCTCGCGTGACATTTCTGCTGCAGAAGGTCTTGTGCGGTTTTAGATTATGCTGCATTACGTGCACAGATGCCCATTTAATTGGTAACATTAGTGAATGCAACACTTTGCCCTCTGTTACTGCCATTTTTGTCTCAAAATAGGTCAGAATGGTTTCACTTCCTGGTCTATTATATTCTAAGTCTTTCTCAGTCTTACCTAAGAGTTAATTTTCTCTGTTTCAGGTGATTCTGGTTTCTGCCAATAAACTCACACGCTACATTGAACCATGCCAGCTTACAGATGAATTTGGTGGGAGTCTGGTTTATGATCATTTGGACTGGCTCAACAAAAGATTGGTGAGAACAAATTATTGTAGTTAATAGACTGGGTAATGTATTCATGTTATATTCATGTGATTTACAGCTGGCCTGGTAAAATAAACACTGAATATTGGTGCAATTTTTACAAGCCATTTTGTAGTTTTTCTAATGGATAATTTCTGGGTTTTAGTGGATTGATTCATAACCTTGATTTACAAAGAAAAAAAAAATCAATATTACTTGCATTACAGTTAATAAAAAATATATATTTGAGTTTTTAACTCAAGGTTTTATTTGCCGTTTGTTCTTCTTTGAGGTCTTTGAAAAATTCACAAAGGAATCCACGTCCCTTCTGGATGAACTTACCGTCATCAATGAAAATGAAAAAGGAAGCCAAGCAGAGAAGGACAGGTACTTTGTCTCATTATCATGAGCTCCTAATTAAGACTGACACTTCAAGGGCCGCTGTTTTTTTGTAAACTATTAGCCATTCTTAAGTGTAATAAATGTTTAGTGCAATTTAAAAAGCAATCAAATATCCCGAGAAAACAACATGTTTGTGTCATTAAACGGTCATGGTTTTATAGACCCTCAGGAACATGTTGTTACACTCATAGGTCTTCAGAGAGCAACATCCTGCCTTCGTTTGATCCCGAAACGGTTCTACAGACTGGTGAGTGCCAATCTGTGCTGTCTGTGTTTGTTTGAATGTAAACTTTGCTTCGAAATTGCAAAACTGCCTCAAGTTATTTCTTTAAACTTTTAGGTTCATTGGTAAAACTAGTTGCAAAAGCTGATTTTGGTTTGGGGATTTTAACGGCAATGCTCTGTCCAGCATGTGATGTCAGCGGTGGAGCTGTTTTTCCAGCTGGCCTGTAACTCTTTTATTGGTGGGGTAGGGCTAAGAACTTGTTTTTTGTGTTGTTTAACACTCTAAAGCGATTTCACAGCTCTTATTTGAAGCTAAAGCTGGTTTGTAAAGTGTGGTGACTGCTTGAACAGTATGTGTCTGACAACATGTCCTACTCTAAAGAACGGCTCCAAATGAACTTCTGCTCACTGTGTGCTCACAGAGTCACTGCTTTCAAGAAACCCTTAGAGTCAGGCTTACAGTTGAATTGTGAATGCCTTTGTAAATGCCTTAAAATTCAAATTGCCGGCTGAATTGTTAAGCAAAATTATAATACAGTTAAATGTATAGTTGTACTTTTACATAATGCACTTTGTTTTTGTGTGTGTAAAATAAGCATGCTTAATCAAATTTAATTATTTTATTTTAAAATCTCAAACAATATAAATTATATTTCATGCATTTGTTTTTACATTAATAAATTGACATTGGTCTTGCATCGACACTCTTCTGCCGTCCCGGCAATTCCCGAATTTGTTATCAATTTAAACATGAAAAAATAAATAAATTATAAGCAGTTAAGGCAAATTTGTGAATAAAATGTAATGGACCAAATATTAACTGTGTAATAAAGTTGATATTATCCTGACTAGTTTGGAACTTAACTTTCTAATGTGTTTACGTATTATTGAATTTGTATGTTTTGTATAAAATGTTTATATTGGTGCATTTTTCTTTTTTGGTTTGTTTTTGTTTAGCTATTTTGGGCTAATAATGCTCTATAATAATCTATAAAATTCAAATTCCAGCCTTTTAAATCTCCAACCTTTTAAATCCACCAATTAAATTCAAATTAAATGAAGTTAAATTAAAATTTTAAATTAAAAAGGAACAAATTCTCAATGAATCCTGATTTTTTTTTCTTTTCTTTTTTTTTCTTTTTTTTTTTTTTTGGCTGACCTTGGTTAGAATAATATAAAATAAAAACAAGATTGGTACAATGTTTTTACTCTCTTTCTTTCTTCTGTATGTGAGTATGTCACTTGCTAAATGTATTCATACTGCATCAATTCAATCCGTACTAGTGATGCGCAGGTTGGGTATTTCTCCAACCCATGGGTCCCGCTTTTATGAAATTATTTGGCCCGCCCCGCACCACTGTTTCTATTTTTGCAACCCGCCCTGCACCCGTGAACATTAAATAGACATAATTCAAGCGAAAACAGCCTTTTATTTAAGCCTGAAAGTGCTTGGGAACATCGCCCTGTAAACTGGTAACAACATATGATTATGAACATGAACGCTAAATTAGGTCATATTAATAACAAGATAATTCAACACATTTTAAACATTTACAAAGCAACGCTTTCTTATTTATCACACAGAAATGTTCATTTAGCATTTTTACGTTCGCTGTGGAAAGAAAGAAAGGCATCCACTGTACCGGGGTTTCATTTATTTCGCCTGGACTCCAACACACGGCCAGCAGAGCTGAATGTGTGCTCGCTTGATGTGCTTGTGGCTGGCAGCGGTAGCTGCTTGGCGCTTTCGTGACTTGTTCTCGGGAACATTTAGGACACCAACCACAATTTACATCTAAAACGTTACTGACCGCGGCTGTGTAACATCAGAGTAATTACAGAGTAATTTACTTGATATAAGTAGACCAAAAAGTGCTGTTTGTCCTGTTACACATTTTGTTCTTACACATACCATTCAGTGATTTGTTACATATGTGTAGTTACTAGTAACACAAATATTTAAGCCGTAGATACAATATACCAATGTGTACATACACTGTGGTTACATGCTACATACACTACTCTACTAACCATGCAAGTGCACCGGTATTAGGGACACTTAATATAACTGGGACCATTGTTTTTCTCCACTGATTTCTTTGTCTCTTGCAGGACATGAGTTGCTCTCAGAGCTGCAGCAGAGGCGTTTTAATGGCTCTGAGGGTGGAGGAGGTGGCACTGCCTGGTCACCCATGGACGATGAGCTGCTGGCTCAGCCTCAGGTGACAAAACTCCTGGACTCTCTGAGGGAGCAGTATACAAAGTATCAGGAGGTTTGCAGACAGCGCAGCAAACGCTCCCAGCTAGACGAAATCCAAACCAAGGTCATGCAGGTAAAGCACTTGGGGGGAATTGAAAACCAAAAGGTGGAAGATTACTTTCTGATAGCTGGGTTGTATTGTAGAAGAACTTTCTTTAAGTTTGCCTTTGGTGTGTCAGTTCAGACTGTGGCTGGGTGTTGGTACTTTTGTGAATCAGCAGTCTTGGTCCACAAATAGAGCCATTTTTGGTGGTTCTTCGCACCATACAATTTGAAGAGTCTTTCCACAGAAAAGATTTGTCACATAATTCTTGCACAAACGGTGCTGCGCTGTCTTCTTGGAAGGCTGACAAGATGCACTCCCACAAATTCCCACTGAGAATCGGATTACCATAGAGACTCGCTGGTAGAGAGCAAGGCTGTCCCAATACAGTCATTCATCTATGTATCTACAGATTTCACTTTTGTTGTTTTATAATAATAATTTTATATTTTATTTTCTAATTTTCACAATGTGAAGGGAAAAAGTCTTTACACACTTTGAAGGGCTTGTTAGCTTTTTTCTTTTTTTCCCTAGGCTTGATTTGTTTACGGGGTTTAGTCTAATGTGTTAATGGTTTAGTTTCTAAAAAAATATTTGTTTATGCATTCATATAAGTTCTTAGTTTAATTGAATGAAGAATGACTACATTTAAACTCTGCAGCCAGTATTTCTTAGTTGTCGATCTGCAGTCACCAAGTGTAGTGTAGGTTATTTAAGGTGATGGTGAGATCAGAGGTTACGTATCGTATGAAAGTCTCTGAGCCACTCTTTTTGGATGCAATAAAATGCCTGTTTCCATGGTGATCAGAATACGGGGAGGTGCACATCTTGCATGTCGGAAAATAGTTTTGGCCTACTACTTCCTTTCTGTGGAAAATTGCACAGGGAAGGGGGGGATCATTTGTAAGCCTCAGTGCCTGAAGCAATTACAGACGGAAAGGCGTGCAAGCTAAGCAGCGGTTCTGAAAACGTTCAGTCACCTCAGCATTAGACAAATTAATGACCTTCTTCACAAAGCAGGTTCTCTTGCTGCTTTTCCAGAATTTTCATTGAACAACAAAAGTTGGCCGCATAATCTGTCAGCTCTGTACCAGTTCCCTTTTCTCTAATTTATCTTTCAGTTAATTCGAGGCAAGTCTATCACTCAAAAACACATATGAAAGCATGTAGCGCACGATTATATACATTAATAATTTCTTGTGACTTTCTATTCTATGGTGCATATTTAGCCCCTAGCCTGATTGTATTAATTTGTTTTACTTGTTTGTATATTTCCCATTATTTCGTACTGTATAGCTGACACTATATTTATGTGTATAAAAATTAATAAATAAAAATAAAATCAACAATAAAAGTAAAATTTAATTTGTCTGCCATTTCACCAGTTATTCCCATTTTTATATCTCAGCTGTTGAATTGAAACTGAATTTGCATATTAAGCAAGTTAATTAAATGGTTAGTTCACCTATAATTTCACGTTCATGTTGTTCTGAACCTGTATGCTTTTTTTTTTTTTTCTTTGCAACACAAAAGGTTGAATTTTGAAGAACAAAACACTATACAGTTAATCTGACGACACAATATTTGTGTGAGAAGCCGACTGAAATACAAGTCATTATTCACTGGTAATCTTATGTTTTGATGCAGCTCTGAAATCTTATTTGGTCTCTGATACTGATGTTCATTCAAAACCTGAGATCGTGCAGGCCTCCAGACATGCAACCCACATTTGTCTTTTTGTAAACGAGTAACTATCTGATTTATTAAATCTTTCATTTGTGCTCTCATCGAGCCGATCCTGTCATTTAGGTCATTAGATTTGCCCTGTGTTCTTCCTGATTTCTTTCCGATTAGAGTCTGCTCAGTGGCTCAGGGGTCAAATGTGGCAATGATTCACTAATTAAAGGTTTCTTTTTGTGTGTTTGTTTTGTGTGTGAGCAGGTTGTCAATTGGCTGGAGGGTCCTGGCACAGAGCAGCTCCGCACACAGTGGGGGATAGGAGACTCCATTCGCGCTTCTCAGGCCTTGCAGCAGAAACATGAGGAGATTGAGAGTCAACACAGTGTAAGTAAAATCAGAATCTCTAGTTTGTGTGTGTGTGGGGGGGGCTTTTTGTTTGTTTTGCTTTGTTTTTTGAATGTTTTTTTTATTTTTATGTATGAATACAGTAGGTTATGTGAAATGCAAAGGAAATTACTTTTTAAAGCGTTTTTACAAGAGTCTGTTCCATACGATGTTAGTTTAGAGTGACTATATCAAATGGTATGGAAGTGATCCGTATGGCTGATGCACTATATTCTAAGTGTTCTCAAGTTCACAGTATGGAGTCAAATCAGTGCCACATATGTGCAAAATAAATGTTAGTATTGCAAAAGAAAATAAAAGTATTGACAAATAAATATGCTTTTTGAATTAATTTTTTTTTTTTTTTTTTTTTTGCAAAATAAAAATATTTAAAACTTAATGTTTAGCAACTCATATTTTCCATGTCAATAGGTGCTATTTTATTTGCAACGCTGCTTCTATTTTGTTTCAGTCAAGTGTGAACATTTGTTTTTCTCAATACTTTTATTTTTGTTTTATGTTTTGCAATGCTTCGATTCTTTTGCAAGTGTGACATCAATTTGACTCCATATTACTTGGGTCAGGTTTCACAGACAGGGCTTAAACTAAGACAGGATTAAGCCATAGTTCACTTAAGACTTAAGTAATTTCTATATTCCATACACATTCTTAAAACAAAACATTACTGGTACGCATCTTCAGACAAAACAAAAGCACTGAGATATTTTAAGATCAGTCAGTGCAAGTTTATTTCATTTAAAACAGCTAAGACTTAAACGGGATGGTTTTTATAAATATAAAAAGCAAAGTTTTTATAAACAATTTGAACACACATACTTAAAATGATAGAAACCATCTTAAGGAAAAGTATATTTTAAGTGTAATTTGACAGATGTAGATGAATGGGACATATGACCTATCCTATCCTATCAGACAGCAGATGGTGATCAAAAAAAGTTTGGCTTCACTTTTCAGGATGTGTGTAACGTAACTGAACTGAACAGACATGTGCACTGTTACATGCTTTCTTTGAATACTTTTACACTGAATACTGGTGGTGGCTGTTTTTTTTTTTTAGCCCAAAATGTCTGTGAACTGCTGTTGTAGACCATAAACAAACACTAAGAGCTGCTGAAAAACTACAGGATTTTAGGGTCATCTGACAGAACGGACCTACACCAGTAGGTGGCGTTATTGCTGTATTTTACTTGAGGAGTATTTGTGCTTCTGATTATCCACACTTTGTTTGTGAAAATAAAATTGTGTTTAGGTTCCTTTTGAATCTCTGATTAAGGAAATCTAAAAAAAAGATTAAGCACATAAAGTCATCAATCAAAGCTTTAAGTTTACGGTCTTGGTAGATGTTTTCTCCCACAGATTTGCAGTTTTCTCGAAGGTCAGCCGGCTGTCTGTGTCAGGAGTGGTTTGTGGTGTGCTCTTGGCTTGTCTGAAGTAGTTACTGCCTCTGTATTTCTTCAGTGTGGTTTGTGGCTCCCCAAGATCACAAACAACCTCTTTGATTTGCAGGGATCTCTGTGACTAGAGTTGTTGCCATTGATGTTTTGTTACAGGAAGGTGTTGTTTTGAAGTGCATGTGTGACTCAGTAGCTTTATGGTTTGTTGAACAGTGCCCTCTTTGTCACGTTGAATCAGGAACTGAGCCAGTTATAGACATGGTTCAAACCATAGGTTATGTAAAAGTGATTTAGTGTTAGTCAGCATGCAAAGGGTTGCCATAGTGGTGAGCTTTCTTGGAAGATGGTTTAACAGTGGTGTTCTTTCAACATTCTGTCAATGGGCATTTTTGGACACAGTAGTCATTTATCTTGAACTAATAATTTTCTAAAGAACATGTGATATAAAGCAGCTGCTCAGGATTATAGAAATACATATAAAAAAAATCATATAATTTAATTGTTTATTCGTTACTGACCCCAGACCTTGGAATGGTAGCAAGCAGTAATCATAGTTTTGTACAATTAGAAATCAACATTAGATTATTTAGTTTGATACCGTTAATTTAGTTTAATTTTGTGGTGTTTCTGAATCCCGTGTATATTTTTTTATGTTTCAGGGGAGCTGTTGTATCCATTTTGCCTGCGGCATTGGTGTACCGTTTATGGACCCAAGGTCTTTATGAGTGTTGGTGGTTTGTTCAACTGTGTATTAACAGCTCATGTCATGCTGTTTGCTGCAGGAGTGGTTTGCTGTTTATGTGGAGCTGAACCAGCAGATCGCAGCACTGCTGAGCGCAGGCGATGAAGAGGACCTGATGGAGCTCAAGGGTCTGCAGCAGCAGCTCAGTGACGTCTGTTACCGGCAGGCCAGCCAACTAGAGTTCAGACAGAACGTCCTGCAGTCTGCCCATGAGTTCCACATGACCGCACAAGATGTAAGGTTCAATACAATCAGATGATATCTCTAGATCTTCATGGAATCTGCACTCACAGAATTGCAATTAAAGCTCTTCAGATATCCACAGAACACAAACATATTGTGCGTGTAGATGCATGTATACATTTTGGTTGACTGCTTCTAGTGCAGTGGTATCAGTTCTGTTTAAACTGACAACATTTTTTAACATGCAGTTCTAGTCTTTTTGTGGACAGTTCAGCTGGGCCTGTTATTCTGAATGAAATCTAGCCTACTTAAAAATGCAACTGAATTAAATTTTCATTTTTTTTAAATAATATGAATCCCTCTTATATTTTCATCCTGTGCCCTCGATTCATTTGGTGCTATTTAACACCCGCTTTTTGAAATCCTATCCAAATTCCAGAGGGATAAAAACTTTAACAGGGCGGTGTGTATAGAGCGCTGCTTTCTAATGCCATTTCCATGTGTTTATCGCAGTTGTCCCAGCAGTTAGACGGGCTGTTAGGCATGCTCTGTGCAGACGTCGCCCCTGCAGATGGAGCTGCAATCCAGCAAACTCTAAAACATTTGGAGGAGAAGCTCAAGAGCGTGGGTAGGAAGCTCTGTTGTCCTACTTGAACGTCTTATCCTGGTTCATGTAATTGAAGTTTGGTAAAACAAAACTTTTGGTGCTTATGCGTCATATACCCGGATGTCTGATTTTAAGAACCACCCACGACAAACAAATAAGATGAACTGTGGCGGGTTGTCTTGTCATTTAGTAGTGTTAAACATGAAAGAATTTATGTAAAAAATGTTCAGATGTCAAAAGTGGTCAAATATCAAAATGTTCAGTGTGTTTGGTGAATGCATTTGAACTAAGCAGACGCTTGTATTTGAAGCAGTAAATTACAAAATAACCATAATAATAATTTTTAAGCTGAACCTAAAAAAATACAATTAAACTAAGTGAAATATGCTGCTCCGCCTGCTAAATAGTTATTTAAACAACATATACATTTTCAGTTGTTTTATCAAAAACATGCCATATAGAAATCCACATAGAGAAGCTTCCTCTCTTTCTGTGTATTGAGTCTCTCACTGTTTTCCAGAGGGTGCCTTGCAAAGCTTAAGAGAAAAAGGCCAAGTACTTGTTGACCAGATGTCTACCCAGACTTCCTTTTCCTATGGCAAGGATGTAAACACTGAGAACAAGGAGAATATCGACCACATTCACAGCGTCATGGAGGACATGCAGTTGCGCAAACAGAGGTTCCTCTTCTCTTTTCATGACACTCCTGGTGTACCAAGAGAAAGTGAAGATGGCCTGATGTGTTCACTTGTGTTTTATAGGTGTGAGGACATGGTTGATGTCAGGAGACTCAAGATGTTGCAGATGGTACAGCTCTTCAAGTGTGAGGAAGATGCTTCACAGGTCAGAGCTTGAATGTAAATGGAGAGACTCAGAAGTGTGGCTGTAGTTCTTGAGGGACTGTAAGGGCCTTTTCATTTTTTTTCACAGGCAGTGGAGTGGTTAGGAGAGTTGCTTGATGCTTTGTTGAAGACTCACATTCGACTGGGAGATGATTCTCAAGAAACCAAAGTGCTGCTGGAGAAACACAAGAAGTTTGTGGATGTTGCGCAGGTCTTTTGAATTCTGAACTCACCAGCAATTTTAATTATGTTAAATGAGAATGTCAAATCCTTTTATTAGTTTGAAAGTTTTATTAATTCATTAATTCATTTAGAAATTTGAATTAAGTAGTGGTCATGTAATTTAATTCTCGTAAATAGACCTTTCCACACAGTTTTCTTATGAAAAGAGACACTGTAATAAATATTTAACTTTGAAATCATTTCTTTCTTTTTTCTTTTTTAAATTTATTTATTTTTATATTAACCCTTAGAGGGTTGTTTTGTTACTTGTTAGAGAATCCAGCCCATGTTTTGTTATCAGTAACCACTTCCTTTTCTGCTTTCAGAGCACCTATGATTACGGCCGCCAGCTGTTGCAGGCCACAGTGGTGCTGTGCCAGTCGCTGCGTTGTACCACCCGCTCCTCAGGGGACACGCTGCCCAGACTCAACCGTGTGTGGAAACAGTTCACCGTCACGTCTGACGAGAGGCAGCACAGGCTGGAGATGGCCGGTGCTTTCCACACAGCTGCGGAGAAGGTTGGTCCAGTTCTGCTAAACAGATTTCATATCAAATTCAGAGGAGTAGTTTAAAGGTGCCATAGAATGCATTGAGAGAATATTTTAAATTGTTCTCGGATATTTACATAGAGGGTATGTAGCTTAGGGAAGGGGAAAAAATGGCCAGAAAAGTTTTACAGGTCCATTTCCAACCCTAGAATTTGACCCTAGAAGGAAACAGTCTGTTTTTGCCTTATCTGGAAGGTTCATGAATATTAATGAGGTGGTTTGCTGTGATTGGCTGTTTCTCAGCCTTGCTCAGTTCAGTCGCACAAACAGACTTCTACTGTCCAGCGTGAACGATGGAGGGATTAGGGATTCAACCTTATATGTTTAAGATTGTATCAGACAAAGATGCCGATTTTGTAGAACAACCTGTTGTTCAGAGATTGCACATCGACCCTTCTGAATGGTAAATTATGGGCGGGTATATGCAAATGTGGTGAGCATAACTATTACGCCTCTAGACTGTTACGTAACAGTCTGCGTTGTGTTGGATTGTGATCGTTTGTCAGTCGTCTTTTGCAAACACTTGATTTATATAAGAAGTAGGAAACGATGGTGTTTGAGACTCACAGTATGTTATGT
>JAUCMU010000151.1:17977429-17991159 GCA_032275025.1 Enteromius treurensis
TGTCCATGTACTGAACTGTTATTATTCAACCATGCCAAGGTAAATTCAGTTTTCCATTCTATGGCACCTTTAAGGAAAACCGATACCATTTCGTTCCAAATGTGTATGAATTTGCCTCTTCCATTGAACACCATGAGAGAAGTTTTGCCGATCAGCATTATTCTTAGGAATTTATCCTTTTTGTGAAAATATAACCGCAAATAGGAAAAAACAAGAGGATGTATAACAAATTTTTGTGTTAATCATTCCTTTTTTAAAATTAGTTTATTATAACTTCCATACAGTTTGTTTGTTCTCTCTCGCATATTTCATGTTGATTTTGAAGAAAGCAAACACACATACACCTACAATGGGATTCAAAAGACTATTTTTAGACCTTTATTATCTTCATCATTGCAAAAAAAAAAAAAAAAAGATTGGAAATATTTTATTCAAGGAGCTTTGGATCCCACAATTTAACCAAAGCCTGGTGATTTTGATGTAAATTTCTGTACCCCACTGTATGTTAAACCAATGTCTTATTAACAGTAATAATTTTTTCAGAGAAAACTCGTGTTTTTTTTAGTGATGTGGTCACACATACAGCTGTAATACCAGATAGTGCCTGGCTTTCTCCCTGCCTTCAGATTCTAAGCCCTGAATCAGCCGAGCTGATGGTGGATGTGGAGGCATATGAAGAGGTGGAGACTGTGGGGAAAGGTCTGCTGGACAGGCTCACTGTGCCAGTCATTTTCCCTGATGGGTAAGAACAGAAATGCCAAAGTACAGCGCACTTATCAAACTCTGCTTCACTCGGTTTTGTTTTAACTATCATTAGACTAAGTACTTATGCTCGCATGTTCATATGCGAGTATATGCACTTTTGTGTAAAGAAATTCTTTAAGGCAAATTTAACCCATTAAAGCATAAACTTTTAACATTTACTTCCTTGATTGGATTGCTTTATCATCTTGGTCTGTTGCTGATCAATCACTAAGATGGATTTTTACTACTTTTATTGTCGTCATTTCCCTCCCGGTTGCAGGAGCGAGCAGTTCTTCGGTAGCCCGGGAGACATGGCCTCCTCAGCCGAAAACATCCGTGAACGAACGAAACTGGTGGAGGAAAAGAGATTCCTACAGGAAGAGGCGGAGCAGCGTCTGGACGAGGAGGCTCTGGAGGTGGGGCCTAGGGAGAGCTGAGAAGCCGATACCCCTCTTGAAAAGCGTTGCAGACGGCAACACAGCGCCTGATCCTCGCGTGCATCTCGCTGCTCTGCCAGCCCGGTCCAAATGTGACCCTGATCACCCGCCGTCTCTGTTGTACTCCACCTTACCAAGCCATCTTAGCTTACCGAGCGCAGTTAAAGATAGACTCCACGGGCTCGCATTGCATTGCCTGCGTGGGACAGCTGAATACTAAATCGACCACACTACTTTGAACTCTCGTCTCCCTTCAAAGCTTTACCTTACCTGTCGACTCTTTCTCCTCCCAGCGAGGCGCCTTGAGCTTGTAACGGTGCTACTAAACCTATAGAATGTACATAAAGCGCCATCTTTATCCCATTTGTATCTGGTGCTGTAGATTTGTAGGCCTTTCCTGACCGTAAGCATTGTATTTTCTATTCATTTCCTTCGGTTGCTTTCTGTTGAAAATTACCAAACCTTCTTTCTTGTGCCAGTATAAATATCCATCCGCAAGGCCTCTGCTGAAGATGGAGTTCAATGTGGAACCGGTATTGAAATGAGACATGACAGCACATTGTTGTAGTTCAACCATGAAGGTACAAGCAAGCAAAGCTTTAAGTTGCAATGTCGAAATTGTTGTTTAGAGCTTTGTTTTGACAGTAAAATGTGAAACAGAGCTATGTTTCATCTCATAGATTGTCAGTCTAATGCATACGCTGCTTGCATATGGATGCATGTCATGAAATATTAATTTCGTATATTTATTTTCTTTTCTTTCTGTTTTTGTACCTTGCATACCATTTAAATTGTATAATGCTTTTGCCGTTTTTAAAGGCTATAGTGTATTTTATGGAAATATAAGTTGTATAAAATAAATGAAGAAAAAGTTGCGCCATAAGACAGGAGGGGAAAGACTCTCTTTTACAGCGTCATAAAGCGGGCAGGATGTTACAGTTTACAGGACTTTGTTACTGTATGTGTGCTTTGCATAAATCTGCCTCATGTTGTCCATTGCTGTACAGGAATATTCTAGCACCCTCAATAAACATGGGCAACATTGCTGTTTTTGTTTTATTTCTTTTGTTTTTGTCAGTGCAATGCCAAAAATGTGAATTTCTGGCTGATTGTACTCGTCGTTGTGCATACTTATTTACATATTTATTTTTAATACTTATTTACTACACTAGTGTTATAACGTTGTGGGTCAGTTTAAAAAATTGTTTAAGAGGTCTCATGCTCATTAAGGCAAGGCAATTTATTTAATCAAAGATACAGTTAAAAACTATGAAATATTACAATTCTGATCATGCACAAAGAATTCTTATATGCTGATTTAGCGCAAGAAACATTTCTTTGTATTATCTTTGTGAAAACCGTGATTAATTTTTTGAGCTGTCGGCTGGTTTGTGGAGTAGATATTCCTAAAAAACCTTCATGCATACTGCATCAACTCTGACTTGTTTTTATATAAATGGTTTCTTAAAACTTCCCAAGATGCCAGGCTGTGAGTGTATAAGTCAAGCAGGTCATTAGTTGCCTGAGGCTTACATTCTCTCTGCCCTGTGCCGCTTTTCAGGAGAAGGTCTTTGTCAATTTTGTCATTTTAGACAAGGTTAAGGTATTTTTATGATAAATATTTCATACTGCATCAAATTTTATAGTCCAGACTTAAGCCGCTAAATGATTCATTAAGTTTGTACTGAGAATCAGTGAATTGGTTGGACGTTGATTTGATTTGCATTGAGTAAATTCTCTTTCTTGTTTGTTTATTTGGTATTGCTGTATGTTAATGCTAATAGTTTCATTAAGTGATGATCTTATCTTATTTAGTTTTAGGCATCATCACAGTAAAAACAGAAATCCTGTGACAACTCAACATTCCTCTTTTTATTTTATTTTTTTTACAAAGATGTATAGCAGGGGTCATCAAATTCGGTCCTGATCAAACACACCTGAAGCAGATAATCAAGCTCGTATTAGGTATACTCCACTTCCAGGCAGGTGTGTTGAGGAAAGTTGGAGCAAATGTCCGCAGGACACCGAGTTTGATGACCCCTGGTGTAAAGGGTATCAATTTTAACATACATGCTTGTCATGTTTCTTGAAAGCTTATTCACAGAGTTTGTGTGAAGACTGGCCCGAGAATCAGTGTTCTTTCTAATAATAACCTTCTGTGTTTATCAGGGCCTCCTGACAGATGGCATGGGTGTCGTCCGGGGCCACAGGGCCCTTTTTGCTTAGTCCTGCACTGCCCATTGGTGCTCTCTAAAGTCTATTGGATTTCTCAGCTGTCTTAGCAGCTGCTGCCTCTGTACTGGTTTTGGGAGGACTGCTGGGATGTCTGTAACAGTGGAAAAAGATAGACCCTCTGTGTCAGTTTCCTGGAAACCTAGTTTTAACTGGCAGCTTTTTCAAACCGTTCCCAAACGGCACCGAAGTCTAACATGAAATAATTTTTTACTGGAAATCACATGGTCATAGAAATTCACGGATGTAAAGTGTATTATAATACATATTTTTGTATGTTGCTTTTTTTCTCACCAAAGAACACACAATAATCTTTGTAGATAAAATGTTTGTTGTTGTGTCTATCATCTTCCTCACTCATTGTAAAATGCTGATTCATTTTTAAATGCACAGCACAGCTGAATTGCTCTTTTAATGCTCCCCTGATGTTATTCCCACATTTTATCTCAAAACATTTCCTCCATCAGGCTTTGATAGGAAGACCCCATAGGAGGACCTCAGGATGTTCTGCAGACACTATTGTCCTCAATGGAAAAGACAACATTACTGCAGCAGTAAGTATGGGGTGTGAATACTGAACTAACAGTAACTTTTTCCATGGTTTCACAGTGATCATTCCTGAAAGTGATTTTTATTTGAGGAATGCCACGGATGAAATGTCAGTATTACAGTATCTAATGCACATCACTAAAATACTAAAAATAAAAATAATTCTGACAACTACTTTACAGTCATTCTAAACCCATTCGACATTTTCTGTGGGACATGAACAAATTGAAGAACGTTGGTAATAAAACTGCTCATTTATTCCATTGATATGTCTCAAAATATCAATATCATCTTTTATGTTGCGCAGAAAAAAAGGGTTACACTTTATTGCAATAGTCCGTTTAGACATTTTACTTAACTATAAGTAATTCTCATTAATTCACAACTACAGAGTAGACTGCTAGGTAGGTTTAGGGTTAGTAGAATAAATTGACATATACTTGACATAAGTTTCTGATAGTCAGATATGTTGTGAAACCATCAAAATAAAGTGTTAGAAGACATTAAGTAGACTGTCTACTAATACTCTAATGACTGCTAGTTGACATGTAGTTACAAAGTTACTTACTGTTAGTAGAATATCTAGCGTGTACTTTAGAAATGAAGTGTGACACAGGTTTGGGATGACATAAGAGTACATTTTCATTGTTCAGTTGGACTGTCCCTTTAAGAATTTGGGGACTGTTCATTATCAGAGAGTCTCTCTGGCCTTTTCCGTCCATTATGCTGTGGTTGATTGATACACATTAAAATGTCACCTTCAAATAACCTTTTATACATTGATTGATTTTTATTTATTGATTGATTGATTTTTATTTGCTCGCAACATTGCTGTTTGTAGCATTGTTCATTTGGATAATCTAAATGTAAATGTATAAACAATGTGTACTATATGTATATAAATATTGCTCTGGTAACAGTGCGTCCGTTTTGTATTTTATGCATCAGACTGTTTGCAGTTGCTCGTTGTTGTTGTTTAGTGGAATAATGTGTTAGAAAGAAATATAAGGGATTTCTAAAAGCAGTTATTTGAATAATTTAGTAGCCAATGCATTTAATAGGAAGGAACATAATGTGGCTTTCTGGTGGCCTGTGGTTTGGAACAGGCATTTAAGGGCAGAACAGGCCTCTTCCATGCTCCTTTTAAACACATGCTACAACATGGAAAGATGCCATGCAGGGCGCTCTGAGAATGCCTTTCTGTCATTTCTTAACATTTATTATGCTGATCATAAAGTATGGTTTCAGTCAAAGTAAACACTTCTGATGGGATTAGTTCACCAAAAACAATTAACATTTTATCATTTATTTTCCTCTTTATGTGGAACACAAAAGATCTTTAATAAGAATCTCTGGCTTCAACAAATATTCGTTTAGCCTCGAGCACTGAATGTTAGAAGGATTTCTGAAGAATCGTAATACTGAATACTGGGGTAATGATGCTGAAAATTTAGTTTTGCCATCACAGAAAAAATTAAATCACAGTTCGAAATCAGTTATGATCAAATAAACACATCCTCAGTAAGCAAAAGAGGCTTATTTCTAAAATATTAAGAAAAACTAACATTTTAAATAGCTTTTGTGGTATATTTAAAGTGTTTTGAAGCCATATCATAATGTGGCAGACAAATAAAATAATATTCTTGGCCTTCAGGCTTTGTGAATTGGATCATTGAATAGACTTGAGTAGAATTAAATCTATTGTTTAAAAATTAGATGATTTCCTTGCTCCTCGAAACATCAGATGTTTTTTTTTTACGTGAATTACTTGCAGGGCTTTTCAGTCATGACGTATATTTTTAGTACTGGGATATAGTATTTGCATGGATTATGTGCTCATTTTGTCCTTTTGACATGAGACTAAATAACAACAAAATGGTGAGCTGTGTTTCTGAATATAATGGTTTCTGATATGTGATGAAAAGCAAAATCTCTCTATTGTAATGAAAACCAAAGGTTAGTCATAGTGAGACACGCAAGGGGAAGGGAGAGAGCAACACAGTCACCAAAGCAACCAAACGGGGGTGTGTCAAATGGCTCTCTGCACACTGTGATAAACTTAGTGGATATTTCTATTTTTAACACGCCTCTCTCTGCCCTGTCAACATAGACGGCTGTGTTTGCACCATACTGTTCATTCAGGCCAGTGGCCCCGTTGGAGCCTGCTAGAGCCCAGCAATGCTGAAAGACCTTTGAGGGGTTGTAGAGTTTACCTGCGGGACAAGTGGATCTTTAATGTGGATGTGGGCCGTGTCACTTTAAAAACCCGAGACTTCACTCTGTTTGGGTTTAGCTGCCTGTCGGGACAGTGGTGGATTTGGATTACAGCACAAACCTGTGTGTACCGAGCTTTGTTCTGACCTTTCTGGTTCTTGGATGTGTGGACTGGACGGGACAATGTCCACAATATCCAGTGAAGGTGATGCTGGAGGTCAGCGTTCCACAACAACAATCAGCACTGTGGCTGTACAGGCTGGAACTGCCCAGATTGTTGTAGCAGTACTCAAGGTATTTCAACTATTGTGCTTTACAATGCAAAGCTTCATGTTGACTGATGATAAGAACTGTAGTAATTTAGCATAATTAGCATTTTTAATTCTTTCTGGTGCATTCCTGTGCAGATAATAAGAACTTGTCTTGTCTTGACTTCATTGGATAATTCTCTCAAATATAAAAGTAAGTCTTCTGTGCAACAAAAAAGAAGAAATTTAGCAGAATTGAAGTGTTTTTGTATTATTCTTATTATAGTATATATTTAGAGGTTTTATTTTTCACTTGAATTTTGTGCCTTTGTAATGTTTGTCTTTCTATTTAGCTTTTGATTCCAGTTTTAGTATTATTTTTAGTACATCAGTTTTCAATAGATTGGCAGTCAAACTTTTTCATTAAGTTTATAAATCTAATATTCAAATTTATTTAAATAATTTCTATTTATATTAAATAAGTGAAATGACCTTTAATATAATTTTAGTAATTTTATATGTATATAAAATATTAAATATATATTTTAATTATACAAAAACGTTATACCACAACCAAAAACAATTACATATTTTTAGGTTTAGTTTTACAATAACAACACTGCCTAGCTGGAACTGAATTTTTTTTTTTAGAGAAAATACCTTTCCTGATAATATCTTTGCATGAATAATAGTACTGTAAGGCTGTGTGCAATGTTGAACCCACATCATTGCTTTATCCAAAAGCACTGCTACAATCATGAAAGGAAACTGCACTCACCAGTGATGTTATGAGCACACAGTTCAGGGTATTCAACAGGCTGTTGGCTTGGGCTATCAATAAAACCTCATTGTTTTCCGTGAGAGGATTCCATGGAATGTGAATATTCCATAATGTGCACTGACTTAATGAGGAGGCAAAAAGAGCTGTGAGAAAAACACAGAGCTCTGTGATGGTCCAAACTCCTGATGGCCTGAATTATTCATAAAGATTCTCTGTGACCGGTCAAGCTTATGTCTAGATTTAAGTAGTTCTTTCACTGTTTCAAGTACTCCTGCTCTTTTAAAGTATAGTTCAGCCCAAAGTATAAGTCTGAAATATAAGGCTGTTTCACTCTTTCCTATACACTTCTATTATTGTTTATAGCTTGTATGTTACTGTTTGGCTCTGAAAAGCTCCATAAACAGCATATTTAAGTTATTTACTGACAACCTTCCCTCCACCAGAACTATTAAATCTCATGCTCCTATATATGTAGCAGGTTTGACATAAATGATTTTTAGATGCAGTATTCACCTCATGCCTTGTTCATATGGCTGGTACTTCATATACACACAGCAGTTAATGCGTGCTGGTATTAAAAACCACCAGATGCCTGCAATAGACCCCTTAAGCATCCTCGATGTATACAGAAATGATAATTAGCCATCAGTCCGCATACCTTAAACTGTATTTTTTGCAGTTGTTTAACAAACATGACAGGCTGTGGCAGCTGTGGCAGCTCCACATTTCATTCACCGTCAGAATGGCCCTCCCTGTAGTTGCAAATTCAGTGCGATTTTAAGATCAGCACAATTTACATGCCAAAGTTTGCACCGGGACTTGCAATTGATCAGATGAGAATTTACTGAGGGGGCTTTGCATTAAAATCAAAGTGCTCTTTGGCCAGGGGCCAGCCGAGGACCTTATTTTAGTCTTGTTTACAGTCTGTGAAATGCACAAGAGGCCATGTGGATGCAAGAGGTGAATGTGCAGGAGCACAACTATACATTAACATGTTCTCCGGTGTTTGTATTGCACGTGTGTGTGTGCTTTAAAGTGTGGCGAGCTGGTGCATTTACAACTGACAGAAGCACAACCCAACCTTCTGGAGATTGGAAACAACCAGGATGAGACCAAAAAACTTCTAGAGGAACATGAGCAGCTCCTTGCTAAACTTAAGGTAAGGTAAAGTTTTTCAATGCATTTTCAGAATTTATAATTTTTTATAAACGTTTTTTGTTTTTTTTTAGCACAGAATCAGCAAATTAGAATAATTTCTAAAGGATCATGCCACACTGAAGATCGGAATAACGGATGGCAGTTCAGCTTTGCCATCACAAGTTAAAATTAGATTTTAAAATATATTAAAAATAAAAAAAAGTTATTTTACATTCTAACAATATTTCACAATACTACTGTTTTTACTAATTTTTAAAATCAAATAAATGCTTTGTTGATAAAAAAAATAAATATATCTAGGTCTTTCAAAAACAAACTTTTGAAGAGTAGTTTTATTTATATAGTTTTCATTTATTTAGCTATGCATTCAAGATAAGTTACACCAGATTGCAAAATAAAAGCATCTAATTATATTTGTGATCCCATCAAATATTGCTTAAAAACATTTCAAGAGGAAGTGGAATTTAGACAAATGGTGAAAAAAATGTTTTTGATCATTCGTAAACTTTAGTTGATTAAGTGTGCTTTTGTGGGTTTTATTCTAAAAATTGAAGAATAGTAGCCACGTTCCAACTTTTATATAAATATGGCAGACAGACTGAATGAATCTCAATATAAAACATATATAAAATAAAATAAAATATATCTACTAGACTACTAGATTTCACTGGGCTTACGCGCCTGGAACGAATTAACTTCCGGTCTGAGTTTGTTTATCGGTGCCGCCAGCTGCTAACTGCAGCTAGTGATGAGTAATGAAGTTGGTCTCAGGTTATTTTTCAATGTATTTCAATATATTTATTTCTTTGTGGCGACTTGCCACGATATCACAAATGACCGATTGGATTTTCCAAAAGGCTTCGTTGACTAAACATGAGCATGCAGGGCTCTCAAGTCTCACGCATTCACCGTGAAACACACGCATTTCAACCAGTTCACACGCTCTTACGCCACACCTTGTATTTCTCTGAAAAGTAAGAGATAAGGATAACTTGTATATAACTTGTATATACAACTAATAGACGAGGCGCAAGCATACGATGTTAAGTTCTTTGCCGGGTTCATAACTACCAGCCAATCAGAAATTAGAATTTGTGGTTTCTGGGTAAATTACACGATCCCGCCGAGTGCCAGCTTACCTGCACCTTCGTTACTAGGCAACAGGGGTGAGCGCACGCACACACAAAGTATAATGTAATACGACGAACGCAGTAGGTAATCCCTTCATTTGTTTATGTGTATTATTGTTATTTTTTAAATGTAACGATTCCTGGACAAAATCAGTTGCCTATGATCGAAGATAGTGTGAGCTGCTGCTAAGAAATATGACCAAATTTGTACTAAATTATTACTAAAGTAACAGTTAAGTTAGTTAAAAACTTGTAGAAACTTTTGTGGCTTCTCCCCAGATAAAATCTCACTCCAAACTTTTGCTAAAACTTGAGAGCCCTGTGAGCACCTAATGCATGCTTAAAAATCAAACCGAGGCGTGGGGTTTTTTATATCACTGTATTTCTGAAGGAAGACTGTCTTTAGAAAATGTAATTTCATTTCATTCTGCGCATAAGGCAGCGTTTGTAAGCTCAGAGCTGCTTCGTCTACAGCCGTCACCGGGGAAACCTCTCGTTTCGAGCTTAAAGCAGTTTGCGTTTTTAATAAATCAGTCTGATTTCCACAGCGAACATATTCTGTTTGTTATCAAAAAATAAAATAAACTACTCTAGAAGGACTTAGCTGTTGTTATTGATTCTACTGGGATGTCAGTAACGTCTAATAGTTGTCTATGGTTTTTCTGAGGTGCCGTGTTCTTCTTACAGAACCATGCGGAGATGAATTATGTGATTTTCACAGATGTTTTTGGTGCTGTTGTTGGAGGCACGATTATAGCTCCTGAACTTTAATATGTGTTAAAGGCCCACCAACTTCAAGGTTCTTCAACGTTTTATTTGAGCCTTTGAAATACAATTGTTGTAAATCTGCTCCATTCAGTGGGATGATTCAATTCACGATGAATGTTTTGATGTTGAATTATATAGTATAAATAAAGTATTTAATGAATAGAAATTAATAACAGATGTTAAACATTTTGTCTACAATTTAGTGAGACATTTTGTGCATTTTTATATTGCCAGATCCAAATAGCTGGCATTACATCAGACATATGCCACAAAGCCATGCTTTCAGACCTTACAAGGAGAGTTCCTTGCTTCTTTGAACTGTCTTCAAAATATTGATCTGAACATACAATTATATACTACAGAAGCATTTCTGTGCTTATTAGAAAATGTAAAAACATCAGAGCCACTATCTAACCAAAAGTAACTACAGACTCAGAATGAAGAGTACAACCTTTAATCAGAACAAAATCCTCCACCACAGTGAAAACGTATTGCACGTTACTAAACATTTCATCATGTACTTATGTGTATCTGCCCACGTGTCTATACAGCTCGGGGGCTGCTTTTTGTTAAGCGTTTAAATCAAGTAAGAGCTGTGCACACTTACACACTAGGGCAATGTGTTATGTCTAATAATTGAATTTCAATTTCACACAGAGAAATGAAGGAGGTGTGTGGGCTTTGCTGGAGGAGGCTGATAAAACAGCAGCTCAGAAGGAAGGAGAGGAGCTGGTTTATGAGGCCATGGCTGTCTCTCTCAGCGAGGCATGGAAAACACTGGTGGCCCACCTGGAAAAGAGGAGATCACTCCTGATCTTGGCGTGCCATTTTTTTGAGTGTGCTCTGGAGGTAACGTGCTTTCCTGTTAGATCCTGCTGAAGTATTTTAAACCCCTTAGAGACTTTTGCACTTGTTGTGCA
The DNA here is from genome assembly GCA_032275025.1 of Enteromius treurensis. Lineage (NCBI taxonomy): Eukaryota > Metazoa > Chordata > Actinopteri > Cypriniformes > Cyprinidae > Enteromius > Enteromius treurensis. The sequence continues at coordinate 17,988,611 of JAUCMU010000151.1, forward strand.
CTTGCCTTATCGTGAGGAATCTCATTTAACTTTATCTAAACCTACCCATCACTCGGGTTTAGTCAAATCGTACAAAATCAAGTGAGGTCATGCGAATTTGTACGATTTTGCCACTTTGTACGAATTTACATATTGGTTGTGAAACCGTGTTGATGGAACGATTCACTCAACTCACGATTTGATTCGATTCTCAATATGGTTCTCAATTTGTTAATTTTTGTTTTTTAAATAAATGACATTTAAGACAAATGATCAATTAAATGTGTCCTTTTATTATTGCTTGGACAAAATGCTGCACGTTTCTTTGTGAAATTAAAATATAACATTATGGGCCGGTTTCCCGAACAGGGTTTAAGACTAGTTCTAGATTAAAATAAATGTTAAGAGCTGTCTAAACTGGAAAAGGCTTGCACTGAGATATCTTAAAATAAGTCTTAAAATGCTCACAGATAATGACCTTCATAATTCTTCATATGGCTTTGGCTGTGCTCTTTCCATTTAAAATTAGAGACAAGCATAGCATTTTAATCTGTAATCATGACGCAAACAAAGATGCTGCATACATGCAACGTGAGCAGTTTAATCTAAAGAAGTTTAATCTAAATTATACTGTGTACTTACACAAAAACTGAACGGTCTGACTTCAGTTTTGTGAAACTGTATATAAAACATCTGCATCAACCAGAAACGAGCAGAATGAGATGCATATTGACTGTCTGCTACTGTAGCAGGGGGCTGTTTTTAAACAAAGCAGCAACATCCATCACATTAACAAGAAAGTGTCCCAATACTGTACTTTAGCTACTACTGTTTAGCTTGAGCAATACAATGCTAAACAAAGGCAGCAGCACACTGTTCCCACCAAATGCTAGCAGATTCCTGTTGGTCAACTCCTAATTCTTGATATGGATTCTTATTGAAATGACTAGATTTCTCTCATTGAAATATAAAAGTATTGGTTTGTTTGTGATATGTTTTGCTTTAATTTTCTTAAAATTTCTTTTTTTTTTAAGCAGAATAGGTAAAAGTGTTGAAGGTGTTTACATAGAGGCTGCTGCACATAAGAGCAGTGCATTTTTCTAACTTGAAAAGACCATTGTTTAAATGTTGCTACATTTTCCAAGCATGACACGATTATTTTCATAACCAGTGGCTTTTAAAAACTGTTTAAATGGGGGAAAAAAGATCTGTCCCTGATGGTTAGACGTGCTACAGGGGGTGTGGTACACTGTGTACTGTACAATGTTTTTGTTTAGAAGTACAATGAATGGTTTTTGTTTTCACAGCTTTAAAGTAGGGAAAAATGGTGCCATCTGATACTGACTCAACATGCAATGTTGAGTATTTTTCTTTTTTTTTTTTTTTAACAGTGCACTGCTGTTTCCGTTTATGTTCAACAATCTAAAGCTATTTAGTCACATTACTTTGATATCTGCTTCGGTTAGATATTCTAGATAAAAGAAGATGATTCATCATCATGGTCACATGCTGTTGTTTTGACAGCGGCAGAAAATGGTGGTTGTGCAAATAAACTCAAGCAGGAGCATGTTTCAGAACAATATTTGTTTTGCTGATAACATTTCAACCGACATGCTTCCTACAAATTACCGTTATGATGATGTACATAGTCAACTGCATTCATTGCATTCATCTGCCGAAGGTTGCTGCTGTCGTTTATGTAAAATGATTGTCATTCACCAGAATCTGGTTATGCAGAGTACACATAGTGTTTCCAAGAAGATGTTGAAAGAAATGCAACATACCAGATCTCAGATATCCGTCTTTATCAGATATCAACTTACACAGTGGGCATGTTTGTTGTTGCATTCAAATTCTCATTCAATTCACATATACGTCTTATTTTGATACCATGTTTTTATTTTGAAAGTATTTACACTACCCATTACACTACAGCATTTGAATGAGCAACAAACCAACAATGATTTCTGAACGATCTTGAAAATACTGCTTTGCTATGACAGGAATTATGTTTTAATTCAACTCAATCGTGTTATTATTTTACAATATTAGTGTTTTTAGATGCATCTTTGATAAAAATAAATGCAGCCTTTGGAAGATTTAGTTGAATATATTCATCTAGCCATTTTGATTTGAAATGTTTTCACTGCTTCAGCTGCTTTAAAACTTTTTTTTATTACAGTTTGCCATCAGGATAGATGAAGCTGAGGACTTTCAGAGTGTTGGCCAGAAATCAACCACTGTAGACAACATGAACGAACTGCTTCAGAGACACAGCACTATTAGAAGAGGTACGAGCTTTGTTCCCTGGTTCTGTCATTCTGAAAACCTTTGCAATGAACTGGCTTTTAATATCCAGTACCTGCTAAAAGCAGGAGTCTGTGTGGTGGCATAGGAGCCATGCAGATATAAATCTAATGAATGATAAGGAAATGTTCTTAGATTGGCCTTTAGGGAGCTTATATCAGGAATGTTTGGAATTCTTAACCCCTTAAACTCAGAATTACATTCAAGTTGTGCCTTGAATTTTTAACCCTTTGCATGCACCAATAACCCCATAGGTGGTACCA
>JAUCMU010000151.1:17991408-18014248 GCA_032275025.1 Enteromius treurensis
CACTGATGCTGGCGAGCGCGGTAAATCATTTCCGCGAGAGGAAAACAGATGTACATGCGAAGAAACGGGGCCCGCAAACTTCTCTCACCTACTCGCGCGTTTTTGTCATTTTTGTCAGTCGTGGGGCAGGGCTTGCTGTTTTAGTTATAACTAAACAACCCCACCAAAATAACAGAAATGCACAACATTATTAGCTATTGTCATGTGAATAACATTATAATGAGAGCAATACTGTAAAAAAAAATGCTGTGAATTCTCAGATTTACGTTTAATGGTAACTATGTTTTAATGAAAACATAAAACATTATTTACTGTCTGTTACACATTTTCCCTGTGTGTTAACATCAGTAATTATGACTGTCTTGCCCCACCCTTAAACTGTTGTTACTTTTTTTTTTTTACTTTTACAAATTGTACTAATCCCAAATTTCTTAAGAGTAGTGAATGTTTGAAATCATACTTAAAAAGAATGACTTTTCTGTGCTATTACATATACACCCCCAGCTCTGTGAGGACTGTTATTAAGTACTGTATCAAGCAACTTTGAAAATTGCTGATTGTTTTTCTAAAGATATCTATTACATGACAACAGCATCTCTCAAAGCAACAGGACTTTCAAGTATTTCACTGCCATTGTGTAATGGATACTTTAATGAAATACAATATGACAAATATAGCTATCATAAGTTGTTTTTTGTGAGGTCATGCTAGATTGTCCAAACTCCCACATGGTAAAGGATATTCAAGCGTGCTCAAAGGCACTCAGCACGAAAACACGTTGATGACCGGCGACTGCCTTTAAAAAATGTTGAACTAAAATAACTGGCCAGCATACTTAGCATGCTGAGAGGGGACAGGGCACATACTTGTGTTTGATATGATTCCTGTGGAAAACCCACATTGCTTTTGCTTTTCATATCAATGTTAAATGTAAAATATTATTAAATTTTATAAAATGTTATTTTATTAAAAATGACTTCTTTTTATTATTCAGCTAAATAGAATTTTTTAATTGAATCAGTGTCAAAAAATATTTATTTTTATTTCATTAAACCTGAAAATAAATAATGTTAAATGAAGAATACATATTTAAGGTAAACTAGCCTTTTTCTAGAGATAATAAAAAATAAATAAAAGAAAAGAGTTGCAGATTTTTGTGTTTGCTTCCATTAGAGGCTTTTGGAGCTTTCTTTTATGGCAGATCCAATACTGCAGTCATTAAGGACATACCAAATAACAAAATGTATTTTGCTATGTTTTACACCTATAACTCATTATGTTACGCTGATAGTTTATTTTCAGAACTTTGTATCGAAACTGGAAAAATACAAAGCAGAAGCATTTTTATTTGGTGTCTCGATTTTAGACATTGTTGCATTATGTGACATATGTGCTTTTAAACAGGTAACACAGTGGTTTAAGGAAAAGGGTACTTTATTCTTGGAAAACGGTCATCTGGGTTCATCTCTGTCAGAAAATGAGGGCTTACTACGTGAATACAAAGAGTTTGAACAGAAATCTCAGGTAAGAGATCACTACACTTTTCAATGAACAATGAAGTATTGTAGAATATATTAAATTCTCCTTTTTAAGTTTAATTAGTCAGAACAGTTTTCTAACTATCAGACATCAATTGTGACATAATTTGGGTGGGAAAAACAACACAGGCATAGTAAATTACAATATAAATATTAACAATGTAATAATTTCCTACATATAATTACATTAATGTGTATGGTATTGTATAGTTTTTAAAGTTAACTTTAAGCTAGAATCCAATTCTCACTCCCTTATACTCAGCAACAGCTACAGTAACATTATACCTCTATTTCTGTACTGTTAATCTTTGTGCCATTGTTTAAGTAATCAAGTTAAAATGAATAAAGCGTTAGTGCCTAACTTTGACCACAGCACATTACTGAAAGCCTAATACCCTTATAGCAGTATTTTCTAATATTACAGTACATATTCTTGAAAAGAAAAAAAAATACAATTGAAGGTAACATTTTTTAACTATTGGTAAAGGTTCATTTCAATGGGTATCTAACGTTTTCTTACATTTCAGGACTGGAGTGTACTGGTTGAGAGGTTAATACAGCAGGCGTCAGAACTGCTTTCCTCGAATGAGTGCTCACAACTTCAACGCGTGTCAGAGAGGAGTGAAAAACTCAAAGCTACACACGAGCAGTTCAGGAGCCTCATGATGAACCGTCTGGCCCATCTGCAGGAGAGCAATGCCTTTTACAGCAGTGCTAATAAAGTACGTAACATAGTAGCACTTCACATGCTTTGACTAAGTTGAGGTTTGGAATGGATAACTGAGCTAATACTAACACTAACACTAACTCATGTATAATGCGAGTGATTTATGTGGTGTGTTGCATACATTTATATAGCATACATCAAAGATTCGTTTATTATCAGTTCCCTCTGGAATTTGATATGTAGTTATTTATTTAGAAGCATTAAAGTAAAATTACGTTTTGTTCTACAAAGAAATTACACCGTGAACTTTTATTAATATTAATGTTAATAATAATAATAATCAACAGTAAAACTTTAGAATAGGTAACACTTAACCATTAACTACAACTTGTCCCTCAATAAATTCCTAATTTGCTGCTTATTATTAATAGTTATTAAGGTAGTTGTTAAGTTTAGGTATTTGGATATGATTAGGGAAATAGAATAAAGCATTAATATGTGCTTAAATAGCACTAATAAATAGCTAATATTCTTGTAAAATGCAAATAAGGTACTAATAGGTGTAACCATAAAATAAAGTGTTACTTAATCAATATATAATGCTTAATTAATAACAAATACATAACAAATCATTACTTATTTATTTTTTTTAGGCATTTGAGGCGCTGGGCACCATAGAGATTGCTATAAAGGAGCTAAAAAATCAGCCCCTGCCATTACCTGAACTGGCTAGGAAACATGATGAGTATTCACGGAGTATAAAAGACACTTCTGTCGAGCCTCTTCAGAGAGGTCAGCTGTTACTTCAGAAGCTTGACCCACAAAGGTGAGAAGACAAAGAACAGATGCTACAGTGTGTTAAAAATAAACCCTATCACAGCAGATATCCAGACTCTTGGTTTTCAGAGGATTGATAAAAGGATTGAGATGTTCTTGTAGTGTCAGGCATCTATGACTCGCATATGTGTTTGTTTTGTCAGTGCCCAAGTTGGAGGGCTGCAAAGGATGCTGGTTTACATCAAAGAGAGAATCAATGTTCTGAGCCATGAGTGTCATGCCCACAGAGAGTTAACAGGCAAACGGCAACAGCTGGTGTCTTCATTTGAAGAGCTGGTGGATAAGGTAGAGAAAAATGCGGTAATCTGTGTATGTAGCTGACACCATCTATAGAACGGATTTGAGGGTGAATGTCATGAAACATCATGACCAGGGCCAGTGTGAAATGTAAATTTCTTGTCAAATATTCCACTTAATTATGATTTAAAAAATTATATTTAAATTACATAAGAACTATAATGGGATATATTTATTTATTTATTTATTTCATGTAATGAAAATATTTTCATTTGTTTTTAGGCTGTTAAAAAACAAAGCAAATACACTAATTAGTCCACTAAACTCCAATTTTTTTTAAATGCATAATTAAGTTATTTGTTATAAGTTGATAAATGTACTTTAATATTGTAACTTGTTGAAAACCACATATATTTCCTCATTATGATTTTTTTCAAACACTCTGCAGGTCTCTGCTTGGATTCAGAGCAGCAACAGTGTCCTCTCTTCCAGCACAGAGCCTGGTTCATCTCTAACTGAGGCTGAAGACACCCTTAACAAACATGTTGAACTACTCTCACAGTCTCAGGTGGTTTCATATTTACCTAGACTGAACATACAATATGATCTAGAAAGCTTAAATTTATTTTACCATTTTATACAATACCTATGAATTAAAAGTGCTATGAGGATCTTTTTCTGAATGGTGTTTTTTTTTTCTTGCAGGATGCATTGAGAGAATCAGAGGCTATAGCTGGTTTTATAAAGGAACTAAAGGGGCTGGAATCTTCAGATGCAGTTGACTTATCAAACAAAGCTTCACTTTTGGCAGGGGAGTTGAAAACATTGCTCAGAAAAATTTCATCACATGTGGAAACTCTTAGGCCGTATGTGGACTTTCTGCGCAGTGCAGATGAGGTATGATTGTATTTTTATAACATATATTTATAGAACTGATGTTGTTAGTTATATATATATAAAAAAAAAAAAACAATATTCCAATGAGGATTATTTTGTGTGTTGTGTGTACACAGGTTGAGGAACAGATAAGGACACTTGAGGATTGCTATAAGAATAGGCCAGAGGAAGTGGAGGAAAACGAAGGAGCAGCTGCAACCATGAAGGATATGTTTGATGCTAAGTGGCAGTCATTGCTGAAGAAGTTTTTCACCATGCAGGACCTGGGCAACAGTTTTATTAACTCATCTAACATGGTAAGAAACTTTGTAGAGCAAACTTACAACTAGTACTTTTTGCAAATATATGATGGTATCTTGAGGCTTAAACCTCATATCCGTGATGTATATATATATATACACACACACACACACACTGCCCTCCAAAAGTGTGGAAGCATCCCCGTGAAAATGGTGGTTTTGGATGATATCAGCATAAATCCTTATTATTTTTTGGTGCAAATACTGTACATTAAAGTAACTTGACATTATCATTGATATGCAGCAATATGCAGAGCTGTAATAGCTGCTAATGGTGGATATTATGAACTGTTCGTTTAATAAAGATATGTTTTCATAGTTTGTTTTGTCCCTTATCAGTGCAAAATTATCACAAATTAAAAAGGATTAATGGCACTATTGTCCAAAATGTTCACACGTCTAACTAAATGCGAATAGGCTCATCTGGTGTGAACGTACCATAAAGACAATAATCTGCTCCTTAACAACACCAAGACCAAGAAGCTCATTGTGGACTTCAGGAAAGAGGGAAAATGCACACATGATCCCATCCACTTCAACGGGATTGCTGTTGATCCTGCGTCATCCTTCAAGTTCCTGGAGACCCACTTCTCGGAGGACCTAACCTGGACTACCAAGACCTCCAGCCTGGTCAAGAAGGCTCACCAGCGTCTTTTCTTCTTGAGTAAACTAAAGAAGAATCAGCTGTCCTCAGCAATCCTAGTGAACTGCTGCACAATAGAGCCACTTGTGTGGGTTTAGACTCCGTCTCATGCTACCACTAGAGTGAAAGCACCGCCAGCATTCAAAAATTCACCCAGAAAGCATAGGAACTGAGAAGTGGTCTGTGGTCACCACCTGTTGTTCGATTCCATTTGCACAACAGCATGTGAAATTTTGATTTCACGGAAGTGTGATTGACTTGGAGTTATATTGTGTTGTTTAAGTGTTCCCTTTATTTTTTTGAGCAGTGTATCTACAGGGATTAAATTGAGCCCCAGCACATACACTGGTTCGACATTAATGCTTCATTAACGCCAGACAAGTAACATGATTAAAACATCTAATACGAAAAGTAACAATGTAAACACCAAAACACAAGTCGTACTATGAATTTATTGAACTTACTGTATACTGTATACTGTACAGTAGTGACTGTGTAAGGTTGCGCTGCTGAGGCGAGGCACACGCAGTCTCTCGAGATGAAATCAAAACTCGCAACACTAAGAAATTTAGCATACTGAGGAACAAATACAAAATGTAATGTTTTTTTGTCTATACACAATTATTTAAGGAAAGGTACTCAATGTTTAATAGTTTTATAAATATTTCAAATGGCAAATACAGTATTATTTGGTCACTTACACACAGGCGGAATGACAGCGCATCTCACATTAACCCGATGAGAGTTCTTCAATGTTTCTAATGAATTGGTTTAGTCAAAGTCTCATTAGCCCGTTCATAAACATCTAATGAATCTGCCATATGAACAAATCATTTAAATAAATCTAAACTCATTGACTTGATTGATTATTAAATGCTCACTACTGGCATTTCAATTTCATTGAAATGGATATTTTTCACTATTATTACTTGTTTATTTAGCATTGATTAAGAATCTCATAATTTTATTTTAATGCATTTGTATTTTCAGTGTAAATGTTTTAATTTGATAACGTAGGCTATAGGCTAGATATTAACTATCACATTATAATTATTTAAATTATAGACCAAATGTAAGAATTTGAAAAAAAAAAAATTATTAATAAGTTTAGCGAGAAAATGCCGTCTATAAAAGTAAAAAAAAAGCATGCAGATTTATGTCACAGCTGATAGAAAATGAATAAGAATATTGCTTTAGATTAAGTCATACTTGGTAAATGAATCAATTATGTGTGTGTATGTAAGTATGTACTATATATATATATATATATATATATATATATATATAAGCCCGATACCATAGAGCCCCCAACATAACAAATCCCAATTAAACCCCTATATATACAGTATATATATATAAACATTTTTTTTTATTGCAGATCAGTGGCAACCTGAATCTAAACATTAAAGCAGCAGGACATGTTGTAGAAAAACATATGGAGACACTGACCAAAAAGAAATCTGAACTAACAGACTTATGGACGTCCTGGCAACTACATTGTAGTCAAATGAAATGTGTGAAGAAGCAGTGGAAAAAATTTAAGGATCAACTTAAAAAGGTAACTTTTGATTTTGCTTGATTTTATTTTAGTTCACGGAGGCAAACATAGTTATCAAATGATTCATAATATTTTTAATATGTTAAAAAGGTTGCTATTTTACTTTGCCCAGAAAAACACTAATAGCATTGTTAACTGCAGGTTCTTCATGATTTGAAAGCAATGGAGGAGATTTTTGCTCCAGCTTCCAAGGTTGATTTGGGGAGTGATTTTCAGTCTGTGTCTAAACTACAGGAGAACTTCAGTGCTGTAAAGCCAGAATTCCTGGTGAGACTACTTTTTTGTTGTTTTCTTGTTTTTGCTAATGCTTTTTTAAAAAGCTGTATAACTAACTCCGTTTTAAAAACTTCACAGCAGCTGAATGCAGAAGTGGAATTCCTGGTGAAGACATCTGAGCTTCTAGGCTTAAAGGGAATACCTGTGAAAGAGAAGAACGAGAGAGTTTCTGAGCTCCTGCATCTACATCAGCGTGTCAGAGATAAAATCAGAGAGTTTGAAACCATTCTTAGTATGGCCAGTAAATTTCATCAGCTTTATCAAGAGGTAAAGTCTCAGTTCTGCCAGAACTCTCATTTGTCTCATTTGTTGACTTCTTTACCTTGGAGAGCTAATAAATATTTGAATTTTGCGTTATTCATTTCTTAATTAGTGTATTCAAGTTTTGTAGAAAAATATAAGTTGTGAATAATTTCTTATTATATCTTTTATTTCTTATATAGTGTCTTATCATTTTCATTAACCTTATTTATTAATAATTAATATGATATAGATACAATATTACTATTATTATTGTGGTTATTCAATATTTTAATTATTATTATATATACATATATGTGTGTGTGTGTACTATATGTATATATGCATGTATATATCTAAGAAAAATGTTTTGTGTTATGTTTATATCTAATTATAAGATATAATATTAAATCTAAATTCTATCAATATACACTATACATGTAAATATATATAAATATTTTCAAAGTGTATATACTGTATGTGTGTCTTTATATATACACAGAATAAATATACACAGTACACACACACACACACACACACACACACACACATATTATGTACACAAACACTTTTATTTTGAATGCAATTAATCATGATTGAGTGTCGTTCAGCACTAATTATATTTTGTTATATTATATTATTTACTGAAACTTGTAGCCTAAGAATAAGTTTTTCCCCCAGCTGGACACTGTATTACATACAGAAGCAGTGACTGTGTTCAGTGACGCCAGCCAGGCCAGGACTCAGTTGACTCAGCACCAAGAGAGACAGAGGCACATCCACCATCTGTACAAGGTCGCCCTCTTGCTGGGTGCAGATCTAACCAGCACTGTGAAGCAATCGGTGTGTCAATTGCTTAAAAAATATTGCATGCCCTCATTATCTTAAAAAAAAAAAATTCATGAATTCTTTACCCAAAACTGACAACTTTCTTTACACAACTTAATGTGAACTGAAACTGTGTAGTCGTGTTGATTTTTTTATTTTTACTTAAATAAATGCATAACAATACTTGTTGCTCTGATAGAAATGGTATGAAAGAAGTGTCATAAAGAAGAACTCTTCTCCATTTTCCTCCTTTCTTTATGCTCCAAGAATCTGCTGATGTTGTCAGTGCACCAGTTAAAAGAGAAACTGGAAAAATTAGAGAGAGGAAGCATTGAATGGATTGCTGAGGCCAACAAGTGTGAAGAGAGATTGATGAGCAATGTCCACTTCTGCCTGTATAAGGAAGAGATTGGTGAGGTAAGTGTAAGTCAAGGTTTGGATAAATCGCTAATTTGTTGTAATTTCTATTTCGTATTGTATTTCTCATATATATATATAATTTCTAATCCTCTTTTCAATGCCTTGCATTGTACAAGGCTGATGGGAAATAGTTGGTCACATTTTCAGATGTATTTCAGATAATCAAGATCATAATCAGAATGATGTAACAAAAGTTCATGCTCTTGTTTTCATTGAGGAATAAATTGAGTTAGCTTGTTTTCACAGTACATACACTTTTATTTTTGTAAATTTACTAGATCACTGAAGCTTTGATTCCTTGTGCTCTTGCTGCCGCTAATTTTCTTTTCCCAGCACACAGATTCAGGGCTCAGAAGCTCACTTGTTGGTCTTTTGTGGCTGACTCTCATTGTCTCTCTCTCCCTGAATTATTTATAGCATGTCTGCCCTTGTTAAATTTAGTCTGTGACCTGCAGGGTTTGTTTCTCCCTGTGTTGACTGAGGGATCCTGCCATTTGCCTCTCATCACTTCAGATAGCAGGAAAGATTCAGCCCTTATCACATACTTACTGCCCCAAGCCACAAAATCCAACAGTCAATCCCTAGGATTACACTGCAATCCTCACAGGCCAAAGAACATCAACCTTTCTTAACTTCCTTATAACTTAGTTTCATGATGTCCTTTATGATTTTTGATTACTGCACACCATTTACTGTTAACTTATTACTGTTTCTGTGTATGAGGGATGCACATATTTGTATTTTAATATTGATTACAAAAACAAAATAAATATATATAAAATATTTATTTTATGGTTTGGTGGAAGATAATTGCAAATATTTTAGAATGTCTTTAAAAAATAGTCTGTTACTATGGTGATAATATTGTAATCTCTGTCTCCCTCTAGAGGACAATAATCATATGTGTTCCTCTTTAAATCGCCAGGGGCCTCAGCAAATGTTTTGCCTAAAAAAAAGAATGCCTCAAGATAACCTCATTTAAAATAAAGACAAAACAAGCATTAATACAAAATAGCTGAGAGTCAAAATATTTATTTAAATTCATCCCATCAACAATTGTTATTTTAATAATTTTAAAAATGAGATATCTAGATCCGGATTTTTCAAATAAATGAATCAATAAACATTTTTTTTTTTATTTATGGCAAATTTTTAAATACATTATCAGGTATTGGAAGCAAAGTCCTTATGCTTACTAATTTCTATAAAGCTCAAAAATCAATATTGTCAACATAATCAACCTTTAATATGGGGGTCACTGTAGTAAAAGAAAAATGTTTTAGGTAATCGCTTGTAACTATAACATGTTGGAAGTGTACATGAATAGTGTATGATGCTGTATAATTCTGCAGATACTGTACTGTAGATGGAGCATAATAAGATAAACTGAATTATTCAAATATTCTTTTCTCTTTCCATGTGGAGATTTCACACAAACACATGGATTGTTAACTAAGCTTGTGGGTCTCTTTTTGTAAGTCAGAATTCTAGCAGCTCAGTGTCTATCTTGCCCTTCAGTAGAAATAGATTTCAAAGCTTCTTATGCATATCTCAGCTCTCTGTGTCACGTGACGTCAATCTATTTCAGTGTATGACTGCTCGAAGACTTTAAATAGAGTGAGGAAATTTCTAAAAGTAGCTGTACTTAAAGTCAGTCTGGCACTACTTTCAAACCTGTTTCTTGAAATTTTGTAGTTCAACAGTTTGTTGTTGATTCGATTTTCATGCACACACATAAAAATCAACAGTAGAACTTTGTACATAATTGTGATATGATATGGTACGCCTCACCAATTTCTAAGATATTGTAGATGTGAGTCACCATATGTAGATATGTCATACCAATCAAACCATCAGCCAGTCATAAATATTCATGAGTAAACAAACTGACAGCTTGGACAGTTGCTGCTCTTCATGTGGAAGGAGAAGTGACTCTCACTGTCTCTATTTTTCTCTCAGCCCAGCTTTTATAAACGACCCATTATTTTCATCATAGTCACATTGACCTATTTATGTTTTTAGACAGGTCGATTAAGAAGTAAAATTTCTGGGCTGCTGTCTTGCTTAGTCGAAAATCTAAATGCAGCCAAATACTTCCACTGATGATTCACCAGTTTGGTCTGCAGCAACACCTCATTCCCTTTTTTACAGATCAGATCACAAGGCCCTGAGAAACAGCTGCCACCATAAAAGTTAAGTGAGAATAGTTTAAACAAGTGGTTTAGATGTGAACGGTCACCATTATGCCATGGCAAATTCATACAGTATGAATGTATCTCGGAGCACATCCCTCTGTGTGGGCTGCAGCAGAAACTTCCTCTACAGCCCTCTGTTGGAAAAATCCAGTAAGACAGTTGTGAGACCTCTTTAACTGGCTCTAGACGCTGGGCTGCAGCTGTCCTTGGTCGACACTTGAGCCTGTCATTTGGAGACATGACACCATTGCAAAAGCTCATCAGGCTGGACAGAAATGGATCTGCATTATAAATCATCTACTGGCTGACAATTAATCCTTCCAAAATAATCCTCCTGGACTCAGCCGAACCTCACTCTGCTCTCTGCTAGAGACCCTCCCTTTACCCATCCACACCTAATCTTATATATAATTACACTATTATATTAGGTTACAAGATTCTTAATCAGCATTTTGAAGAAGCTGGAATTGTGTTGTGAAGTTTTAAATGGTTAGTTATCTGTATAATTAAAATATGATGTATTCACTTTCACGTTTCACCTGTTTTGTATATTATGAGAGATTTTTTTTGGGGGGGGCAAAACTATTTTGTGTATATATGTGTATATTTTATAAATACTCCTAAGAAAAAAGTACTAAAATACACCGATAATCTTCCTCACTGATGAAGCTCTAAAGTCTTTTCACATTGTCCTTCAAGATTATACATTCTTTATACAAAGGCATTGTAGCAAACATTAACATGTATTACTTTTGTAATGCATTTGTACTGCTTTTGAGAAACATTGGCCTTTTTTGAGCATGATCGACTTGGAACTTTTTGGGTGGAAAAAAAGGTCCCCAAAGATCTTTTGAATTTCCTTGATTTATGTGCGAATCGTTTTCTTCTGTAACCATTAGTTGTCTTTCAGTGATTCTTTGCATCATTTTTTATTGCTATATTGCTGTTTGTTTGTTTTTTTTAAGATGAGAGAGTCTTTTAAAGATCTCAAAAAGAAATTCAACAATCTGAAATTTAACTACATGAAGAAAAACGAGAAATCAAGGAACTTAAAGGCGGTGAAAAATCAGATCCAGCAAATTGAGATTTACATTGAAAAGCTACAGGTAAGGAATCAACTCGAGTTTTATTATTATGTTAGTCTTTTTTGTTTGAAGATCTTCACTCAGTAGTGACTCCTGCAGAAGATCTCTTCTTCTTTTAATGTTTTGACAGTTGTCTGTTTATGATGTATCCCAATCCCTCCCTGTTGTAGGTTTTGAAGAAGAAGCTGCAAGCCTTCACTCTGAAAGTATCCAACAGCAGTGAGAGGCATTTAATTGGCAACAGCCTCAGAGAGATTGAGGATGCCTTAAATGAGCTGCAAAGACAGGTGGGAGATTTTGACAGGGCAGTGGAGGAGTACAAACAGAACCTGGACATGAATGTCAAGCTCCAGCAAGCCTTAGAGGAGGTGGGGTTCACCAGAAACATATAATGAGCCAAAAGGAGCTATTATCACAGCACAGTTTTACTTGTTTATGTTATAATCCTGAATGTTTTATTTCAGTTATTTCAAAGTTTATATTTATGCTACTTTCCATTTATAATACTGCTAAAGGAAATGAAAAGCAAATTAAATATGCTTTGCTTTCACAAATATATGACTTTAAAGCAGTATCACAGTAAATGGCTATAAATAGTCTCTGAAAATAGTCTCTCCTCTCACCTTTCATTTTAAACACAGTATCAGTTCTGGTGCGACGAAGCAAGCTCCACAATTGTACGTGTGGGTAAATATTCTTCTCAATGTAAGACTAAGGAAGCAGTCAGCTCTCTCTACAAACAGTTTGAAAAATTTGTGTGGCCCACAATACCCCAACAAGAGGAGAGAATTAGCCAGATCACAGAGCTGGCAGTACGGCTACATGGTGAGAAATGAAGAATGCATTCTGAAATATTGCTTTAGAGGTATTTATTGCTTACACTTTTTATTAAATAGAACAAATTACTGCATAGAGACCTGTTTTGCAGCAACCCCTTAAAATCCTTTATAATGTTTCAGTTATAATGTAGAGCAGCTGGCCATTAAGCATGACTGCTGTTTTTAATGTAGGTGCTGAAGAGGGAAAGAAATATATGGAGAAAACAATCAACAAACACCATGAGATTGTAGAATCAATAAAAGAACTGTCAAATGGGCTGCTGGACCTTGAAGCCAAACTTCAGGTGAGAAAAATGTCATGTCTATTTTACTTGGTACAATTATCTGACAGTTGTATATATGTACAAATATAAGCTATCAATGTTTGTACATTCATTCTTTGTGTAGTTGGAGACCCTGAAGCACTCTCTAACACCTGAAGACAACAAAAAACAAGACACCATTAATACGGTAAACACCAGTAATGCTTTGACTTGCAATTGCAAATATGCCAGAAATAAAGTACGTATATTGTACATTTGAAATTATTAATGCGGTAATTAACAATATCAGTCAAATATATTCAGTAAAAATAATCATGTTTCCTGCCTGTCAGGATTGTTATTTAATAAAATCTGTCAACATGGTTATGTGAATATTTGATATATTTGATCTGAAAGAATCGGAAGTTCAGAGTCATTAAGCAATATTGATTCATTAAACATATTCACAGATATGAGTCACGCTCACATACTATCTCTAACACCTTGTTTGCTGTTTAAAGTGGAGAAAAATCACAAGACAAAGGGCACAAAACTAGTGTATTGACGAACTTAAGGAAACACAGTAAACAAAAAGGAGAGCATTTAAATAATTGTGTTATTCAGTGTTGTTTAATTTTATATAATCAGCACTGCAAATGTATCATTAATATTAAAAAATCACCCAACCCTAAACCATAGTTTTTTTCTGTTTCTATTTCAGCCTGAACCAAAGGAAAGTGGACATACTCCTGAGATGACAGGCCCACACTGTACTAAAGAGATGCCTGTTGGCAAGAATCCAGAAAACAAGAAACCTCAGCTTCGCAAGACACGAAGCCAAGACCTGCCAGACAAACATCATCCAGAGCATCAAAAAGTGCTGTCAGAGACCAGGTTGTACACACAGGAGGCCTATTCCAAGACCAGCAAAGTGGAGACCATCACAAGCAAATCTTCTATAGAGAGGAGACAAGAGATGCACACCTCTTTCTCTCACTCTCACACCATGAATGTAAGCCATTCCCCTGCAGAGCGGGATAAGAGGAGTCACATTCTGCAGAAAACCAAGAGAGACTCGCAAGAAACCCCACCTCCACCTCCGCGGGATCCAGGCTTATCACATCCCAGCATCATAGACATTCAGAGAGAGCTGCAGTGTGCTGTTCAGAAGATCAGCTCGGAGGACAAGTATCAGGCCTGTAGTAGAAGTCATCCTTTTCACTCATATTCCAAGGTAAGCCATTATTTAGGTAGGTAAGATTTTAATAATTTTATTAGGCAAAGTATAGTCCTATTTTGAACCAAAATGGCTACACAAATGAACAATATGACTTTTATGACACAATAAAATCAACTTTATAAATTTTTTGTTTGTGTCTGTTTTGTTAGTTAGAGTTACTTACAGTGTAATATGCTTATTTGGTGCTAAAGAAATAGTAATTTTCTAATTATCAATGTTGAAAAAAGTTTTCTTGCTTATTTTGTGTTATTTATACACTTTAAGGATTCCATTATGAATACATAAGTTTAACAGAACAGCATATATTTACTGTAACTTTTGATCAATTTAATGTGCCGTTGCTGAAAAAAAATTACTGACTTATAAATTAATGTTTTCTTTTTTTAGATATATTTACATCAATATCCTGATGTTATAGTCAGTTAAAAATATTTTATATAATTTCTATTGTTTCTGTGGACATGTAAAATGCATATATTATATTATTCAATGTATAAAAAATAAACACTAAAAGGACTAAAATCACATTAAATATTTTATAAATCAGTATAATAAATCTAGGCTTGCAAAACATTTAATAGTTTAAAGCAGATGCATGTCTTTAGTAGATTTTTAATGGTGCTTTTAAATGCTATTTAACAAAAAATGGCAAATGAAATAATTTTGCAGGCAGAATTACAGATTTTCTTTCCTCTTTATTTGTGTATGTTTTATTTCTATAGACTTCTGCTCATCATTCTTTAGAGGAGGAATATTTGCCACATGGGACACCAGAGCCAGCAGCTCATGTACCCGAAGGTGATTTCCAGCCTGACCATCTTACTGAGGAATCGTTCTCCAATGATGAGTACGAATGCACCTCCCCGGATGATATCTCCTTACCTCCTTTATCTGAGACTCCAGAATCCAACATTATTCAGTTAGAAAATGACCTTGATGATGGCTATTGCGTGAGCTCCCACAGCCTTCGCATTAACCAGCACAGCCATCAGTCCCACTCCCAGCACAGCGAAACACTACACCAGAGGCAGAGGGAGTGGATGTCGAGTCAGGGAGAGAGCTACTCATCTCCCACCACTGGCTTGGGGGCTAGGTTCAGAGCAGAGTCGTCCTCTTTTATTCAAAGCCCCCTTACAGTACCTGCCCCCAGCCTAGTGTCAAACACCATATCCAGCATCTTAAAAAGCAAATCTGGCAACCCACCACCAAGCAGCATCACTGAAACACTTTACTCAGTGCATGAGAGCCATACCGGGATGCAAAAGTGTGTGCATTATTCTAGTACGGGTCAGTGCCACAGCGCTCAGCCCAATAACACGCATGCTACCCCTACCCCATTAACCACACACCAGGACTCGGATCTCTGCAAGCCCACAGCCATCCGAGAGGAGATCAGGCGGGCATCTTCCAAAAAGGTTATGGGAAAACTGGCAGGTGGCTCAGGCCCTAACTTCTCCAAACCCTTGTCTAATACCACAGTAATGGAGGGCTCTCCGGTGACCCTGGAGGTGGAAGTCACTGGATTCCCTGAGCCAATATTAACCTGGTGGGTAGCTTATAACAAACTTGACCCTTAAATAAAACTATTCTTTGCTAATAAGAGGGCTATTGTTTCTTAATATAATATTCTACATTAATGTATTATTCTTAATATCTTTTAAAAATATATATCAATACATATTACATTAATACAATATTTTACTACAGTTCAAACAGTTCAGTATGTTTTTTTGGTAACACTTTACAATAAGGTGGCATTTGTTAACATTAGTTATTTTATTAACTAACACAAACAAACAGTGAACAAGGCATTTGTTACACTATTTATTAATCTTTAGTTTATTAGTTATTAGTTAATGAAAATACTGTTGTTCATTATTTATTCATGTTAGTACACAGTGCATTAATTAATGTTAACAAACATAACTTGTAATTTGAATACTACTAATAATAATTAGTAAATGCTAAAATTAACATTAAGCAATTGATAAATGCTGTAGAAGCATTGTTCATTCTTAGTTCATATTTGCTAATATTAACTAATTAACCGTAAAAATGTTTTTAAATAAATTTTGAAAAAAGGAAAAAACTAAAAAGCAAGGACACATTGCGGTGATCAAAAGTGATTGTGAAACATTAAAAGATTTAGTATATATTATATACAGTATAATATATAATAATGAAATCTTAATAAATAATGAAATCTTACCAACCCCAACCCTTTTACAATTACCTAAATGCCATTGCATCCAATTGGGTGGCAAATTTACAATTCATTTTAAGATTTTTGAAAATTCATCCATCCATCAAAAAGCATTGTATTTGTAGTCCAGATAGATTAACACATACATATTTTTGTTTTTCCTACATAAAGCAGGTTTGTTGAGTAAAGTGTTATTTTTCACATTTCGTTCTAATAATTTCCCCCCACTGACCTGCATATATTCCATGTATACTAATTTATTAATCTACATTTCCTTTCGATAACCTTTCCTTTTAATGTAACATCTTTAGGACCTTCCACTTCCACATTACCTCTAATTTCTCTCTTTCATTGTGTGTTTTAATGTGTGCCCTTTTTTGCTGTGGTGTGCTTGTGTAACATAATAATTCACTCTTTGTTCAGGTTCAAGAATGGACACAAACTGGCCAATGATGAGCACATAGAACTATCCCATAAAGAAGGCAAGCATGCGTTGTTCATTCACAGCTCGGCAGTGAGAGACTCTGGGCAGTATGTGGTCACTGCCTCTAACTCAGCTGGCTCTGTCACATCCAGCTCCATGCTACAGGTCAAAGGTAACAACAGCCCTGACTTAGATGTTCTCAAACTGGACTGGCACACCTGCTTTGGCACCCTTTGTTTCTTCTTGTGGCTTCTCTATCTGCTATTGTTATAATGGACACTGCCATTAACATAAGGAAGACACATGGATGTGTACTCTTCACGTCACATTACCACTGGTGTGACTTCACAAATGTACGAGCACATGGGTGACACAGTTGATCTAATCTGCATCTAAAACTATTCTAAACTAGCAGTTTGATGTTTATTTTAGAATGCTATTCATTTATGATGCATGCAGCTCTTAAGATATTGTTTGAAAGACTACATTTGAATATTTGTAGTTTTAGTCTCACTGTAGGATCTTTCAATGAACTTGTGAAAGCAAAGAGAGTTTTAAAATGGATAATTAGGCACAGGACCTAAATATATACCTTATATGTACAATATAGATTTATATAGATTTCAACGTAAAATTTGGTTGTTTGTTGTGTGTGTTTTTTGTTTGTTTTCTAAATTGACACATGCATCAACTACCCACAGAATTGTTCATTTTTGCTTGAAACATTGAAATCACTATAATAATGTTTCACAATATTTAAATTCAGCATGAACTGAATTATTGTGTATTTTTTCCTATTGTTTTATGGAAGTAGCGGTGGATCTGCATGCAGTTCCCTTTGTGATGGTAATAAAGCCTTGGTCTGCTCTGCGGTTATTTATAGTTGCAGTTCAGAAATGTTCAGCATTTTACAATTAAATGATTTATTTTTAAAGAGTTTGAGTGTTCTTTTAAAACAAACCCACATGATGAATCTACATTATGAAGATATTTTGAAGAATGTATTTATTTTCTGGCCATTGAATGGAACTGAATGGGGTCCAAATAAAAAAAAAAAAAAAACTCAAGACATTTTTAGAACAGAATTGTGATGACTGAATTAAGCTTTTTGGGTGAACTATCCATTTGGTTTTATTTATTGTACTTTTCATGATTATAACAATAAAAGATAGCCATAATGTATTATTTATCCTATATAAATGAAGGTAATTTAACATTTTAAGCATGCATACTGTAGTGGTTCATCTAAAGCTTAATCAATGAGCCTTATCATTTTATACAAACAGTAATATAGTATTGGTGTTCAAAGTGCTCCGTTAGCTTGAATATAGTAGTGTAAAGGACTCTTGTACTCAGGGTGATGTCATCTGTCTATAGCATAAGTATCTTTGGAGAGTCTGTAACTTAATCTGAGGTAGGTGGTGACTCACATATTATTACCGACTTATAGACACAGTTAATTTTGTTAAATGTATGCAAGTTGCTTGTCAGTGTTGTCTCAATATCCCTATGCTCTTAAGTTTCATTTCTGGGTCTGATATTTCTGTTGATTATAAGTACATTTCCTAATAATATTTCCTATTAATAAGTACAACTATGAACTACAATATTTTCTCTCCTGCAAGGAAGTAAATTTTTTTCAGAACAGGGGCTAATCGAAGACCCTTTGAAGTTTTGGTCAGTTTTGGCTAGGATTATATTATATAGGCCTTTATATATATATTATCTCTCTCTCTCTCTCTCTCTCTCTCTCTCTATCTATATATATATAGAGAGAGAGAGATAGAGAGAGAGAGAGAGAGAGAGAGAGTAAAATCTATAACACCTTTGGGTAATGAAGGTTCTCTACTTAAGTAAAGTAAAGATGAGCACTAGTCAACGGCATTTTACTGTTATCACACAGCATAACTCAGTGTTCTCAGGTTACACCTTTGCTTCCCTGGTATGTCGCCCTACTGAGAAGGTGTCTGAGGCGTCATTCTGCACCCCAGCTGATTCAGATACAGCTGTCTCACAGACACGGGCCCTGCACTGACTTTAGTATTCTTCACTTTTTTACTTGCTACTTTTACGTTCTAACAGTAAATGAAAAAGGCAGCTTTGAATGAAGCTTAATGAGGCTCAAGCTGGAGTATGACAACCCTTTTTGAATTATTAAAGCTTTGTTACCCTTCGTTTTTATTTGAGATTTGATCATTTCTGCTTTATCTTTTCAATGCAGTAAATCACAATGTAACCCAATTTTCTCAGTGCACAGGGTCAATCCACCCTGCCCCTCCGAACCGGATGAGCAAAATGTATTAGTGGAAGAAGACCTCAGCTCACGCTGCACTTACCCTCACATGCTCTGCAAGAACAAGAGCCAAGTGAGTCTAAGACCACTAGCATTCTGCTATTGTTTCATGTTTACCATACTTTTGAGAAAGACACAATGGAAAGAAGGAAATTTGTCCATATACACATTAATTTGTGTATGTATGTTTTTTTGTCTGTTTGTATTCAACAGAAGCAAAAACCATTATAAAAGCCACTGATTATGGAGCATACTGTATAAGAATGATCTGGAAAACCCACTATCATTGGCACAGTTGCTGTTTGATGGGAAAAAGTTGGATACCAGAGTTCACCGAGCCTGATCTTCTAATCCTTTGTGAATTATTCATAATCTCTGTAACATTGTATATTAAAATTGTACTATAAAATAACACTGTATTTTGTGTCCAATACCGATATATTGTCATATACACATTCTGAACAAAAATAAAAACAGCTGTGGAGCGTAGCAAAGCGCGTCATGAGTTGTTAATACCAAATAACTCCCACATATGATTAGTGTTTGTGTAAGAGTTATGAATGAAGGTATATTATCGTTCACATTTTTTGTAAGATTGTAGTTTCATGTTAACACTAGCAAGTCCTTTTCAGTGCTATCACTAGTCAAGCATTCCACTCTTACATGTCACTGTCTATCTTTAACATGGTCTCCTCTGTCAGTTTTAGTTCACTGCAAAACCAACCTGGTCCCAGAATAATAGTTAAATGCATAATCTTTTTCGAATGCCAAAGCAGTAACATAATCACTTCTACCAGATAAATGAAAGAAAAACAGTTGGGTAAACACTGTCTGTGATTTGGTCTGGAGACGTTTATCTCGTCCACCCAGAGTCTGAGTGACAGTGACAGCCCTTCTCCTCCATGTGGTTCTTCCCTCTCTTAGGATCAACATGTTGTTGCAGTGACTGTTTAATTTATGAGATAAAGCCAGTGAAGATTTCTCTCTTTACGAGGGGCATTTTCCTGTTTCTTTAAGTGTGGGGGTTTCAGCCACCCTGTGATAATGGCTCCTGCGTTGCGTTGTGTTAAGTGGGTGACAGGTGTGAGCTTGCATAAAATGGCTGCAACCTCCCATGATGCCTCATGGGGGAACGGCCAATGGGGCATGGTGATGTAGTGATGATGCTCATTAGCCAAGGGGTATATAAAGAAAAACCACCATGTTAACACTTCTGAGCAGTTGGAGCATTCCCAGCCTTGCCTCGGGTGTAGGGATTGCAAGGGAAAAAGCAAAACTACACGGATAAGACCCTGTGTAGTTTTGTTTTTGGGATATTTCGAGGCTCAACCGTTCTCACACTGTGTTTTCTGAAATCATATCTGGATAAGGACTTTGTTTCAGAAGACAAAACCCTTGGGGCTTCGTCCCTCCAATTCAAGGCACTCTTGTGGATACAAGTAAGTACGCTTTGTGCTCTTGTACCCATGTGCCAGTGCAATGCTTTCTAATGATGCTTTTTCGTGTGTTTCTAACTAATAAAAAGAGTGGCCGTACCAAATTTGATGCTCACTTTGAGAGATTAAGAAGGAAAGCAACTGATCTGAAGCAATTTAAATAAATTTCCAATTGCTTTTGACTTAAGACGTGTCATTTCTAAAGGTTATTAAATGCTGGGGTGCTTTTAGGAAAGCCAAGAATAGCCTGTGATAGCACTAGAGTGGTGATCCGGCTGGGCCATGATGTCTTTTTAAGGGAATCAGCAGCAGAGATATCAGTTGCACCTCCAGTTATGTGCCACATGGTGACTGTCAATCAAGCTTAGTACTGACTATTTTTAGAGGATGCCTTTTGTGACACTAGGTTTCGTTTGCTTAGGACATTCATTGCAGTTTAAATGGATTTTCTTGAAGTTGTTTCTAAAAAATGTCTGCCTTATTGTATTGAGGATCTTAAAGTCTGTGATTTTTCAGGTTGTGATTCTTGAAGTTGATGCATGCGGTTATTTGCTAACATCAGCAAGAATTTTTATATTGAGCGTTTGGTTGTAGCTTGAATTATTGCTATGTTAAATCCATTCAGAATTCTATAATTTTTTTCATTTATTTTTTTCTAAGGTGTGTTTGCTTGTATGTTGATTATTCTAAATGAAACATGAGATGCTAGTCATTTCAAAAAGTGCAATAAAAGCAAAGAGATGTTGTGGTTGCTTATTTCCGAGCTATGTTTTATTGAGTTTTTCATTTTATAAAAATGTAAATGACATAAGATATATTTATTTATTATTTATTGTAGCTATCCGTAACTCCACTCTCAGAAATAAAGGTACAAAAGCTGTCAATGTGGTACCTATTAGGTTCCAATATTTACATTTCAAGTACTAATATGTTCCTTTAAGGTACCAAAATGGACCCTTTCGGTACAAACATGTACATTTTGAAAAGGTACCACCCCAGTGACAGATATTGTACCTTTATTTCTGAGAGTGTACTTTTAGGGTAATATAATTATTTCCATTTAAACCCAGTTCAGTCATTGTTGTTCTATCTGTTTTAGGTAAAGGTCATGCATCTAGCAGTTCCTGTGAGCCATTTTAAATTCTAATTATAAACTAGTTCTCTTCTTTAAGTAACTTTTTTTTTTTTTTTTTGGCAGACAGTTAATATGTGTACGTCAGTTAAATGTGGAGCATTTAAACTTTACAGCTTAATATTATGTGATTACATATGTTTATGAATAACATCTTATTTTTGTTTGGTTTAAGACCAGTCATTCAATTATGAATTGACATTGAGTCACAAGTTGAATTAAGATGTGTTAGCCAATTATTTAGATTAGTTTTTGATAGTGGCAAGATTTGATGATACATGTCTGTCTGGAGGGCTATTCTAAATTATGCGTCATGCCGGAAAAAGACCTCACTGCAGGCCACAGGCACCAGTTGTTACTGTCATGTCCCATAAGCTGTCAGTTGATACGAGGTCCAACTGTTGGGCCTAACACCCAGTGGAGCCAATTGAATCTCAAGTGACAGGCCAGCTTCTACCAGGTTTTTAGGGATCAAACTTATGATTATTAATAGTCTGTTTAGACTAGAAAAGTACTGCCTGCATTTCATTGTCTTTTTGAATCAAGATATTATTTCAGGGATCCATGCTATAACTTTGATTTATTCTATGTATTCCTTTAGGGTGCCAAACACAATGGCAACACAAGCACCGACATTTACACAGCCGCTTCAGAGCGTTGTGGCACTTGAGGGTAGTGCCGCAACGTTCGAAGCTCAAGTTAGTGGTAAGAATATTTCCCACTTTGCCATTTTGTTGCTGATGTGTATTCTTTTTGACTCTTTTATGCACAATATTTGCAATATTTGAAGTAAACTAAAGGAATGTTTGTAATAATGCTGCAGCTTTACATGATTGTGATGACTTATGATAATTATACATTTATCTCAATAAGCCATTATTGTTTGATCTCAAATTATTTCAGAAATGAGTTTGCATTAAATAATGCAATAAAAAAAAGAAAAAGAAAAGTGTACATTAAATCTAGCTCAATGTGTCTGTCCCTCATACTAAACTGCATCATTTGTGGGAGGCATGTAAATTATTTATTTTAATATGCAATGTTTAAGCATCATGATCAAATTTAAAATGCATAAATATAGTACTATATGCATGTTCAGTTCAGAATTCAAATGAAATGCAAATTTCATACAGGGGCCTCCAGCTCCAACTTTCTATCCACCAAGAGGACATGATTTTTGGCTTTTATATTCATGTGATTTTTATAATAATTTAATAACATAAAGCTGCATCCACAGGTAATCCAGTTCCAGAGGTGAGCTGGTTTCGTGATGGCCAGGTTCTTACTGCTGCCGCTCTGCCCGGCGCTCAG
>JAUCMU010000151.1:18026893-18071557 GCA_032275025.1 Enteromius treurensis
ACAGTTTGTTGATTGCTGAGGCCTTCCCAGAAGATTCTGGAACGTATTCTGTCAGTGCTTCTAACAGCAGTGGACGTACTACCTCTACAGCTGAACTTCTGGTTCAAGGTTTGATTTCCAAAATAAATAAATTAACTTTATACTTATGATATACAGAACGTCTGATAATTAATTAATTTTCTTGCATTTCAGGCGAGGAGGTTGCAGTGCCTGCAAAGAAGACCAAGACTTTTGTTTCAACTTCTCAGATTTCACAAACTCGTCAGACTAGAGTTGAAAAGGTAGTTAACATCCTGACAAAGTCACACCTAAAGCTAACTGCCAATGAACATGTTAACTCAAAATTACATGTCCTTCACAGAGAATGGAGGCCTCTTTTGAATCCGCAGCCATGATGGAAATGCAAATAGAGGATGGCGATTTGGCTCACAAGGCACCACCTCGTGTGCCTCCTAAGCCGACCTCCAAATCCCCAACCCCACCAACAGGAGTGTCAAAGGTCGCAGCTACACGCCATCAGTCACCCTCCCCTGTGAGGCCTGTTAAAGCCCCCATTCACACACCTCACAGGTGAAGATATTTTCAACATAATTACTGCTTCTTTATAGATACCTTTACAAATACTAAACCTTGTATGAGTACACAAATAAATAAATGAAAAAGTTACCAGCAATTTGTTCCACACTTATTAAAAAATAAGTTCAATGATGATGTAAAGAATTTGTGTTCTCTGTATCCGATGTTAACCTAACTTTAACATCTTTCTTATGTAGCATTTGCCCTTTGTTAATTCTTTTTTGTCTCCCTATGTCTTATTTTTAGGTCTGCTTCTCCTTCAAGACTGTCTGTGTCCCCTATCAGACCAGTCAAGTCCCCCGTGGTTACATTGACTAAACAAGTCACTCAGGCTGCGGATGTACTGCCTCCATGGAAGCAGGAGGGTTACGTAGGAGAATCCAGTTATACCAGCATGACTTCTGGGGCCTCGTATGTCCAGACCTCCTCCACATTTATCCACAAGGAGCAGCAATGGGAAGGTTCTTTTGCTATGCAGCAACAAGCTGGTGGAGTCGCTGTCAAGGAAGTAGGTCTATTTTTGCGACTATGACCTCTAGTGGGTAAAAAGTGGCATTTTGTCTTTGTGATAATGTGAAAGGAAAAATATGAATATGAAAATATGAAGTACATTTTGATTAAGAAATACAAAAATGCATTGAATAGAAATGTAAAAAAAACATGACACTATTTCATTGTGTGAGGCCACTGACAAAAGATAATTTGAAGCTATTTCAGATAATTTGTCTTCTACTGCAAACAGAATAAGATAAAAAGGAGACCACACACAATTTAATGAGACTACTGTTAACCTGAAGTGTAAATGAAACCACATCTGAGCCAGTGGTGTCAGGAATGGTTGGTTTCACACCTCATTGTCACACCTTAAATAGTCATGACTCATTTTGCATGCAAGGCCAGTAAGTTTCACTAACTTGCCGTTTAATGTAATGCAACCAATATTTAACATCAATTTGCAATACATTTTTATAAAGATCTGATTGCTTTATACTGTTAACTAATTTCATCACAAAAGTCATCAAATCTGCTGTGAACTTATATTGTTATGCTGTGCATCACCACAGGTGGTATTCGTTTTGTGTTTAATGATTACAGCTTCTTACATTTGAAGTGAGATAAATGTGTATGCATGCAGTGGTTTTGTTTCTTGGTAAGACAGATCTCTGTATCTACAGTATATGTAGACTGAGGGTATAAATTAAAGGGGGGTTTCTAGAAGCTAGATTAGTTGCATTTTCTAGAAAGATTTACTTACAGTATTTCATTGCTCTTTTGTTCTGAATCTCCTGATTAGAGGTAGACATAAAAAATGACATGCAAACAGGTTGGTCCCTCAATAGATAAACTATTGCACGTACCTTTTCTTGATATTTCACCTCTTTTTAGTTTTAGCCTGCAAAAATGTGCATCATTGTGGCCCTGTTTTGTCAATAAAAGAATAGTAGGTAAAAGTGAGACTGGTGTATTTTAGCTGACTGTGATGGATGTGCACAGATGCTGAGCGCTAGAGATAGCTTGTGTCATGTGAAGGTCTTATAATAGAATGATAAAATAAGGATGCCAAGAATTAGCCGCTGTTTGCCTGGCATGAAACTCTTTTACCGGTGTACAAACTAAATATATTTTGATGGTAATAGTAGGATTCAACCTAATATTAGTGTATGTCATTTATTATTTTTATTAGGCTACTATATATTGAAAAACTACAATTCAGGTTTCAATATATATTTTCATTATAATTCATTATAATATAGTTGATGGTAGTTGCAGATGTTTACACATTTTGAGGGGCATTACACAATCTTTTGTTATTTGGAACATAATTTTTTTTTGTGTAGATTCATAAAGGTAATCTGACTGAAATTACTAAATGAATTTAGTTACAATATCGCCCCCTGCTTTTTGTCCATTGTAAGCACAAGCTGTTCTGTAGAGATCTCACCTGGAATCTTTATTTTTCACCTATTTTCACCTCTTTTTTTATTTGTTTACTCGTAAATCATGGTGTCATATAACTGTTACAAACTGCAAAATTAAAAAGCTGTTATAATAATAATTAAAAAAAAAGATGCATTATGTATGGGAAATATGTGTATGATACACATGAGGCTTTTTGTAATGCTGGAATGTGTGCACGTTTGTTTTTTGTCCAATGGAAATTTTATCTACGTGACTGAGATTAAGACCATTATTTCCCATTTACTCATCAACTATTGTTTCATATAACTGTTACAAACTGCAAAATGAAGCTGCAAGAAAAAAAACTTACCTTTGATTGTGTATTTTTGCAATCCAGATTGTTGAGACTGCAGCAATCCCATCCCTCACTAAAGAGCAAGTGATGCCACCAACTATTGTGGCTGTAAGTAAATCCTCATTTAAATATTTTGTACACATGAAATTATTAGTCCAACACTGCTATTATTTTGGCTAGTATAAATAACAGATTACACCTTTAATTTGAGAAATTTAAATATTTGTCAGATATCTTGTAAGTTTATTTATTTACTATTTGAAATTATGCTTTCACTTTGTCTAGGGTTTGAAGAATGTGACTGTCACAGAGGGAGAGTCTGTCACTCTGGAGTGCCAGATTTCAGGACACCCCACCCCAGCCATTATGTGGTTCAGAGAGGATTACAGAATTGAGCACTCCATTGACTTCCAGATCACTTATGACAACAGCTATGCCCGCTTGGTGATCCGTGAGGCCTTTGCTGAAGATAGTGGCCGCTTCACTTGCACTGCTACCAGTGAGGCTGGAACTATCAGCACCTCATGCTTCCTGCTTGTTAAAGGTAGCGGATTATAAAATATGACTTGTCTTAATATGATCTGTGTAAATGCAAACTGAATTTTACAGCTCGTTTTTCATCTTCAGTGTCAGAAGAAATTGAAAGCAGAGAGGATTTTTCTGCTGTCTCTCAACAAATTGAAATGTCTGCTCAGGAAAGACAGTAAGTTAATGGAATTGTTTATGGTATAATACTATATTAAAAACGGATTAATGTTTGTAATCTGAATCCTTGGTGTTTAAAAAACAGGGTTAGAGTTGAAGCCAAAGAAGAGACCATGTCTGAAATAAGTGGCATCTCTGAATCTGTGGAGGCTGGAGCAGGTGTTGCCCCATTTTTTGTGAAGAAACCCACAGTACAGAAGCTTGTGGAGGGAGACAGCATAGTCTTTGAGTGCCAAGTTGGAGGAAGCCCCAAGCCTCATATTTACTGGAAAAAGAGTGGAATTCCTCTTACTACTGGATATAGGTATGTTTTATCATGTACTGTGAATTGTGTGTAACACATTTTTAATCATACTTTCTCATTTCTGTGACCTAAAGAGTTCTCAGACCTGTTCAGAATAAATAAGTGGACAAACAAATGATATTGTGTACATGTTTTATATCTATTGTGACAAAGTAAAAATTTTATTCAGTTTCTGTCATGCAAATATGTTAATTTGAAATATACTTATGCATCCTCTAGGTACAGAGTAGCCTACAATAAGGACTCGGGAGCATGCAAGCTTGAGATCTCCATGACATTTGCTGATGATGCAGGAGAGTACACCATCTTTGCTAGGAATCCCCTTGGAGAGATTTCTGCTTCAGTAATGTTACTTGATGAAGGTTAGTTTTCTGGGTGATTTTATTATAAATGGCAATAGTATGTTAGTTTACATGCTAACAGTGTTTTCTTAATTTTACAGAGGCCTATGAGGGTTATATGAAGAAACAGGAAGAGACCTTTAAGACAGAAGTAACTACTATTATACAGGAGCCAAAAGTGGCTGATATACCTGCTGTTTTTGAGACTGTAACTGAGAAAGAACAGATGCTCATGCAGAGGAGGATGGCTCAACAAACCCAGATGATGCAATCCTTCATTTCAGAGCAGGTAGGAAAGGTTTTAAGCTCCTAAACCCTATTTTAAAATCCTGAAAACCAACTTTTGAGTTCACAAAGTGTTATAATGAATCATACAATTAATGTTTTTTATAGGAGTTACAAATATCTAACTTGGAGCAGAGATTCATCCAAGAAATTGAGTTCCGCCTGCTCAAGATTACTTACCAGGAGCTGGTGACTGAGGATGGGGAGCAGCTCGATACGAGTGTTTCTGATCATGATGCTATTTATCCAGTCTTCAATACTCCAGTCAAAAGCTACAGACTCTGTGAGGGAATGAGTGCAACATTTCATTGCAGGATGACAGGAACACCTCTCCCTAAGGTAAGATTAAATTGTTATGTTTAAACACATTCAAAATTTATTTAAAAGTTATAATGTTTAAGCAACATTACAAGCAAAACTGCTACTGTACTAAATGTCATCAATCCTTGCCCTTTCGTAATAGAGGACTGGAACTAACTGTTGTGTTATTTGTGCTATAGATTGTCTGGTACAAAGATGGCAAGCGTATCACACATGGAGGTCGTTATCACATGGAGGTTCTGCAGGATGGTAGAGCCAGTCTGCGCCTTCCAACGGTGCTGTCAGAAGATGAGGGTGTATACACTGCTTTGGTCAGTAACATAAAGGGTAATGCTGTCAGCTCTGGAAAACTGTATGTGGAGCCCACTGGTGTAGCCCAAGCACAGCTTCCTCAGCCAGGGGCAGTTCAAAGAATGAGGTAAATTTTGACTTCCCAATATGAGAAAATCACATAGTTTGTAATATCACTACAGCAAATTACATGATTTCAGAGTAAGATGACACACCAGATCAAGATATCAAAAATTTATTTTTCAGGTCCACATCACCACGCTCCACAAGTCGTTCTCCTGGTCGATCACCAGCTCGTAGACTTGATGAGACAGACGAGGCCCAGCTAGAAAGACTCTACAAGCCTGTGTTTGTACAGAAACCATCATCCTTCAAGTGCTCTGAGGGACAGACTGCAAGATTTGATCTGAAAGTAGTTGGGAGACCCATGCCTGAAACTTACTGGTTCCATAATGGTTAGTGATCTGCATATCCCAGTTGCTCAGGAGGTTTTGAAACAATGGATTTTTTTTTTTCGTTCCATGTCATGACAAATTAACTTTTCCATTACAGGACAACAAGTGGTCAATGACTACACCCACAAGATTGTGGTAAAGGAGGATGGTACACAGTCCATGATTGTGGTTCCTGCCATGCCTAATGACTCCGGAGAGTGGACAGTTGTTGCTCAGAACAGAGCTGGAAAGGCAACTGTATCTATGACTCTCACTGTCGAAGGTACGATGCTACATACAATACAGTTTCAACAGCCACTTTAAGCCAACTGCATTCTAAATGTATTTCTTAAATTTTACATTTTTGTCATTTTTAGCCAAGGAAAACTTGGTGAGACCACAATTTGTGGAAAAGCTAAGAAACATCAGCGTTAAAGAGGGTACTTTGGTTGAGCTAGCTGTTAAAGCTATTGGCAATCCCCTTCCTGACATTGTTTGGCTGAAGAACAGTGACATAATCTCCCCACACAAACACCCACATATTAGGTAAGTTTTCAGACCTGAAGATATACAGATGTAAGCAAATTATAAAATGTTTATTCCCTGTTATTTATTTGCTGTTAGAAAATCAATTTCTGCATGACAATTAACTGAATTTACTTGTTTATTAGGATTGAGGGTGGTAAAGGTGAAGCTCATTTCAAGATTCCATCAAGTACAGGATCTGATAGCGCATGGTACACTGCTACTGCTATCAACAAAGCTGGTAGAGATACCACACGCTGCAAAGTTAACATTGAGGTGGATGCAGTAATGCCTCAGCCTGAGAAAAAGCTTGTCATTCCCAAGGGAACTTACAAGGCCAAGGAAATTGCTGCACCAGAGTTAGAGCCACTGCATCTTCGCTATGGTCAGGAACAATGGGAAGACGGTGACCTCTATGATAAGGAGAAGCAACAGAAGCCTCACTTCAAAAAGAAGCTTACCTCAGTCAGGCTGAAGCGATTTGGACCTGCGCACTTTGAGTGCAGACTGACTCCTATTGGTGACCCGACCATGATTGTTGAGTGGCTGCATGATGGCAAGCCATTGGCAGCTGCTAACAGACTACGCATGGTCAATGAGTTTGGCTATTGCAGTCTTGACTATGAAGCTGCTTATTCCAGAGATAGTGGTGTTGTAACTTGCAGAGCCACCAACAAATTTGGAGTTGACCAGACCTCTGCTACACTAATTGTGAAGGATGAAAAAAGCCTTGTGGAGGAATCTCAGTTGCCAGAGGGAAGGCGAGGACAAAGAATAGATGAAATGGAACGTATTGCACATGAGGGTGGCCCCTCTGGAGTTACTGGAGATGACAATCTTGAAAAGACTAAGCCAGAGATTGTGTTACTTCCAGAGCCAGTAAGAGTTAGGGAGGGAGAATCAGCTAAATTCCGCTGTAGGGTGACTGGCTACCCTACCCCAAAAGTTAACTGGTACCTAAATGGACTGCTCATCCGCAAGAGTAAAAGGTTCAGACTTCACTTTGATGGTATTCACTACTTGGAAATTGTAGATGCCAAGGCCTATGATTCAGGAGAAGTTAAAGTTTCGGCTGAAAACCCTGAAGGTGTTACTGAGCATCTTGTAAAATTTGAGATTCAGCAGAAGGAGGACTTTAGGTCAATCTTGCGTCGTGCTCCTGAGATTAAGGCTTCAGCTCCTGTACCAACACAAGAGCATGGTAGAGTCTCGTTTGAGGTTGTCAAAACCGAGAAACCATCTGAGACCCTTAAAGAACCTAAGGAGGTGGTTAAGCTGAGGAAAACTGAGAGAGTAATCCATGAGAAACTAACAGAAGAAACAGAGGAGCTAAGAAGCAAATTTAAGCGTAGAACCCAGGAGGGCTACTATGAAGCAATAACTGCTGTAGAACTGAAGTCCCGCAAGAAGAATGAGACCTATGAGGATATGCTGAAGAAGAGGAAAGAAGAACTTCTTCATCACACAAAAGAACTAGGGCCTGAGGCTGAGAAGAAGAAAGAAGAGGAGGGTAAACTCACCATTCCCAAATTCAAACCAGAGAAAATCGTGCTCTCTCCAAGCATGGAGGCTCCTAAGATCATAGAACGCATCCAGAGCCAGACAGTTTGCCTGGGAGATGAAGTACACTTCCGCTGCAGAGTTACTGGTAAACCAGATCCAGAATGTCAGTGGTTCAAGAATGGTGTCTTACTGGAGAAGTCAGACCGAGTTTACTGGTACTGGCCAGAAGACCAGGTCTGTGAATTAGTGATCACAAATGTCTTAGCTGAGGATTCAGCAAGTATAATGATTAAAGCCATGAATATTGCTGGAGAGACCTCAAGCCACGCTTTCTTATTAGTTCAAGGTAAAAAATTTTACCAACTTCGCATTCAACGTTTGCATGTTACCAATGCCATAAATAGTGAACATAATCTTCAGTAATTGTTCTTTGGTTTTTCTTTTAGGCAAACAAGTTGTCTCATTCACGCAACTTCTAGAAGATCAGAACGCTAAAGAGAAGGACACCATGGTGACCTTTGAATGTGAGACAAATGAGCCATTTGTAAAGGTCAAATGGATGAAGAACAATGCAGAAATTTTCTCAGGTGACAAATACAGAATGCACTCTGACAGAAAGGTGCACTTCCTGTCAGTGTTGATTATTTCTATGAATGACGAAGCGGAGTACAGTTGTGTGGTTGTTGACGATGACCACATAAGAACCAGTGCCTCACTTTATGTTGAAGGTTAGTGCAACACAGTTTAAGTGTTTAAAATATGTGCAGATAATTATTTGTTCTAATGAACAATTTTATTTTATCTTACACAGGTGCACCACTTGAAATTGTAAAAAATCTTGAAAATACGGAAGTACCTGAGACATACTCTGGAGAGTTTGAGTGTGTTTTGTCCCGTGAGGATGCTGAAGGCACCTGGTATTTTGAGAACAAAGAAATCACTCCTAGCCTCAAATATGTTGTGTCTGCACGTCGTGGTCGTCAAAGTCTTTCTGTGAAAGATGTTAAAAAGGAGGACCAGGGAAAATACACTTTTAAAGTGGGAGATCTTAAGACAAGTGCCTCCCTAAAGATGAAACGTGAGTATGAGGCAGCCAAGATTAATGTATTTAAAAGCATTTTTAGGCTACCATTTCTTCTAACAAAACTCATTTCAGTTGTGATATAAATATAACCTTTTTTATTTCACTCTAGTGCGCCCTGTGACTCTGATGCAAGGTCTTTCTGACCTGACAATCTGTGAGGGTGATATTGCACAGTTTGAAGTGCGATTCTCTCAGGAAAATGTTGAGGGCTCATGGATGAAGAATGGCCAAGCCATTTCTGCTTCCGATAAGATTCACATGGTCATCGACAAAGTCACCCATAAGCTTCTCATTGAGGACGCCAGTAAGGATGATGCAGGAATGTACTCATTTGTTGTTCCTGCACAGGACATTTCTACAAATGGAAAACTAACTGTTCAAAGTAAGCCCCTTTTTAACTATAAATTCATTTTCAGTGGGTTCTCAAACATTAGTTTATCTTTTATTTTTTCTTACACAGCTATTGGCTTCTTGGCACCACTAAAGGATGTTTCCACGGTGGAAGGCACTAAAGCTGTCCTTGAGGCAAAAATTTCTGCTACTGATATAACTTCAGTGAAATGGTTCCACAATGACAAGCTAGTGACAGCAAGTGACAGAGTCCAGATGGTTGTCAAAGGAGCTAAACAGAGACTGGCTATTAACAGGGCCTATGCATCAGATGAAGGACAGTATAAACTGATTGCTGGCAAAGTAGACTCAACCTGTAAACTTTCTGTCCAGCGTGAGTGTCACTCAAAAATGTTTTATTTATATCTATATATATATATATATATTCTTGTTTTAAATGTTTTTAAATAATTGATTGCAATGGCATTGTTCATTGTGTTTTATAGCTGTATCTATTGTGAAGCACATGGAAGACTGTGTTTGCACTGAGACCCAGAATGTCACCTTTGAAGTGGAGGTATCTCATCCTGGCATTGATGCTCTCTGGACTTTCAAGGGTCAACCTTTAAAGGCTGGTCCAAAGTATAAGATTGAGGGCAAAGGCACACACTATAGCCTCAGTGTTTTGAATGCCATGAAGGATGAGGAGGGAGAGTACATGTTTATGGCTGGTGAGAAGGAATCTAGAGCAAGGCTTATTGTATCAGGTATGCAGACATTCACATTTATTTTTTAAAATCAAATAATTTTCTTTTGTTGCCATTAATAATATGGGAAACGTGTCTCGTTGTGACATTTTTATTTGTATTTTATTTGTATCGTTCCACTAGGTGGTGCTATAAACAGGCCACTCCATGATGTGACTGTAGCAGAATCCCAGACTGCTGAGCTGGAGTGTGAAGTTGCTAATCCTACTACAGAAGGAAAATGGCTTAAAGATGGGCACCCCGTTGACTTCAGTGATAATATCATAAGTGAAAATAATGGTGCTGTCAGACGACTTGTCATTGTCATCACCAGGCCACAGGATGTTGGAGAGTATACTTACCAAGTGGCGAACTCTAAGACATCTGGCAACTTGAAGGTTGAAGGTAAATTGTGTGTCACAAAATAGATTATAGTATATGATGTTTTCTCATCTATTAGAAGTTATTTATATGCAATTTCTTTCTTTTCTTTTTTTTTTTTTATTCAAGCTGTTAAAATCAGGAAGACAATGAAGAATCAAACTGTTACTGAGACCCAGGAGGCAGTATTCAGTATTGAACTCACCCATTTAGATGTGAAAGGATCTCAGTGGATCAAGAATGGTGTTGAGATTCATCCAAGTGATAAATTTGAGATAACTGTCCAAGGCATGGTTCACACCCTGAAGATCAAGAACTGTAACACCCAAGATGAATCAGTCTATGGGTTCAAACTTGGAAAACTCTCTGCTAATGCTAGACTGAATGTTGAAAGTATGTTTTTATTTTTTTTAAATATCAAAGTACAAAGTTAAACCTGCTTTTGTTAGATGTATTTCAAATACCTTTTAATCTCTTTTCAGCTATCAAAATTGTGAAAAAACCAAAGGATGTGACATCACTGCTGGGGGCCACTGCTTCATTTGAGCTGAGTTTGTCCCATGATGACATTCCAGTTCAGTGGATGTTCAATAATCAGGAGCTCACGCCGAGTTCAAATATTAAAATTCTGTCTGAGAGGAAAGCCCACAAACTTATCATTCAGAGTGTTGAAGGTCACACTGCAGGTGAATATACTGCTGTGGTCGGGCATCTGCAGTGCAGTGCACATCTTCACGCTGAATGTAAGTGTTCTGACTCTTTTTTTTTTTTCTTTCTTTTTTTAATAGTGTTCACTTTAAATAAAAAAATTGTCATTCTTAATATGTTTTGGCTTTTTTTTTTTTTTCAGATTTAAGAGTCACCAAACCTTTGAAGAACGTTGAGGTTCCAGAGACCCACATGGCAACGTTTGAATGTGAAGTTTCTCATTTCAATGTTCCATCGATCTGGCTGAAAAATGGACATGAGGTTGAGATGAGTGAGAAGTTTGCCATTGTGGTGCAAGGCAAAATTCACCAGCTGAAAGTCATGAATGCCAGTCAGGGGGATGCTTCAGAATTCACATTTATGTGTGGAAATGACAAAGTTTCTGCTAACCTGACTGTAAAACGTGAGTAATACATTGTCTGCGAAATAAAAATAAAAATAAAATGACTATCTATATTCACAAAAGCATTTTCAAATCTTTCAGCAATTGTGATCACATCCATGCTTCAAGACCTCAATGCTAAAGAAAAAGACACTGTTACATTTGAGGTGACTGTCAACTATGAAGGCATCACCTACAAATGGCTGAAGAATGGAGCAGAAATCCGATCCAGTGATAGATGCCAAACCCGCTGCAAACAATTCACTCACTCCCTTACCATTCGAAATGTTCACTTTGGGGATGGGGGAGACTACAAGTTTGTGGCTGGAGCTGCTGAAACATCTGCAAAACTCTTTGTTGATGGTTAGTTTTGTTATATTTACAGTTGCCTTTATATATCTTCACAGATTGGCTAACAAAAATCTGTTTTCCAGCTCGTGTGATTGAATTCACCAAGCACATAAAAGATATCAAGGTCACTGAGAAGAAGAAGGCTGTATTTGAATGTGAGGTCTCAGAACCCAACATCCCTGTGATGTGGATGAAGGATGGGCAGGAACTTGAGATGTCTGACAGGTATATCTTAATTTTTTATGTAATGTACATGGCAGTTAATTTGAAAACAAACAAACAAAAAAACATTCTTAATTGATATTATATCATATTCAATACAGTATTGTTATATTGGCTTAAAACATTGAGACTTGCAGAACAATAAATCTCTCAAATTTTGATTAATTAATGCTTAAAGGCCAAGATCTGTGTTCTTTAATTTGTTTAGTTTCTGTACACGAGCTGGAAAACTTTCCACCTTAACCCTGTCCATAACTTACCAATTGTTTTAGATTCAAATCCACTAGTGAAAAATTCCTGCAGCGTTTGATGATCCAGACAGTGCGCATGTCTGATGCTGGAGAATACTCTGTTGTTGCTGGTTCAAGCGTTTCAAAGGCAAACCTCATAGTGGAGGGCAAGGATGTCCGCATCTCTGAGCCTGCTGAGAAGGACATAACTGTAAATATATTTTGTCTTATTACAGTCAGTTGTTAAATGTTATCGGTGTACCATGGAGTGAACACCTTTTTCTCTTTCTTTCATGCTTTCCAGGTGGTTGAGAAACAGAGAGCCACATTTGAATTTGAAGTTAATGAGGATGACATTGAAGGCCGCTGGCTTAAAAATGGTGTTGAAATTTCATCTTTTGATGAGCGCTTCAACTATGTGACAGTTAGAAAGACACATCGTTTGACAATCACTGAAACTTACAGAAGTGATGCTGGAGAATACACTTTCATTGCAGGAAAGAACAGTAGCACAGTCAATCTGCATGTCCAGAGTGAGTGTACAGTTCAGAAATCTCTCTCTCTCTCTCTCTCTCTCTCTCTCTCTCTCTCTCATATATATGCTCAGTTTATTTATGACATAAGCTGCTGTTTGAGGTTGGTAACCTTTTTTTGCATTTATTTAATCAGAAATGCAGTGAACATTGAAAAAACAGTTATACTACTTAATACTTTTGTAAGTTTTTAAGAGCAGGATCCCTCTTAAAAAAAGCAACAACAAAAAACATTGTAACTACAGAAAAGTAATTTCTGTCACTTTTGATCAATTGAATGCAACCTGACCTGAAAAACAATTGAAATATCAACACTACCATATATATACCAGTGCATTCCAATTGCATTATTCTGCTGGGCGATATATCGGCTGCTATATTAATGCACATCTTGTCAGTAAAGTTGGTTCCGTGATTAGCAGTAAATCTCGATCACCTGTTTTAAGTTTAAGTGATACATCGCCCAGCCATTTGGCATTGTACGACTGTATCAAAGTGGAGCTTTTATATAGCCCATATAATTTCTGTAAAACTGTGTTAAAGTTAACTGAGTTGGTCTAATAAGTCTTCATTTAATTTAGTCCCCGAGCCTCCACGTATCATCCGGCACTTGGAGCCCCTGTCTGTTGAAGCTGGAAAACCTGCACGTTTCTCCATGGAAGTGACAGGAATTCCTCTGCCTCATGTATCCTGGTATAAGAACTCCCAGGCACTGTCTTCTGGGTTTAAGTGTAAGTTCCTGAGGGAGGGAAACGAGCACATATTATTGCTCATTGAGGTCTTCCCAGAGGATGCAGCTCAGTACACCTGTGAAGCTAAGAATGACTATGGAGTAGTCACAAGCTCTGCTTCACTTAATGTAGAAGGTAAGATCAATATCATTTTCATATTGTTTTTTAATACCAGAATGATCTTTTACATTCTTACATATAAACTATGGTTTAACACAAACATGGTTTTTGTGAAAAGTTTCAGAAGTCGTTTCTCCAGACACAGTGGCTCCAGTGTCTCCACCAGTTATTATTACCTCACTGCAAGATGCCTCTGCTGAAGAGGGAGAATCAGCCAGATTTCAGTGCCGTGTCTCTGGAGATGGTAAGGGTCAACACTGTAAATTAACACAATTGTGGATAAGTTAATTGTGGAAGTTAACAAGTTTTTGTTTGATTTATGCAGATTTGAAGATTACCTGGTACTTCAGAGATAAGGAAATTGTGCGGTCTGACAACTTCAGAATCTCTCAGTTTGATGATAGCTGCCAGCTTGAGATCTCCAGAGCATATGTTGCAGATGCAGGAGAATACATGTGTGTTGCACGGAATTCTGGGGGAATGGTCTCTTGCTCTGCTGTTCTGAATGTCAATGGTATGTGCAAACTTTTAGCCTCCTTTTCTCCATACAGTGCCATCTTTTTCTCTTTTTTAAGCATGTTTCATTGCTTAATGCTGGTTTTAGATGTCATGCATGATCAGGTCACTTGAAATACACTTTTTTCAAATTCTCATAGGCATTCCATTATCTTTATGGATTTCACAAGACAGGTGTTTAGTTGCACTACCATCTGTGATCTTACCAAGACCAGGACCCCATGATTCACTGTGCATGTCAAAGGCATTGTTTTCCATCAAAATTCATAGATCATTTAGGCACAATGTAGAAGAAGTGTTAAAAGATAAAAATTTCCTCACCTGCTTTCATCATTGTGAGAACTAACCACAGACCATTATTCACCAAGCTTTACTTTTCAATGAATAGGATTCTTCCTCAGAACAGCCATAGAAATAACATTTGAAATGGAAGGCACATTTTGCTTGTCATCATCCTCATGAATTGTGAGAACTCATCCATTAAAAAATTCTGCCGTCTCTCACCACCTTTCCCCTGCAGTAATAATCTATTATTTTGAAACCTAAATGGCAACTTGACATTTTATAAATGTCTAATGTTATTTTTTTTTTATCGCTCAGATCTCAATGTGAGAACAGTAGGTAGGCAAAGTGTTTCGAGCACTGGAATGACTCATTCGGAGATGGTCACCTCCCA
Source organism: Enteromius treurensis (assembly GCA_032275025.1). Taxonomy (NCBI): domain Eukaryota; kingdom Metazoa; phylum Chordata; class Actinopteri; order Cypriniformes; family Cyprinidae; genus Enteromius; species Enteromius treurensis. Next base: position 18,041,443 of record JAUCMU010000151.1, read on the forward strand.
GACCATGAGTGAGGCTTATTCTTCCACTGTGCAAACTTTTGAGAGTGTCTCTACGGTGATGATGTCCACAACGTCTGTTAAAAGCATTGAGGTCCAACAAGTTACCTCTGTGGAAGAATATTCTACAAGCCCCACTCTGACCCTGAAAATGAGTGATGTCATTGTCAGCCTAGGTGATGTGGCTCAGTTCAACTGTTCCTTCAGTGGACAACCATTTACTGAAATTATATGGGATCATAATGGAAGGACAATAACAAATACAGAAAGGGTGCAGTATGTGCATCAAGGCGGGCTCATTTCTCTCATCATACTCAATGTCCATCTTGGGGACCAGGGAAGTTACTGCTGTACTGTTAAAAATAGAAATGGTGAAAACCGAACGTCTGCACAGCTCACAGTGGAAGGTGGTTATAGATTTTGTTTGGTCCTTGATGCTCATTTCATCCCATCCGCTTCCTGCTGGTGTTTTGTTAATCTAAAATATGTTACATGTGATTATAACCAACTTAAATGTTTAATTAAATTTACAATGTAATATCCCATGTAATTAATTTTAATACTTTAAATAGTTTAATCCTTCACAAGCCTGGCCTAACATCATCCTCCATCTTACTAACCTTTTTGTTCTTATCAATGCTAAAATATCTTGCTGAAATACTGAATAATCCCTAATAAATTTCCTTAACTTTATTCTCACTCAGCTAAAGAAGCGCACCCCAAAGAAACCCTTGTACCCTCCGATTCTATCAGTAAAACTTCTAAAACTGAAAATGAGTCAAGTAAAAAGGCCACTGACCAAGAAAAGCAGGAGTCCTTACAGAATGTTGGAGAACTGACAACAAAGTGGCAGATCAGCCGACATTACAATCCTGATGTTATCCCTTTGTTGGAGCATGACATTTATGATGCAATTCAGCCAGAGTTCCTTGTGAAACTGTCCCCAGAATTCCTTGCCAAACAAAAAGAGAGTGTTTCTCTTTATTATTTAATCAAAGGAAGCCCCTCTTCGTTCGTTGTATGGCTACACAACCAGTTGAATGTTGAAGAGCCAAGGTCATTCTCCTTGAAACATGATGGGCCTTTGTGCTGCTTAAATGTAAAGAATAATGGTTCTGAGCAAGGGGGCACACATTCTTGCAAAGTTATCAATGCTGCAGGAGACAAAACATGCAGCACTCATCTCAGAGTGAAGACAGGTTTGCATTTGCATGCTTTGGTCTTTACCACCTTTAAAGTTAGCCTGGGCACACTACATTTTTTTTACTCCTATATCCACTCTTATATGTAGAAAGAGGAAAAAAAAGAATGTGACATCTCTCAAAAAAGGAAAAAGAAATCGCTGTCTCTGTAGGAGACTGACATTGACTGCAGTGGACACCTGTCATGGGTGTTGTACAAGGGAGATGTGGTCCATTTTCATTATGTTTGAAGGAGAAAATGGTTTATAATAATAAGATTGCACAGATACTAAATATTGCACGAAACCTTACTGTCACATATGTAACATTTGTTTGTGTATTTCTAGTGTCTAAAGTGGACGAGCAGGCCAGTTATGAAGAAGAAGCCAAAGGTAAATAAATAAAAGTTATAAATTTTTTTCTATTGTTTACTATTTTCCATAGTATTGTGAGACTTTTCCTATATATATTTCCATAATTTTCCAGTATTATGAATCTTATAAAACAGTTTTTCAGTCACTAACAGAGTATTTAGTATATGTTATGATCTGAATTATGCATTATATATCAGTGTTCATGTACAATATTATTCTAATATGAATTGTATTGAACCATTGCATCATTTTTTATTTAGTGTTTTCTACCTCGACTTTATCAACTGAGGAGGACTCTTGCGCAACAAGTCTTCATTTAAAAGAAAAAAGCGAAACATTTGAACTCCAGCCAGAGTGCAAATTATTTTCTGAATCATTAGAGAAAAAGCCAGAAAAGCCTGTTTTTATAACTAAATTCTCATCAGCAATTGCAACCGTTGGAAACACAGCTAAGTTTACTGTGATAGTTTCTGGATTTCCTGAGCCAGCTATTCAGTGGTATCACAATGGCCAGTTGATACAGTCCTCATCTTTTTATACATTTGTCCAAGAGAAGAAAGAACATAGTCTCGTCATAACTAACATCACCAAAGATTTGGAAGGAGAGTATTCTTGCTCCGTGAGCAACTGCTTTGGAAAGTCAACATGTATGTCATATCTTCATGTAAAGCTGAAGGACATACAGGAACAACAAGAGACTTTTGGGCAGCCTCCATATTTCATAAAAGCAATTGAGCAAGTGAAATGTGCAGCGGGTAGCCATGCTCTCTTTGAATATACCGTAGCAGGGGCTCCGCTTCCTGATGTTCATTGGTACAGGGGTAGCAATCATATGCAGCCTAGTAAGTACTGCATCATTGTGAACAACATAGATGGGTCTGGCTATTTAAAGATATTAGGCATTCAGCAAAGCGACAGTGGTCTTTACTCTTGTAGGGCATCTAATCCTCTTGGAGAAACCTCTTGCAGTGCAGAACTCATTGCAATCTTGGAGACCTCTTCTGAAGCCACTGAATCACGTTTGTATAGTGTCAGTCTTCCAGAGCAAGTCCCAACTAGCCTTCAGCAGGGACAAAATGTTACAAGTGAGCAGATCGATACCTTGCATACTGTAGATATATCTGCAGCCACTCTGCACATGGAGCAGGTAACTCACCAGACTACAGTGATTAAGTCTCATGATGTGCAGGAGAGAGTAAAAGTTTCCCCAGCCCAGCCAAAGTCTGTGGTGGCAACTCCTCTGAAACAGCTGCGTTTGGCTACAATGACCTCTGCTGTTCAAGAAAACCAAGGCTTTACCGAGCAGCACTGTGATCAAGTTGTTAGTCCTGAGGTACAAGTGCCTGAACTGAATGTTGAGGAGGCCTCAAAACTTATGTCTGCCATTTCAGAGAGATCTACACCTCTTAGTATAGTGAAAGCTGAGGATTTGATAAAAAGTGAAACGGAAAAGATGCAAACAACTTCAGAGCCAAAGCCTGTTGTTAGTGGTCCTCAAGTTGAAATTAAGTTACCGATTATGCAAGAAGAATGCGCAAAAATTCAAAGTCCTGAGGAGGAGAAAGGCTATAGAGTTACAGAAGGGGTTAAGTTATTCTATACTGCAACATCATTGGAGAATGTAGCACTTACAGAAGGTCATACTTCCGAGCTAGCAACTGTCGAGTCCATTGAATGTTTAGCAGAAAAAGAACAAGCCAAACCAGTGCTTACATCAGTCAGTGAAACTAAACACACTCTTTTAAAAGAAAACAACTTAGATATGCATAGACCAGTCAAGGATACTGCTCAGCTCTCCAAAGAGCCAATGTTAAAATCAGCCCTGATTACTGAAGAAAAGTACAAGCTTCAAGCTGACAAAACAACCAGAATACCTATCTTGGAGCACCCTCTTTCAGTCCATTCTCAAAAAGAAGAGGATCAGGTTCTTCATTTACAGCTTATCAGTGATCATGACACTCTTCTCTCTGAAGGCAGATTTACTAGTGAGAAGCCAGGTTTCGAGCAAGCAGATGTCAAACAGATGCCAATTCTTTCGCACACAGTTTCATTTGATGACCAAAAGACATTTTTTTCTGAGCAAGCAGCACATCTAGCATCCAAAGAAACCACAGTTGTTGTAAAGCCTAGAGAAGAGTTTCTTGCTCGATTACATCTTCACTCAGTAGAGTCGAAAACCACTTTATGTAAAGAAGGGATACTTCCAGTCGAAAAGCCAGTTGAACAGAAAGCCATCCAGAGAAAAGAAAAAGGCCGTAAATTGGTACCCACTAACGAAGAATGCATCAAACTAACTTCAGATTATGCTAAATCTCTTGATGTGATGGTAGAAGGTTTTAGGATTGAGCACAGAACAGAACTCAGACCCTTGAGTGTTCTACATGTAGTCTCACAGACTGTTCCACTTTCAAAGGAAAGCCCTCTAGACAATGAAACCAAGCCGCATAGTGCAATTATGCGGAAAGAGGATTGGTGGAATAACATGCATGCAGCATCTGTGTCAGAATCTCATTCAATAGAAGGAGGTATCACAGACAGTTTTAAAGAAGTTGAGAAATTCACTTGTAAGACAGATGTAGAACCTAAATTACCAGTTCAGTCTCTTCAAGTAGAAGAGAAAGCCATATCAACAGAAAGATGTGTTTCTCTTGAGGATGCAGAGCGAGACTTTGCAGTTCAGATTCAAGAAGGTCAGTCTGTAAGGCGGTCATTACTCATGGAGGAAAAACATACTCTCACAGGTGAAATGTCTCAGTCATTCACAAGATCAGAGGCCAGTAAAATAAACATTACAACTCAGCCACTAGAAACTCTTTTAGTAAGTGAATTGCAGGAAAGCAAAACTCTTCCAAAGGAACTTACCTTTGTAATTCCTGAACCAAAATCACACAGCTTGGACATCAAACAACAATTGGAAATGTCACTTCAATGTGCTGTGGCTTGTGAGCAATCTTTGCTTTTGGCAGATGTTGTGCAAAAGTTAGAAGTAGTAGAAGTAAAGAAGGTCAAGGTGCGTATGGAGCCGAAACGCATGATGTTTACTTACCTTATTACAACAGCTGGTCCACCCATAGAAATGACATTTGTCTTTGAAGGTGAATATCCCCAGACAGCAACTCTTAAAAATGAGCTTCATGCTGCTTTCTACTCTATGCTTAATCAGGAAAAACACGTCTTGACCTCTGAAAAGTCGAACATCTTAAAACCTGACAGACCTGAGAGATTGCAGGTTAGCAAAGTTCCTCCATATTCATTATCATCAGCAATTTTAACAGAAAATGCTGAAGTGTTTTCAACACCCCAAATGCAGTCTGCTGCTCTGCAAAAAGAAGATGAAGTCTCTTTCCAATCTGCAATGTCTCAAACGAAAACTGCTATTCAGGAGTCAAGGCACCATATGACTCAGAAGACTTTTGAATCCAAAATGAAGATCTGTAGTTTCACTGAGACTGAACACAGGGAAATTAAAACCGTTTCAGCTGAACGTTATGAGAGAGATGTGTGTGTTTCAGATATTACAGTTGATGCCCCTCACAGGAAAGTCACTGTGAATGAGACGATGGATGTTGCTATTCAAGAAGACAAACGAGAGAAGGTTTTAGCAGAGAATGTTTTGACTAAGCCTTTTACCGAAAATATCTTTTTTGAAATACCATTAAAAGACATTACTGCAGAGGAGAATTCCGAGGTTACATTGTCTGTGAGAATAAAATGTGTAAAAACTGTAAACTGGCTTTTCGATGGAGCATTGATCAAATCTGGCAAGGAGTTCAAATGTTTAAAGGATACTGACTCTTACACACTAGTTATCAACAAAGTTAACAAGATGAAACATGAAGGTGAATATACCTGTGAGGCTGTGAGTGAAGCTGGCAAGATATCATCGTCATCAAGGCTCTCTGTTGTCTCAAGAGGTTGGACTGTGTGGATTTTGTCATCTTAGAAGAAATAGATAATTCTTAACAATTCAACTCAGACCATCACTAATTAACTAGTAGGCAGCTGCCACATCATCTTCCCAATAGTTTCTTTCTTTAAGAATTCCATTTAGATGCTAAACATCTTTCCACCCTCTTTCAAAATAATGCCACGTTTTTCATCTTCTTCTGAGTTCTTCAAGCATGACCATGTCATGTGTGACTCTTCATCACCCTTTTGCTAACGCTCGCATCACTTGGAGTACTGTCATCCCTTCCTTTCCATCTGATATATCTCTCAAATCAATTGTCATAACGTTGCCAATTTAATAATGTTTTTTTTTCTCCTTGCGTGTTTCAGTGCCTCCAGTTTTCAAGAAGAAGATTTGTGACATTCAGAGCAACATTGGCAGCCCAGTGAAGTTTGAATGTGAAATTGAAGAGACGCCCTTTGTGACCTTCAAGTGGTTCAAGTCTGGCTCAGAGATTAGACAAAGTGACAAATTCAGGATCATCAGCAGGCAAAGTACATCATCTCTAGAGCTCCTCAACCCAACAAAGGATGATGTTGGTGAATACAGCTGCCGCGCTTCAAACAAGCACGGCAGTGACAGCTGTTCTGCTAACCTGAACTTCACCGGTGAGTAGCTGGTTTAAAATTTATTGGCAACTTTTTAACAAAGGTTACTGATTTTCAATGATTCAGTGTTTGTTTTTTTTGTTAGTTTTTTTTTACATCCAATCTGCACTCTTCTGTTTGACAGAGTTGTGTATGTTTTGTAATGTTACATATATGTTGCATCTTATATTGTGTGTAGTGAAATTGCTGAAGACAGAAATGTCAAATCTTTTAATCTCTTCCTCTTAATGATATTCTTTATATTCTGTCTTTGTATTCTAATTTTGTAATTTAACAATGAATCCTCCTGGGATCAGTCTGAACCAGAAACTTTTTTAAAATGAGCACAAATGCTTGCTTTTTGAGTCTCTTCTGATTCTGTTCAAATTTTTTGTACAGATATTATATTCGGCTTATAAAATGTTTTTGGTGGCATTATATGGTAAAGTATTTGATATAGGAAACTCAGATTAATTTCTTTTAAATTTGGATATTCAATTGTCTATTGAGTGCATATTGGATTATAATTTCGGGAGTTCATAATTTCGAAGTTTCAGTCATGTGACTTTTTTTTCCCAGCTCATCCACCATGTTTATTATTGTTAGTGGGGAGAAAAAACAACCTTCTCTGAATTTGATATTTACCAATCTCAGAAGCACAGGCTATATCCAACTGCATTGTGGATAGAAGTCCTGTCAATGATGATTAGATTTAGTTGGGTCTGTGCTAACTTGAAATCTACACAGATGTGTTCTGGAATCTGGGTATAGCTCAAATCACTTTTTTTTGAGTTGACTGTGTGTGGTCATTAATAGCAAGGATGAATAGAAAAAGTAACATGTCTGAAACAGTCACAATGATATAGGACAGAAGGAAGATTCATAACATAGTTGGCTTTCAAAAATGGCAAGACTAATCTAGAAGATAGTAAAAGACATTGCTTTGCTTGTAAGTTAGGGACAAAGACACTTTGGTGACAGAATATGGTAAGTCCTTTTAAGAAAATGTGTCCCAATTGATAAATGTACTCTGTTACCTTATTTGTGATGTGCTTTAGTGTATGTGTTTGTGTATAGAATGCTGGTCATTCAGCATTTACCCACAGAAGTATTTCCACACACTTTGCATTTCTTAGAATTGTGATAGATTTTTTATGACTTGTCAAGGTCTTTGGTTAAATGGTTAAAAGCAGGCATATCGGTACAACCTCGCTGCAATAATGTGCACTTATCTGTACAACTGCACTATATATAAAGGAGGCATAGTGAGGGATGCCCAACCCCCCCCCCCAAAAAAAAATATTAATATTTTTCTGTTAGTCAGTGGAAATGAAGCTGGTCTAGTACCATTAGGTCAGCTATGAAAAGTTGTTATTGTTACCAAAACGATCAATACTATTGAGTTCATGAATATGGTAATGCTGAAATCCATTTAATTTTTATTCTCAGAAACCCCACCCATGACAAAAGAATTACCAATGCTGGATGTAGTGAAGTTGACCGGTGCTTTATTTGGGAGTGAGGTCATTGGTACTGCCCCATTTGAAATAAACTTGTTGAAAAATAAGAGACATGCCAATTCTGACAAAAACATTTTTGAAGATTTAATTGAATATTTGGATACACACGCATTTGAAAGTTTAGATGTTGGGGAGTACCAATGTTGCCTATCAAACGAAGTTGGAAAAATCACCTCAAAATCAGTTGCTATGATAAGAGGTTAGTATGCTTGAGAAAGACAAGAAAAGAATAATACCTGCAGGTTCCCAACACTAACAGGTGTGTTACTAACAGGCAGCGCGGGCTACAATGGCTAGCTAAAACTGTTAACAACGCTTCCAAAATTAAGCAGTTTGCTGTTGCCATGACTTATATGATTCAGTTGTAATCTTTCAAGGCTGACCTGCAATATCAACACTTTAAAAGACTTTAATCAAAAAGAAAAACACTAGTGCAATACAATTAAAGGTAAAAGTACAGTACAACTATTTCTGATGTTTTACATAATTTGACATTGTATCAGGAAATGCTGATCACTCATACAACCTGCAAGTTCATTCTTGAGAACACAAACACACTAAATCTACTTTATTTTCACTATTTTTATTAAACATTTGTTTCTATGTTCAGTTTTGCACTGGATTATACAGGATTATTCTCTTCACTTCTTGATTGTTCTGGCTTTGAAATTCCAAAAAAGCTGGTGGGTTTCCATTTACCGAATTATTTTATTTTTATCTATTTATTTTTGTCATACTATAGAATTCACTCTTTACATACCTTACAATGAGACTGTGCATTGGTATTGAATTATGCTGGAATAATTGGTTGTTACACTTTTCTTGTTGTTAAAAGTTGGCAAAGGATGCAGGATCTTGGGATAGTTGAACATCCGTGTTTTGCATTCACTCTGTTTCGAAGATCAGCTCTTATATTTTTTGATTCATGTTTGCTGTTGTCAAGTAAGGTTTTTTTCTCTTCATCCGGATGTATTTGCCTTGCTTTATCTTCTTGTTGTGGATGTCAGAAACTATGGATTTTTTTACTGGTTAAAGAATAATCTAAAAAAGAATCTCTTGACAATGGTTGCTGGTACAGTTGAAAATGGAAAATGGTAAAGAAACAATGAACAAACTCTGGATCTTTCTAAAATGTTCTTATTCGAACCAGAACCACATTTATCTGTCATCAGAAGAATTTACCCAGTTTCTTTGAAGTGGTGGTGAAATAGAAGAGTCTAAAAAGAAGTCTTGCATTTGGAAGAAACTGAAAAGTGACAGCAACTGCAACATTCTTCAAAAAGGACACATTCCATTCCATGTGAAGTCATTTTTTCAAGGATGAACGAGAGAAGGATGGCATACAACGGTGGCATTTTTACTGGAATACTGAAATTTCTTAATTCTTGGATTCTTGGATTTTGCAATGAAATAACCAGTCTTATAACTCTTGTTGGTCCTCAGTGTTTTACCTCTTATGGAGCGCAGAATTTATTACAATGAAACGAATAAGAAATGAAACCTTTTTTTTTTTTTAAACGATTTTTGGAGATAAGTCTTACAATATCTACAAGAACATACAGATATGGATGTCAGTGTTCTTGCAAAACTGTGTAATTCTTTAAATCAGATACTGTTTACAGTACTCTACATGGATTTTACCTCTATACTTTATACCTCTATGACTTCTCTAATATATAGGCCTATTTTTCCTGGACTAAAGCTTTTCAATCCTCTTCAACTCAGGGCCTGCCCGCTTTGTGAAGAAGTTGACAGACCTATCTATTCCAATGAGCAAAAAACTAAGGCTTGAATGCACATTTATTGGAGCTCCAAAAATGTTTGTCACTTGGTACAAGGATGGCAAACAGCTCTATGCTTCATATCGATACAACACCAAAGTTACATCAAACTCCTGTATCCTGGAGTGTCTACATGAATGCAACAATGAGACTACAGGAAGATACTCATGTGAAGTTTCGAATGTTTATGGCACGGATATATGTCATGCACAAGTAGTAGCAGTTACAGGTTTGTAATGTTCACTCGTCTCTTGCCTGCCCATTTTTCAAAGTTCCATACCCATGGAGTTTGCCCATGGATATAAAAGAAATAGTTTGGATTTGCATCTTTGGACCGCATGTCACCAGGAATGGTGTAATTTTTGTTCGTCAATTTTCTTTCTTTTTTTTTTCTTTTTTTAAAACATTCATTAATTATTCTATTCGGACTTCTTAGTTTAAGTTTAGTTCAGTGAAAGATTCTGAACTGTAAATGCAGAACTGGAATAGGCGCTTCTCTAAAATAAAGGCCTATATAGATATATTCCTGGACTAAAGCTTTTCAGTCCTCTACACCTCAGAACCTTACTGCTTTGTGAAGAAGTTGACATCTTTTTATTAAAAATAAACAAAAACTATAATGTGGAATGCACATTTACTGGAGCTTCAAAAATGTTTGTCACTTGGTACAAGGATGGCAAACGGCTCTATGCTTCATATCGATTCAACACCAAAGAAAAATCTAATTTCTGTATTCTGGAATGTCTGCATGACACTACAGGAAGATACTGAAGTTTCAAACATTTATGGAATGGATACATGTCATGCACAAGTAGTACCACTTACTGGTTTGTAATTTGTACTGGACTCTTGCCTGCCTTTCTCCGAAAGTTTCACACCCATGGATATAAAAGAAATAGTTTGATATTGCAGCGTTGGACCGCATTTCACCTGGAATGGTGAAATCATGTTTTTTTTGGTCATCGTGTTTTTTTTATTTTTGGTTGGCAACAATATGGTGTGCTGCTGTGACATTTTGCACGTTCAAGCATCTTAAATAAAGTCTGTTTTGTTCTACATGAAGGATGTGTTAGAAGCTGGCATGTTTTTGAATGCTGGTTGTTGTGGAATATTGATCAACTTGAGTTTGCATCTGCAAGTTTTCTGAGTCACGCTTTGAAGATACTGTATACTTCAACAGATATGAAAAGTTGTTTTTAAAGAACATCTGCATGTTTTAAAGGTTGATATGTTGCCGGTGTATATAGTTATTGTCGTTGTTAAGAAAATCATTTAAATGGATCTGATGATGTTCTTCTTAGAGCCTGCCCGCTTTGTGAAGAGGTTGACAGACATGGCTATCCCGTTCAGTCAGAAACTGAGACTTGAGTGTACATTCACTGGAGCGCCAAAGATGTTTGTGACATGGTACAAAGACGGAAAGCAACTGTACGCCTCATACAGATACAACACAAGGATCTTTGACAACACTTGCGTCTTGGAATGCCTCCAGGAAAATGACAGTGAAACACCCGGAAAATACTCTTGTGAAGTATTAAATACCTTTGGCACTGATATCTGTCATGCCAATATAACTACAGTTACAGGTTCGTATGCCATCCTAGTTGACTTATTTACAGGTATTTTTAAAGTTTAGGCAGACGTGGCGTGAAAATAATTTCGTTCCTTTTCTCAGAACCTGCCCGTTTTGAACAGAAGCTTAAGGACAAAAAAGTTGCCATGAGCAAAAAACTGAAGCTTGAGTGCACATTTACTGGAGCTCCTAAAATCTTTGTCACCTGGTACAAGGACGGCAAACAAATATATGCCTCTTACAGATACAATACTCAAGTTGTTGGAAACACCTGCATTCTAGAATGTCTACATGAATGCACAAAAGACACTCCTGGTACATACTCCTGTGAGGTGTCCAATTCTTATGGAAGTGATATCTGTCATGCTGAAGTGACCACCGTTTCTGGTTAGTATGCCTTTAAAGGCTCTTTATGCTAAAATTAGTGTTGGATGGAATTCTAGTTGATTCTCTTGCTGAAGCCAGTGGTTTGCAAGCATATTGATGATGCTCATCCAATATTGTTCCTCTTAGGACCTGCTCGTTTTGTGAAGAAGCTCACAAACCAGACTATTCAGTGGGGACAAAAGTTGAGACTTGAATGCTCCTTCACAGGAATTGAAAAAATGTTTGTCACATGGTACAAGGATGACAAACAGGTCTATGCTTCGTATAGATGCAACACAAAAATAATCGGAAACACTTGCATTTTGGAATATCTCCATGAGTGCGATCAGGATACTTCTGGAAAATATTCTTGTGAGGTTACAAATGAAGATGGGTCAGATATTTGTCATGCGCTGGTCACCCTTGCGACAGGTTAGTTTACTGTAGTCCGCTAATTTTAGGCAATTTGCAGATCATCCAATATTTCCATTCTCTCTATACGTTCCAGTGCACTTCTTTTTTTTTTTTACTGAAAAAGATCATCTTTTTCAAGATAAACTGCTAGAATTCAACATGAAACACTGTCAGCATTTACATCATTTTAAATTAACAACAGTTAAAACATTTTTATTAAAACAAAACAAAAAAAACAAAATGGAAATAAGCTCAAACTTAAGAAAATAGCACTGGGGCAAAATAGTGAAATACAAACTAGTCATTTTTTAATTCTGTTATTATTTATACATACTGTAATTATAATGTTTAGTCATTTTCATAATTAGCTTTTAGTTTTATACATTTATATTAATTAAAATTTATTTAAACCATTTTAAAGCTTAAATTAATTGGTTTTGTGCGTGTATTGTTTGTGCTGCTTAGTTTTTGTCTGTTATTTTATATTTAGTTTACCTTTTATGTTAACAATTCAGATTTAATGTAATATATTAATATTTTATTTTAGCTTGATTTTTATTAACAAAATTATAATTGTAGTTTTGGTTAACAGTAACAACGCTAATGCAAGAAACACTAGCAAAAATGCATTAAATAAAACATTAAATACAGTTGTGACTGCTTCATATAGTACACAGCTTATACTTCAGGCATACATTTTATTTGAACAATATCACATTTAACAGACCCTTAGTAGTCTAATAAGACACTTTGGTCTCCTTTTCTAATATAAAATTAATCTATTTCTCTGCTATACATTTACAGTAAATGGTTTTTAGTATTTGATTATGAGCTTTTTATTTCTAGAAGTTAGATTGGAAGGTTAGATTGGACGTGCCATGGCAGGGGAATTGCAGAAATGAATCATTTGGTCAAAGGATTGAGAAGACTAATACGAAAGACTGCAAAATTGAAAGTTTGGATAAAACTGCACGTCTAGCTATTCTGAAAGCCGAAAATACAGATGCTTGTTTTGCCATGCAAACAAAGAACTTGATTTTATTGGTTTTTTTTTTTTAAGAAAACAACAATGTCGTTGACGTCAAAGTTTCATTATACCCTTTTATAATATGCATCCTGAATGTGTGACCTTGTGTGTGTGTGTAATGTGTTTTGTTTTCAGAGCGCAAAATTCCACCAACTTTCACTAAGAAACCCTCTGAGCACATTGAGGATGCAGAGGGAAAATTGGTGAAGCTTGAGGGTCGAGTGTCTGGGTCACAGCCTCTATCCGTTAGCTGGTATAAAGATAACAGAGAAATCGACACTTCTGACATCTATGACATTACCTTCAAGAACAACACAGCTGTGATGTGTCTCAAGACAGCCACAGTCACAGACGGTGGCATTTATACATGCAGCGCTTCTAATGAAGCTGGCACTGCCTCCTTCCAGGTGGTGGTTAACATCACAGGTAGTCAAAATTATCTTACTGCATGATTTCTTATTTCTCACTTCTTGACAAATTCCTTTTTCTTCTTTGCATGTTAGTTTCTGGTAATTCTGTTTCTGTGATGTGTACTGTATTATATTACACTGACCTTCGCTGCGTTTCACTGAAAAGCACAGGTAAAAATACTATAATTGTTCACTTTTTTTTAATATCTAGAGCAAAAAAGGCCACCGACTTTTGACATTCCCCTTAAACCAGTGACAGTGAGTGCAGGAGAAAGGCTAAACCTTAGCTGTCATGTCTCTGGGTCTTCACCAATGAACATTCAATGGATGAAAGACAGAAGGGAGGTCACATCCTCTGCTAACACCAAGATGATATTTGTGGATGGCACAGCCACCCTGGAGATAAAGCAGACATCCAAAAATGATGCAGGAGATTATCTGTGCAAGGCAACCAACAGTGCTGGTAGTGAATTCTCCAAGACCAAAGTCACAATCAAAGGTAATTAGAAGACTATTGCAAATCGAATAGAGTTGAACTTGCATTTAATTAGTTTCTTCGTTTAATGTTCTACTTTTGGGTGTAATATTTTCAACTTTCTAACGGTACCAAGTAGAGAGTGTAAACTAATGTCTGAATTTCTTATTTCATTGTCATGTGTTTCAGCATCTTTAACATCTTAATGATCTCCACATCTTATTTTGTTTTCTCCTTAAGTGCTTTGGATCCATCTGATCTTGCGGTTTCACTAACATTTACATTTTTCCTAGTTCATCACTAAGTTGCAATGTTTTGCTGTGATCTTGATAATATTTGAAAACCATCTGTTTTCACGTGCATATTTATTCTTGGTTCACCAAGAATCTTTTTAGACATGCATTTTATTTGAATAGCATTGCTTAAAGCACCGATGCTTAGACTTGCATAAATTGCTAACTAAGGTGCCAGATTTTGCCATAAGAGCATTATTATTTTTGTTAGTGGAGAGTTTTTGACAGTCTGAAGTATCTGCACTAAACTTATTAAAATGCTGAGATGGGTCTACTATTCCTATCTAGATATCAGTACAATTTTATTAAAACGTTACTTAATATGTTGTTACATTATCGGTATTTCTCAGATAAAGCTGGTGCAGCACCTGCAACAGCATCTGCAGCCCCCACAGCACCTCAAACAGTTAAAAAACTGGATAACTTGTTCTTCATTGATGAGCCCAAGAGCATTCATATTGTTGAGAGTAAGTTGCTGCTTCTTGCAGAACAGTACAGATATGTCTTTTTTATGATTAGTGTTCAATTTTGAATTACATGATGGAATCACGTCATATTCTGGATTACAGAGGGTACAGCTACCTTCATTGCTAAAGTTGGTGGTGATCCCATTCCCAATGTGAAATGGATGAAGGGCAAATGGAGGCAGATGACCCATGGTGGTCGCGTCAACATTCTACAAAAAGGTCAAGAGGCAAAGTTGGAGATCAAAGAGGTGACCAAATCTGACTCTGGTCAGTACAGATGTGTTGCTTCCAACAAACATGGAGAAATTGAGTGCAGCACAGACTTGAATGTTGATGAGAAGAAAGAGTCTGGACCAGAAATGGTCAAACTGAAGAAGTGAGTCAGAAATTGTGGTTTTCCTTGGCAGAAAAGCTCAAATCACAATTCTGTAATGATTATAACCCATGCACTCTTTTTTGTTACGTTCAGGACTCCATCAAAGCAGAAAAGTCCAAAGGAAGACAAAGACATTGACATTGTTGAGTTGCTAAGAAATGTTGATCCCAAAGAGTATGAGAAATATGCTCGCATGTATGGAATCACAGACTTTCGTGGTCTCCTTCAAGCCATTGAGTTCCTGAAGAAGGAGAAGGGTGAAGAAAGTGGAAGACCGGTAGATAAATCTACATTTTTGTTTTGTCAAAATCTTAGGCTTTCCTACACCTTATTGAGATAGAAATCTACAACAAGCCTTAATCGGTGCCCTTGTTTTCTGAATCAGGAAAGTGAACATGGAAAAGAATATGATGAGGATTTGGCTAAGCTTGTGTCTGATTTGCAGAAGCGAATGGAACACAGTGAAGTATGTTCCTTCTTTGGGAAGCTGAAGAACCACTGCTTCAATTTTCAGACATATTTTCATTTTGATGCATATGCTAATCAGACGCATGCTGATGACCTAAATGTATAAATATTTTGTTTTTGCAGCCTGTTACCCTGCTTAAAGACATCACAGATCAGACAACGCAAGTTAACAAAGAGGCAGTGTTTGAGTGTGAGATTAAAATCAACTATCCAGAAATTACACTGTCTTGGTATAAAGATACACAGAAGCTAGGAACTAGTGATAAATACGACATTAAACTCGTGGGCGACCGTCAGATATTGAAGATCAAGAACTGTCAGACCAGTGACCAGGGAAATTACCGTGTCATTTGTGGGCCACATATATCCAATGCCAGACTGACAGTGTTGGGTAAGTCGATTTTAAGGACCTTATATTTTGCATTTTAATACCATTTTTGTGCCTATAATAAATCGAGGCACATTACCTCAATATTCTACAGAGAGTCAAGATCTTGTGCAGAAACCATCACCTGGTAAGAGGATAGAAATGCATTGTAATGTAGTGCTTGCTGACACATAGATTTATGTCTTATAACATATTTACTTCAATTAAATGATCAGAAAGAGAAGGGAATTACTAACCTCTTCTTGTTGCTCTACCTACTAGCAAATGCTAAGCATCTTTTTTCTTTTTCTTAGTGCTTTAAAATTGCTTGGCTATATTGATGTTACTGTGTACCAACAAAGTGTTGGGTTGAACAAAAAGCGTGTGCGTTTGAAAGCACATTTATATTTCTTCTCATTTCTTTCCTCTTGTCCTTTCATTTTTATTTTATTTGCAAACAATGCCATTTTGAGATAATTAACCATTCCAAAACTTTTGTCATTTCTAGCTGATCAAATTCAATTCACCAAGCGCATTCAAAATATTGTGGTGAATGAGCGTCACTCTGCCACTTTTGAGTGTGAGTTGTCTTTTGACAATGCGGTCGTCACCTGGTATAAAGATGCATGGGAGCTTAAAGAAAGCCCGAAATATACCTTCAGGTGTGAGGGACGAAGGCACTTTATGATCATCCGTAACGTAACATCTGACGATGAAGGTGTGTACATTAGTCCTAATTTACTATTTAGTGGCTCAATGTAAATATATAATAAAACAGATTTAAACTAAATTAACTTCACTGGAAATCTTTTAGGCGTGTACTCTGTGATTGCGCGCCTGGAGCCTGTTGGGGAAACTAAAAGTACAGCTGAGCTTTATCTGTCAGGAAAAGGTAAAATCTACAGCAGCATCATTTTGTGACTTGTTGACTAGAATTTAGCCAACAGCAATTATATCTGACATTCTTTTGCAGAATTTGAAATAAGAACACGTTCTTTTGGTAAGTGGTTTGTTATGCACTAAATCAGTTCTGAGAGTTCCCCTATCCCAACTAATTTATTATTATTTTTTTTTTTTAATTCCCCAAAATGTAAAAGCAAACTTTATAACATTAAATAATAATAATAAATAAATAATTGTAAACTGTCCAGATGTTGCAGATACATCGATACATGTGCCAGATGTGTCATCTGTGATTAGTTTTGAAGGTAAGACTAAAACAAATAAATGTATAAATAAAAGACCATATTGTCCTATAGTTTTTAACTCACCTGTTACCTTTTGATTAAAAGAAGAATCCTTAGACTTTCATTATGAAGAAACGTTTGAAACAACAGGTATTATTTCAAATTAAAATGAACGTGTTTAATTAATGTCTTAACCTTTAATATGTACTTAGTGAGTACATTAAATACACTAAAAGACTAAATACTAAACGTTTTCATGATGTCATCCCCCGAATGCATCAGCTAACTAATATTATCATATCATTAGCATATTAAAATTTAATCTCACCTTGGTATCATCTAAAGTGGATGTTTACTTAAAATACAACTAATGTGATACGATCATGTTCTAAAGGTCTTTCTTTATTTTCTTTTTCTTTTCTTTTTTTGTTATCTTTATTTACACTAACATCTGAGCTAACAAAAATATTTGGTGCAACACTGTTGTTACAAAATTATTTATTAAAACATAAAACAGTTGTTTTGTATTGAGTGTCATAACTTGACAGTTCATGAGTAGACTGTCACTTACGAATTCTCTTCACTAAGACTGTTAACTACAGTGGACCTTGCAGAGTCTGTAACTAAGAGCGTAACATTTTGCTCGTCTTATTTATACTGTGTATGTGTAGACTTGCTTCACTCATCTTCATGATAATTCTCTTTTTTTACATGTATTTTGTATTCTTTGTCTTTTCGATATAACTGGCTATTAAATACCAACACCTCCCGTCCCTGTCAATAACCGTCTCCTCCATTATTTTCAATTCAGCATCATTAACATTTTTAATTTACAGGTATTGTGTGCTGCAAACCTTGTGTGTGTGTGTATGTCTGAAACTGAATGTGTGTGTCAATGTTCATGCCTAAGTATGTTCTTGTTTTTCATCAGAATTGAAGAAACCTGTTGAAGAGACTGTAACGAAACGTGTAGTGGAAAGGACAGAGGAGGTCCCTATGAAAGGTATTGGATGCAGGAAAAACGCTTTGCTTATGGCCGTCTCTAATGATCTCTTAATATTTATGTAAAGCCAATTGCCTTTTTTTGTTGTCTATACTGAATCAAAAACATTTAACGTTTTTGGTTCTTTCCTTGTCTGGGTGTTGTGTTTGTGAATTATTATTATTACTGTCACTATGTCGTTGTTCATTGTATAATTGCTTTTTATGACTGGTCTTGGTTGTATGTCCATGAATACCTTCTTTTAATGCTTGTGCAATCACGCTTTGGCTACTTAAACTCTGCTTTAGCTTTGCAGTTGTATTTTAACAAAGCCAATGTCTTTTATGTACCTGAAGTTATGAAGCAACCAGAAGAAAAAACTGAAACATCCTTTGTACAGCCTCCAGTTCCTGAGAAAGGTATTATGTCTTTGCTTGAGTGTTATATTGTTCCAATGTTTCTTCTTTTTTTCTATCAAAATATTAAGCCAAATCTGTGTTTGTGTAAAAAATTGTGTTTTTGTGTACCTGCTGTATATGTAGCTCTTGTAAAGATTCATAATTTGCAACTTAATTTCATTTCTATGATGCCATGATATTTTCAAGAGCCTGAAGTCAAGAAGCCTGTTGAGGAAGAAGTCACATCTGTCAAAGTGACAGAGCAAAAAGGACAACCCACACGCAAAGGTATCACCAGCAGTATGTGTTTTCAGTGTGTATACTATTTTATATATGTTTTGTATGTCATGTATGTTTATTTTACGTATAAATTATGTTTCTTTCTTCAGTTCAAATTTATGTATGTTATGTTTATATGTGTGTAACTGTAAATGCAGTTTCTTCTCGTCATTTTCTTGTAATTATGTAAAGTATTCTTGATGTCTTGGGACTCAAAATCTCTTGCACACAGAAATTAAATATCTAAAACTGTTGTATAATTACTGTTTGTGTTGTTAGTCTCCTTTGAGAATTTATAGCAATATATGTGTTACTTAAAGATATTCTCAAACCTACACCCTCAGAGCCTAAACCTCAGGTGCCAGCAGAACCAAAGGCTACAGTGGCTGAACCTAAGCCTGAGCCCAAGCCTGAGCCAAAAGCTCTATCGAAACCTGAGCCCAAGCCTGAGCCAAAAGCTCTACTGAAATCTGAGCCAAAAGCTGCACCAAAGCCTGAGGCTGAACCTAAGACTGCAGTTGCAAAGAAAGTTGAGACACCTTCTGTCAAAGGTATTGTGTGTAACTGAGTCATCTGTGCAATTGTTTTTGTGTGTGTTTGTTTTGTGAGTCAGCACGTCTGTCTGTGTTAAGTACTGTATGTACGAGTGCCTTACTAAATTTGTTGCATGTTTAGTCCTTAAGTTCTCGCTTGTTTATATTTTTGGGTTACGGTATGCTTCTTTGTTTTTGGTGTTCTTTTAAAGCACCCGAAGCTGCAAAAAAGCCAGAAGCTGCACTTCCACTATCCTTTGATATTAAAAAAGATGAGGCTTTAACTCCAAAGCAAGACACTACTCAAATAAAAGGTAACTTTAAACCTCAAAAATGACTGAGGATAAGTCTCGCAAGAGATCTTAAAACAATTTAATTCTTGTTTGTTGTCTGTACAAAACTTTGCCACCATGGCACTCTTGCAATGCATGTCAAACTCTTCTCTTGATCTTTTAATTGATTCTTTTTATTGTATGGGCCTCTGCATTCTAATGTGAATGCTAGTCTTTTTGTTTTATGACACTAATTAACACATGTGTTCTTTTGAAGCTTTTGTGGAAATCAAGGAAATAGACACACCAAAAGTAAAGCTAGATGGAAAACCAGAACCTGCACGTGTTGCCGCCGAGCCACCGAAGAAAGACCTCTCTACACTACTACCAGATGAATCTGTCAAAGATCATTTGCCTGTTCACTCGGGGTCATCAAGTTTAGAGCCAGCTATTCAGCCTAAAACTACACAACACCAGCCTCCCGAACCAGTTAGAAAACAAGTAGTCACAGCTTCACCAGAAGTTGTAGTTGAACAAACAAAAACACAACCTCCCCGAGAAGTTTTCAAAGCAGAGTCTTCAGTCAAACAGTTAGAGTCACCTCAAATAGATCAAGATAAAAAGCAAGTGCCATCAAAGAGTGAGCCAACCCTTAAAATCAGTGAGCCAGCACTTGCTCACAAAAAGGAGGGTCGTCCACAGAAAGGTATTCTTAAGTCTTCATATTAAGCTTCTTATAATGCATTAATAGTGTAGCAATCATTACAAAGCCTATTTAAAGGTGTCTTGTCATCTAATTGACTCTTCTTAATGTCTGGTATTATTTTTATATTTACAAAGTGGTTGAAGTAAAGGCTGCAGAACTGCCATCTGAGAAAAAGCCAGTGACTAAAGCTAAAATGGAGACTGAGATTCCTTCAGCCAAAGGTATGCTCGGCTGGTCATAAGAGATAAAAATTAAATTTGTATCTCTGTATTAACAGATCTGTTTGGGATACAAAAACAGATCTCCCACTATTTATAACATAACCATTATTAACTATTTAATCGTAGATAGCTGAATAATTATTTGTAATATTATTAATATATTAATCTGTTTTAAATAAGTGTTTTAATCTGGCTTAGAAAAGTGTTACTTTCAATTAACCAAGCCAGAGAAAATATTTTATTGTGACAGTGCTGGAGAATTAAAGATTATCTCTAAACTAACTTAGAGATTTAAATGTGGAATATCCGTTTTGATGTTTGTGTGCATGTTTTCTTGAAAACTCTTCTGCCACCATTGCATGGTGCAATCTTAAAAAATCTTTCATCTTTAAAGTCTTTGCAGCTTCTGAGAAGAAAACTGTCCAATTTCCTCACACAGTGGAAGTAGTTCAGAAGATTTCCATGGAGGAAATGTTTTTGAAGAAGGAAATTGTGGAAGAGAGTGAAAGCATGCCTCATCAGATTTTGTCTTATCAGGAGAATATTATAGGAATGGATGAGAGTCATGACAGTAGAGAATCAGCTGCTGAAGTTGTGGAGACAATTAAAACAGAGGTTTACCATGGGCCAGAACCCTCTTTTAAACTGCAAAATACAAAGGAGTTCCCTGAGATGAAGTGGTCAAAACAAGAAGTGCACATTGACAAAAAGGAAAGGAAATTAGAGATGTCCAATGATGAAACATTTCCAGAAGCTGTGGTGGTTCTTGGCATTGAGACACCTCAGAAAATGCAAGGCCTTATTTCAGATAAAAAGAAAACATCTAAAGATATGCCTCTCCAAAAGACAGATGACATCCCTAGAAAAGAGATGGCCATTCAGAGAGAAACAGATGTGCACAAGAAAGAACTTATTCACTTCCAGGAAAACAAGAGATCACACAAGGAAACCCTTGAGAAGTTACCAGAGATAACACCAATAGTAAAACCAGAAGAAAAGGAAACTATGTTAAAGGAAGTGCATAAAGCACTTGAGAGAGGTAAACCTTACAGCCTTCAGCAAATGCCTTGATTGGTATATTGCAGTCTTTACTTTAATTAATTTTCTTCAGGTATTTGCGGAAAAGGCAACTATTTACTCTTCTTTGTCTTTATAAGTCATATGCCTGCATGTTCCTCTTTAGTTTCTTGTGTCTTGAATATGTTATAATTCTTAATTAGACAAGAAGACCCAGGCTGTTACAACTCCTGTGTCAGAAGTTGTTTTTCCTGCAAAAGGTACTCAAGGGAAGGCTGGGAGATTTGGTGCTATTACTCTTCAGTTCTTGGCATAGTGTGTGATAATGTGTCTGTATGCTCATCTATATATGTCTATTTCTTCATTGTGACCATGGCTTACTTTTATTTAAAGAACCAGCATTTGTGACGAAATCTGAACCAGAAGTCCAAAAGCCAACTGTGGCTCCAGCTGAACAGAAAACATTGCCTCCATCAAAAGGTATACAGCAAGTCTGGAAGAACCATTTTCTGATATCATGTTTGTCTGTTTGTTTTGTCTTCTTGTCTTTTGTCATCATGTTTAGTCCAACTACACACGCGGCTTTATTATTTTTAAATGTGATTATGATATTGTTTTAATTAAAGAGCCAACCGTTGAAAGGAAAACATCACCTGATGCACCAAAGCCAATTATGGTCCCAGATGAACAGAAAATATTACCTCCTTTAAAAGGTATTCAAAGTCGCTTTGTGGTAGAACTCTTATCTGGTCTCTTTGTTAGTCTTTGGTATGTGTTTGCTTGTTTTGTTTGTCTAATCTTTTTTTCTGTGCAATTCTTTACAAGTTTTTTGTCCAGTCAAATAACATCTTAGTCCCATTTTTTTATTTGTTATTCTTGCTTGTTATTTATGGCATTGTTTTATTTAAAGAGCCAACTCTTGAAAAGAAGCCAGTTACAGAAGTACCAAAGACAACTGTGGCAACGGTACAACAGAAAATGTTATCTCCTCCAAAAGGTATTCAAAGCAAACATGTTTTGCTTGTCTGTAGTCTTTGGAACGAGGTGTGATTTTGTTTGTTCTTATTTGTGGTCTTTTTTTTAATGTTTCATGTCCGGTCAAATGACATCTTATTCCACGTTTGTCTTCATTATGTTTGGTTGTGATTATGGTATTGTTTTATTTAAAGAGCCAACCATCGAAAAGAAACCAGTTCCTGAAGTAGCAAAGCCAACTGTTGCTCCAGTGGAACAGAAAATAGTATCTCCTCCAAAAGGTATTAAAAGCAAACATGTTTTGCTGGTCTATAGTCTTTAGAATGATGTGTGATTGTTTGTTCATATTTGTGTTCTTCTTTAAGTGTTTCTTGTTTAGTCAAATAACATCTTATTCCAAATTTGCCTTCACTATTGCTTGTGATTATGGTATTGTTTTACTTAAAGAGCCAACTGTTGAAAAGACACCATCTCCTGTGGCACCAGAGCCAACAGCAACTCCAATTGAACAGAAAGTCTCTCCTCCCACAGGTAGAGTCTCTGTTTTCATGTCTTCTGTGTCAGTTGTCATTGTTGTTTTTGCCTTTTTGGTTTTAAATGTGTCTGTGAGGTCTTGTGAATTGTACTTCTTTTAAAGTATGTTTTGAATCTTGTCATGTTGTTGTAAAGTGCTTACTAACCAGTTTGACATTGTTTTTATGTTTCTTATCTATAATTATGGATAAGAGGTGTCTACTTTTGTATTAAACTTTGTTTAAACATTTGTCTTATATAAACAAACAGCATAAAGTACCTTCTTTCTTTAATGGATCCCAAAGGAAATGTTTTACATTGAGTTCTCTGAAGACATGATCTCAGGAACAGGTTAAAATTGATGTTAATTACTGCAGCAATGTCACCATTCACTTTAATTGAATAAAAAGAATGGCTTTGACATAATGCTATAAATATTTTTCTTTCATATAAAGCATTTTGAAAGATGAAAAAAAAATAATTCCATCTAACATGTGTGTATTGGTACCTGTTTAATGAAAATGATCTTTGAAACAGATGCAGAAAAGGGCCCTGTTACAGCTCCTGGACCTGCTGGCAAAGGTATGTTGATGTGTAAATAACATGCCACAAATGAACCTAAAAATGTTTGATTATTAAACGTATACAAATCATTATTCAGGCAACACATTTCACATGTCTGCTTTTCTGTTCTGTTTGTTTTGTCTCTTTTTTGTTGGCTTATTGTTTTGTTTTATTGTTCATTTTTTCTTTCTTTATTATTATTACGGATGACTTAGCTTTAACCCTGCTGTGTGATATGTGTACATGTGTCTTATGTCATGCTGATTGTACTATCCATGTTATGTGATATTGTGACCTTTATCGCCTCAGAAACAACTAGCACCACACAAGTACTTCTTAAACAAAAGAGTAAAATTCACATCAAGGAAGAGGAAAAACTGAACATGCCAACTGTGAAGAAAGTAACCAAAAGTTACTTAACAGAAGGACCACTTGAGAAAACTGAAATAAGTAGAGAGGAGGTGGTGTATTCAAAGGCTGCTACTGAAATCAAACTCACCAGCAGCTATGAAATCACAGAAGATAGTTGGTCATATGAAACTGCTACAAAAACAGAGAAAATATCTAAATGGGAGGAAAAGAAGACCAAACAATACAAGGATGTGAGGGAGCTGAAAATGATTGCTCCTAAAAGTGTTGAAAGAGAAGTAGAAAATAAGGTTAAACAAGGAAGTAAAATTCCAAAGGAATATATGGAAGATAAACCTAAGATACTTCTGAAAAAGACAACTAAGTCAATATCAACTGAGAAAGAACCGGAAACTGTCCAATTGAAACCTGTTGAGAAATTAGATAAGACTGTTGCAGGTCCACAGAAAGACCGCAATATAGACATGAGCAAAGATAGTATTGGTGTCCAAAAACATGAAAGGATTATAAAGGATGAGTCTTTTTCAAAGAAGGACATAGATGCAAAACCAACAGATAAAAAAATCAAAGAAACCATAATTTCAAAACCTTTTGTGGCTAAAGATGAAATCTCAAAAGAACCTGAGAAATTTTCAAAGAAAGCTAAAATAATTCTACCACATGAAGAGGAGCCAGAAACTGTTACTCTGAAACCATTTTCCAAAGAATCTCATGCTGATGTAGCCACTGACATGGTTCCTCAAAAACAAACTGAGAAAAAGCCGGTAGACATTACGCATCCAGAAAGAACAAAAGAACCAGGAAAAAGTAAAAAAACAGATGAAGAGGCCGAAATGATGAAAAAGCAAGAGTCACTCCATGAGTATCAACCCATGAAGAGTTCTACTACTCCAGAAAAGACAGAAGAAGGTTTCAAAGAAGAGGGTAAGGGAATAACCAAAAAACATGGAATTATTCCAAAGGATGAGATGAGAAAAGAAGAGGTATTGCTAAAACCTGTAGCAGGTAAATTAACTGCAGAGAAAACTCCTTCACCAAAGGTGGATAAACCTCATGTCACTCCACTGACTAAAAAGAGTCCAAAGGGGGAAGATAAACCAGCCGTGACAAAGAAATTTGGTCTTTCACCAAAGGAAATGAAGAAAGAAGAGGAAAAATCATTGAAGCCTATAGAACCTGCACAGCTGAAAAAGACTCCTTCACCAAAAGTGGACATACAAAAACCTAAACCCACCGAATCCATACCAATGGAAAGAAAGTCTAGTGCAAAATCACCAAAGAAGATTTCACCAAAAGATTCAATTGAGTCTGTAATTCTGAAGACGGTTTCAAAGACAGTCTCTCCTAAAGAAGAAAAAACTACTCATGAACCTCCCTTAAAAATGACTGAGGACAAACTGCCTATGGTAAAGGAGTGGTCTCCTAGTGTTCTGCGTCTACAAAAGATTCCAACGCAGGAAGAGGAGTTAGTATATGAGCAAGAGCAGGAGGTGGTGGATGGTGAAGAAGAAGAAACTTGGGGATTTGAACTTGTTCCTAGGGACAGTTATGGATCCGAAACCTTTGAAGACACCTTGGAGGATGGAGCTATTGAAACCCCAGGAATGGGTGACAAGAAAGGTGAGATGGTGGCACCAAAAGCTCACCGCTAGTATCTTGTGGCTCCCTACAATCCTTCCAAATAATATCAACTCAACTCATCATCAGCTATTACCCCTTAACAAGTGTCTTCATTTTTAAGTGTTTAGTTGTCTTTGATGTTGTGTGTCCTTCCTTTGATTTATTAATTCTTTCATTCTTGGTTTATCAAACACTCTTGATAGAATGTTGTGTGTCAGTGAAGACTTGTTCCGTCATGTAACCGTTTGTCAGTCTCATTTTCATTCCGTTATCTTTATTCGTCATTTTTGTTGTGGGTGTCATTTGTCCTGGGCTGTTTTTATTGTCTTGGTCGTTAAAATGCTCACATATATTGTATCATTTGTTTATAATTTATTAACCAATCATTTCAGATCCTTTGCAGTTTTACAATTTTAAGCCTTGCTTAAAAGTATAACAATATTTCAAACAGATGGAAAACCAAAAGAGGAGCCAGCTCCAGGCAGAGGCAGAGGACTAAGACGTATGTTCATAATAGACAGTACTTTTGTTATACTGTATGCATTTAAAATGTTACAGTGCATATGTTAAATTTTAAATAATAATTTTAAATGGTGAAACTTTTGTTTGACGGGAAATGTATTTTTTTTTTTTATTATTAGCGAGACAAACTCCATCTCCTGGTGATGCTGGAAGGGGTAGAGGGTTGAAACCTGGTGGTGGAGGTGATAAGCCTCCAGGAGATTCGCCATTTGGTTTCCAGCTCAAAGCTGTCCCCTTAAAGTTTGTGAAGGAGCTCCAAGACATTGTGTTACAGGAGGCAGAGTCCATTGGCTCCTCTGCTGTATTTGAGTGCCAGATCTCTCCATCTACTGCTATCACCACCTGGATGAAAGATGGAAGCAATCTAAGAGAAAGTCCAAAGCACAAATTCACATCTGATGGCAAAGACCGCAAACTGCAAATCATTGATGTACAGCTTTCAGACACTGGAGAGTACACATGTGTTGCAAAGCTTGGCAACAAGGAGAAGACATCAACAGCTAAACTTGTTGTAGAAGGTATTCATGACTGCTCTATTCATACAAAAAATCATTATGGCATCGCCTCTAAAGGCCATTAATTTTAATATGTTAGTACTAATAACATATGATGTTACAAGTGGCATTTCTTCTATTGTTTCATATAGAATTACCTGTGAAATTCACAAAGAATCTGGAAGAAGAGACCTCCGTGCTTAAGGGCCAGCCAATGTATTTGACCTGTGAGTTGAGCAAGGACAGAGATGTGGTCTGGAAGAAGAACGGAAAAGAGATCAAGGAAATTCCTGGCAAAATTCAAATCAATATTATTGGGCTACAGCGTGCCATCACAATCCAGGATGCAAACGATGATGATTCCGGTGTTTACACATGCGAGTGTGAAAACATCAAAACTCAAACTAACGTCAAGGTTATTGGTATGTATTTGATCTTTTTAAATTTCACAGCTTCCTAAATAGATGGAAAGAAGTTTCTATTTCTTCTTTTGGCGAATTTAGAGCCGGTGTGTGAATTTACCCGTGTATTTCTTTAACAGAAATTGTTAGAGACTGGTTAGTAAAACCTTTGCGGGACCAGCATGTGAAACCCAAGGCCAATGCAACATTCAAAGGCGAGCTCTTCAAGGACACCCCTAACTGGAAGTGGTACAAGGGTAACGATGAAATCCCTAATGAGCCTACAGATAAGACCGAGGTGAAGAAGGAGGGTAAAGATATCTCTCTTACAATTAAAAATGCCCAGCCCGATGACATCGCTGAGTACGCCGTGGAGGTTGAAGGCCGCAGATATGTAGCAAAACTAACACTTGGAGGTTTGTTTACTAGCAGCATCGCCACCTGAGGACTGTTGATTTCTGCTCATATGACCATCTGAAAATGGTGTGTATAAACCTTTTAATCTTTTTTCAGAGCGTGAAGCTGAGATCTTGAAGCCTCTTGCTAGTGTGGAGGTGGTCGAGAAAACGGAGGCCAACTTTGATACTGAAATTTCAGAGGATGATGTGCCTGGCGAATGGAAACTTAAAGGAGAGGTTCTGACAAGATCACCGGTAGGTGTTGGGGAAGCTACTTTGACACTGTGAACCTAACCATAACCCTACAAACTAGTCATAACTGAAGTAGTTCAATAACCGCTCTAGAAATGTAACTAAAAATAGCTATCCAGGTAAAACTATGGTATATTTTTAGATGATTTAAGTTATTTAGTGAATTAACATTCTTTATTGCCACACAAACACACAAAGCACAATGTGGATCATTTAGGATGACAAATGTATTTAAAGGAAAAAACAACAAAAACTTTCTACTAAACAGTATTAATACTTTTCTTCTATTTTAGACATGTGACATCAGATCTGAAGGAGGAAAACGATTCCTTACTATCAAAAATATTCAGCTTGATCAAGCTGGCGAAGTTACATACCAAGCTCTGAATGCTGTGACAAGTGCTATGCTCACAGTTAAAGGTAAGAGAAAAATGAATGTCTTTTTATAAGCACAAGAAAATGCAGATGAGTGACGATATGGACAATGTTCATTCATACTTACCAGAGTTGGAAATGGAGTTCACAGTCCCTTTGAAGGACGTTACTGTGCATGAAAAGAAACAGGCAAAGTTTGAGTGCTCCATCAATAAGGATGTGCCTAAAGTGATTTGGTTTAAGGGTTCTGATATTGTTACACAAGGAAATAAGTATGAAATCATTGATGACGGAAAGAAACACATACTCATTATAAATAACTGTGGCTTTGAGGATGAGAGTGAATACAGTATTGAGGTCTTGGGCAAATCATCAAAAGCAAAACTGATGGTAGAGGGTAAGTCAGTTATCATCTTGGTTAGTGAAGTGCTGGTCAAAATACTTTCTGACAAAACTTTTATTAATGAATGGTCTAACGAATAGCAAATAGAAAACAAATCAGTTTCTAATAAATTCACTTTCTCTAATAAATTCACTAATAAATTCTGGTTTTCAAGTTTGTAGTATATTCATTTATTGCGCCCATAGTCATTTGTTATGCACTAAACAAATGTCATAGGTATGAGGCTGAACTTCACCTCAACATTAAAGGACCTAACTGTGAAGGAAGGTAAAACGGCTTTATTTGAGCTTGAACTCTCTCATGAGAATGTCGCCGTGACATGGTACAAAAATGAAATAAAAGTGCACCCAAGCAGAACCGTGTTCACCAGCGTTGTGGGAAGGAAACATACTCTAGAATTTAAGGAAGTATCACTAGATGATACTTGCCTAATAAAAGCAGAGGCTAAAGGAAAATCCACAATGGCTAAGCTGCTCGTAATAGGTAATTTTACATTTATTTGATCAGCTGTACCAATTCTTGTTTTCTCCCCTCATTGTCTCCTTTTTGAATTAGAACAAAATCTAAATGTAGATTACTACTTATTATAGTTTCTGAACATTAACACAGCAACCTGTTTTTACAGAGGGTGATGCATATTTCACCACCAAGTTACAAGATTACACCGCAGTTGAAAAAGATGAAGTCACATTTGACTGCGAGCTCAGTAGAGATGTTCCTGTAAAATGGTTCAAGAATGAAATTGAAATTAAAGCCTCCAAGGTGGTGACCATAAAAGTTGAAGGCAAACGAAGAATCCTTAATCTAAAGAAAGCTGAGAACCAAGACAAAGGATTGTATGTTTGCGACTGTGGAACAGACAAGACTTCAGCTAACTTGAACATTGAAGGTCAGTAATTAGGGTTATATTCCTCAAAATAAAATAACTTTGCAGTCTTTCAGAGGTGCAAATTTATTTACAAATTGTTTTTCCTTATTCCAGCTCGTGACATCAAAGTGGTGCGACCCATGTATGGTGTTGAGCTCTTTGATGGGGAGACAGCTCGTTTTGAGGTGGAAATCTCAGAAGATGATGTCCATGGGCAATGGAAACTGAAGGGCGAAGTCTTGTCCTCTTCACCCGTGAGCAAAGCTCCACCAATAAATTCAGTAAACGTCTTGCATAAACACATGGAAACATAATTCTTTTTTTTTTTCTCATGTGTTTTGCTAACAGGATGTTGAGATTATTGAGGATGGTGCAAAACACACATTAACACTCTACAACTGCAAAGTTTCCCAATCTGGAGAAGTGGCCTTTCAGGGAGCAAATGCTAAGTGCTCTGCAAATCTTAAAGTGAAAGGTGATTTAAAAAAATATACAGAAATTTTTATATATTTTTTAATGAAAAGGTACTTCAAGAGGTAATTCTTCCTATCTAATCAACTCTTTCTGTTCACCTTTGTCATAGATATGCCCATTTCTTTTGTCATGCCTTTGAGCGATGTACAAGTCTATGAGAAAGATGATGCAAGATTTGAAATTGAACTTTCGAGAGAGGCTAAGGTCGTCCGTTGGCTAAAGGGATCTCAGGAGTTGAAGGCTGATGAAAAGTTTGAAATCCTCACTGAAAAGAAAAGACACACATTAGTGGTCAGATCTGCTGCCTATGAAGATGAGGCTAAGTACATGTTTGAGGCTGAGGACCAGAGGACATCTGCCAAACTTGTTATTCAGGGTAATGGAATGCACAGTAATCACATTTCCTTCAGTTTTTTTTTTTCTGATGAATTGTTTCTGATCTGAATTTATCATACTACTCAGGTATCCGTCTTGAGTTTGTCAGACCCATTAAAGATGTCACTGTTAAAGAGCGTGAGACTGCAGAATTCAGGATTGAACTTTCTCATGAGAAGATTCAAGTCACCTGGTACAAGAACGATGTGCGTTTACATCCAAGCAAAGTGGTGCACATGTCTGAAGATGGCAAGATCCATACTCTGTCCTTCAAAGAGGTGTCTATTGATGA
>JAUCMU010000151.1:18072565-18084623 GCA_032275025.1 Enteromius treurensis
GTGTCGCTGCGTTAACGCCGATAACGGCCCACCACTAATATATATATATATATATATATATATATATATATGTATATTTGTGTGTGTGTGTGTGTGTGTGTATTAGTGCTTTTAAACAATAAAATGCATACAAAATAAAAGTTTTTGTTTGCCAAATATATGTGTTCAGAGTATATTAAGTATATATGAATACACACATTATATATATTCACACAGTATATATTTACAAAAAGAAAAAAAATGACATGTATATATTTATATTCATATAATTTAGATTATATATAAATGTTCTTAAATGTATACATGCATGTTGTATATTTATATATACCTAATAAATATACACAATATATACACACACAATGTGTAAACAAAAACTTTTTACTTTTTAACCAAATAAATGTTTGTTTCACTCAGGACTGTGAAATTAAGGAGGAAGGCACCAAGCACATGCTTATCCTTTATAGTGTTCGCATGGATATGGCTGGTGGTGTGGACTTTAGTGCTGCTAATGCTAAATCAAGTGCTCAGCTCAGAGTTAAAGGTAAGAATCTTCATAAGTGAATACAAAATAAACATTTAGAGACATTTTTATTGTCTCTAATCGTTTAATCTTTCACATAGTTCAGAACTTGTCATAGAGAATTTATTTTAGAAAAAAAAAAAGTAAGCTTACTTGGGCAACTTTACTTTTTTTTTATTTTTTTTACATTGGTTTACAAACCAACCTGCATCCTTTTTTCACTGGGAAAAAAAAGTTGAGTGACAGTAACAGATGACTTTTAGTCAACAGCCAATCAGGGCTCAGGACTATTTTAGAAAGCGCCATACCTTATCAGGAGAGGGTAGGAGTGATTGGCAGAGCTGAAACATGCCTTCTAGTTTATCTAACCACAGGCAGTGGATGGAATCTCAATATGCTAATGATGTAGGATCATGTGTCAATCTAAAAAGTCCCTCGGGCTGCAAATTGTGACTTAGTGATAGAGAACAATGACAACTTGTTGTAGAAGGATAGTGTCTTGTTATTATTAAGGATGTCCATTTCCTCCTCTAAAGCACGCACAATTGGCCTCCTGCGACCTCTGCGGGATGTCATCGTCACTGCTGGAGAGACTGCTACGTTTGACTGTGAGCTCTCATATGAAGATATTCCAGTTGAATGGTTCGTTGGCTCAACAAAGATGGAGCCTAGTGACAGGGTGAGATTCTTTGCTTTAGATTTGCTTTGGTCTGAGTGTTAATTTGCTCATCGTAAATTTAGTTTTGCTTCTTTTTTGATATTCATTGATTTCACTGTGGTTTGCCATGATGCTGTACTTAATGGATAAATGACAACATACTATAGGTCAACAATACAGTATATGCACATGGAATATTTTGTTGTCTTATGTGACAATTGCAAGTGAAAAGTCTTTATATAAATATTTTCTGCATATAAGGACTTCTAACAGTACTTGCTCAAAGTTTTGAGATAACGCTGGGCATTTTGCCCTGCAGGCGCCCTTCTGGTTATTTTTAACTGTTTCAAGAGTGTTGCTGAAGTGGTGGTGTACTTCATAATTGTTTGGGCATGTCATAAAATACATGTCTCTTTAATTGTAATGCTTTATTCAAAGAAAACATGCTTCTTATGTAATTATCACATATACGCATAGTAAAAATGTGAAAATAAAGCATTTGATAAAACCACTCAGCCTACAAACCTATCCCACACTGTTTTATACAGGTGGTCACCAGAGCAGAAGGAAGACTGCATTCTCTTACTGTAAGAGATGTCAAGATGACAGAGGCTGGGGAAGTGAAACTTACTGCAAAGGACTTTGTGACCCAAGCTAAACTTTCTGTGAACGGTATGATTTTAATAGCATTTTTTGTACTATTATTGTTTTTATTAATAACAAAATTGTTTTGTTTTTATGATTATTGTTTAAGTGTATTCTAATAACCCTGGGACACCTATATTCCTATCAGATATAATATATAGGCATATATAGGGATTGCATAGGGTTTCACGTTATCACATAACATATCACAGAGCCACCAGCTGAGTTCACCAAGCCCTTGGAGGACCAGACTGTTGAGGAGGAAGCCACAGCGATTCTTGAGTGTGAACTGTCCAGGGAGAACGCTGAAGTGAAGTGGTTCAGAGACGGACAGGAAATCCGTAAAACCAAGAAGCATGAAATGGTGGCTGATGGACGCATAAGGAGACTGATCATCAAGGACTGTAGCCTTGATGATTCCAAGACATACACCTGTGATGCAAAGGAGTTCAAGACATCTGCTTTCTTAAATGTTGAACGTAAGTTAAAAAACTTCAATAAGGCCAACTAAAGACATGGAATAACAGAAATCATTTGTATGAAGCAAATGTATATATTTATTCCTTTTTTCAGCTCCCTTTGTTGAATTCTCTAAGCCTCTCCATGATGTTGAGGTTAAGGAGAAGGAATCTGCAAAGTTTGAATGCGAAGTGTCCCGTGAAAGTGCCAAGGTATTTTTTTTTAACAGTTACAGAGTCCATAGGTCTGAGACTACTGGCAAAGCTGTGAATGATTTACATGTTAAATCTAAGGCAGCAGTTACAATTACAAATTCTATTTTTAGTATTTTGAATTTATGGAAACTAAACTTATATACTTGCATGAAAAGCATAAAAATAGTATGCACATAAAATCTGGATTGATTCATAACTGTTTGATGCACAGGTTCGCTGGTTCAAAGATGGTGCTGAGATCAGAAAAGGCAAAAAGTATGAGATTATAGCCAAGGGATTACAGCGTATACTCATTATCAGCAAGGCAGTATTTGATGATGAAGCAGAATATGAATGTGATGCAAGGACATCCAAGTCCTCTGGAATGCTGACAGTTGTCGGTAAGTTTTGTTTCAGCCATTGTTCTAAAATCGAACTAAAAATAAAGACATTAATGATAATTTATTTTGCCTTGCAGAGGAGGAAGCTAGATTTACAAAGAACCTTTCCAATGCTGAGGGCACAGAAACCGACAGCATTAAGATGATTTGTGAGGTCTCGAAACCCAGTGCAGAGGTTACATGGTACAAGGGTGACCAGGAGATCCCCGAGGGTGGTAGATATGAACATGTTGCTGATGGGAGAAAGAGAATTCTCATCATACAGGACCTCCGTATGGATGATGCTGGCGAATATCAGTGCAAACTGCCTGCTTCTGAAACAAAAGGAACTTTAAAGATCAGTGGTAAGTTTTAAGCTTTCTTAAAGTTTTTATTTTTAAACTTGCTGTTATATTAAAGTCCAGCTATTCCTTTATTGCATTGTTGTACCTAAAATTGACTTTCTTTATTGCTTTAGAATTGGCAGCTGAGTTTATCGCTAGACCCCAAAACCAAGAGGCTGTTGAGGGTGAAAAGGCTGAGTTTGTTTGCTCAGTGTCTAAGGAAAACTATGAAGTCAAATGGTTCAAAGGCGACAAAGAAATTACAACTGATGATAAGTATGAAATTGTTATTGATGGCAAGAGGAGGGCACTCATTGTCAAGAACTGCGAGCTGAAAGATGAGGGTGCCTTCACTGCCCACATTGGCTCTGTAAAGGCTTCAGCAGGCTTGGTGGTGATTGGTAAGTGTGATTGGTACATTTTAATACGTTTCTGTAAATGTCTGCAAATGTTTCATTTTTACTTGCTTTTTTAATTTTTTTTTTTATTTAATTTTAATAAATTGGACTAAAAACGAGTACCATTATTTGTCTCATTAGAAAAACTGAGGATAATCACTCCCATCAAGGATACCCAAGTAAAGGAAGGACAAGAGATTGTTCTTAACTGCGAAGTGAACTCAGAGGGAGCTAAAGCCAAATGGCTGAAGAATAATGAGACCATGTTTGAGAGCAGCAAATTTGTCTTGGTTCAGAGAGACAATGTGTTCTCTCTGAGAATAAAAGCTGCAGAAAAATCAGATGAAGCCAGTTATACCATTACACTGACGAACCAACGTGGAGAGCAGGCCAAGTGCTCTGCTAACGTCAATGTACTAGGTGTGTTGTTATTACACATCTGTCTCTTATACATGTGTATTTTGTTGTGCATGTGCAGTGCTGATATATATTTACAATGCTGATATATATTTTTTTGCATTTCAGAGGAAGCCCTCAAAATCATTGAGCAACTAGAGGACTGTGAAATCGAGGAAAAGAAGACTATTACTTTCACTTGCAAAGTGAACAGACCTAATGCGACAGTCCAGTGGATGAAGGCCGGTCAAGAGATTGCTTTCAGCAAACGCATTCTGTATCGTGTGGATAAGAACAAGCACACTCTGACCATTAAGGACTGCAGCCTTGCAGACGAGGGTGAATACAGTGTAGTTGCTGGTGCTGATAAGTCCACAGCAGAACTGATCATCAGTGAGGCACCCACTGACTTCACCGCTCAGCTCAAAGACCAAACCATCACTGAATTTGAGGATGCCGAGTTCACTTGCAAATTATCTAAGGAAAGAGCCCATGGTAAATGGTACAGGAATGGACGAGAAATCAGAGAAGGACCAAGGTGAGTTTTTAACCATGAAACAAAGTATTCTGTAATAATGTAAAAAAAAAAAAAAAAAGTTTGCTAATGATCATGACCCCTTTTTAGATATCATATTGAAAAAGATGGTAAAGAATGCAAGCTTGTAATCAAAGACTGCAGACCAGATGATGAATGTGAATATGCCTGTGGAGTGGAAGACAAAAGGACAAGGGCACGTCTCTTTGTTGAAGGTATTTTTACCCCCAGCCTGTTCCTGTTATTTTTCAAGCCTGGTTATATGATTAGCTAATATCTTCTTTCGTATCTTCCTTTAACAGAGATTCCAGTGGAAATTATCAGGCCACCCACAGATGTATTTGAGCCTCCAGGATCAGACATTGTGTTTGAGGCTGAACTAAATAAGGACAGAGTTGAGGTCAAATGGATGAGGAACAACATGATCATTGTCCAGGGTGACAAATACCAGATGATCAGTGAGGGCAAAGTTCATAGATTGCAGGTCTGTGAGATCAGACCCCGTGATCAGGGAGAATATAGAATTGTTGCCAAGGAGAAGGATGCCAGAGCCAAGCTTGAGCTTGCAGGTATGATACAGTGTTTCCATACTATTACTGCTGCTTTGGTTTCCATGTTAAGAGATAAATGGTGTTAATGTCTTGCATACCTTTCTTTACAGCTATTCCAAAGATTAAGACTACAGATCAGAACCTTGTAACTGATGCTGGAAAGCCTTTTGTCATGGCGGTACCCTATGATGCTTATCCTCGTGCTGAGGCAGAATGGTTTTACAATGACATCAGCCTACCTGGGCAAAACATTGACACATCCAATGAAAGGACAGAGTACAGGCTAAAGGACCCTAAGAAATCAGACCAGGGTCGTTACAAGATTGTCATCAAGAACAAACATGGAACAGGAGAGGCTTTCATTAATCTTGATGTCATTGGTAAGTAGGAAATCAAACTAGATGATTTACAGACAATTTAACTGTATTAGATGTTTAATGAAAATGTTTTTGTAGATGTTCCGGGACCTGTGAAGAACCTGCATGTTGTTGACACTGCTGATGGTGAGGTAAGCCTTGCTTGGGAAGAACCTGAAAGTGATGGTGGAAGCAAGATCTTGGCTTATGTGGTTGAAAGAAGAGACGTCAAACGCAAGACCTGGACAATGGCCACAGACCGTGCCGACATTCCAGAGTACTGTGTTGGCGGATTGCAGAGAGACAACATGTATTTCTTCCGAGTATGTGCTCGCAATAGGGTTGGAAATGGAGAACCTGTAACTACTGATGAGGCTGTTCAAGCCAAAAACAAATTTGGTGAGCTATGCTTCAATTAATTGCTTCGTTTTATGGTAGGAGTTGAAAATGTAATAACTAATTTGATATTGTCTTAAAAAAATATTAAATTTTCTTCTGCTTCTAACAGATGTGCCTGATGCACCTCAGAAGTTTATGGTTGGAGTTGTCAATAGGTTTGGTGCCACGGTTTCCTGGGAACCACCACTTTTTGATGGAGGATCTGAAATCACATCTTATATCATTGAACTGCGTGACAGAACCTCTGTGAAATGGGAGCCTGTTATGGTGGTGAAAGCTGAGGATCGCACAGCCACACTCAATGATGTTGTTGAAAACAAGGAGTATATCTTTAGGGTCAGAGCTGAGAACAAAGCCGGAATTGGCCAGCCAAGCTCTGCCAGTGATCCAGTGAAGATCATGGATCCCATTGGTTAGTAGGGTTTATATTTTGCTCGCTGTGTCTTGAGTCGTTGCAAAAGATGGTGTGAAATATTAAATTTTGTCTCCTTTTACAGAGAGGCCAAGTCCACCTCTAAACTTCAACTACACAAATCAGACCAAAGATTCAGTTCAGCTGTCATGGGAAACACCCATCAGCAATGGAGGCAGTATGATT
This sequence comes from Enteromius treurensis, assembly GCA_032275025.1. Classification (NCBI taxonomy): domain Eukaryota; kingdom Metazoa; phylum Chordata; class Actinopteri; order Cypriniformes; family Cyprinidae; genus Enteromius; species Enteromius treurensis. The sequence goes on from JAUCMU010000151.1 coordinate 18,078,999, forward strand.
ACAGGCTACATCATTGAGAAGTGTGAAGATGGTTCTGACAAGTGGCTGAGATGTAACGCTAGGCTTTGCCCTGACCTTTACTACAGGGTATGTCTCATTGTTTAATTGTGTTTTAAATTTAACAAAATGTATAGTTATATGAATATATAAGTTTATTTATGTATCCTACTTCCTACTTTAAGGTTTCTGGACTGAAGTTTGGTCAGAAGTATCACTACAGAGTATGTGCAGAAAATGCTGCTGGGGTTTCTGATCCAGCTGATGCAATCGGGCCACTTTTGGCTGATGATCCTCATGGTATGCCATTTAAAATTTTCCTTAAAGACAGGTAAAAATATACATGCACATAAGTTTTTAAATGTGCAAATTACCGTTTCCACCTTTAGTGGGTCCCACCATGGACCTCAGTGGGTTCAAGAATGGTTTGGAGGTCATTGTTCCCAATGCTCTTGTCATCCGAGTTCCTATTACGGGATATCCTGTGCCCAAACCCAAGTGGACATTTGGTGACAAAGAGCTCACTGCAGGTGATCGTGTTTCCATGGTTACAAAGCCTACATACACCGAACTGGTTGTTGCTCCAAGTGTGCGTCCAGACAAAGGAACGTACACATTACAGTTGGAGAATGATGTGACATCTGTCTCTGGAGAGATCGAAGTCAATGTTATTGGTATGCAAATTTTTTCAACTATATTCTCGTGCTATAATGTTGTTTTTGCACTGTAGTTAATGTACAATCTATTTTTTGCATCTTTTAGCATGTCCAAGTGCACCCAAAGACTTTAAAGTTGCAGAGGTGACCAGACAGCATGTGCATCTAATGTGGGAAGCACCAGATCATGATGGAGGCAGCCCTGTAAGTGGGTACAATATTGAGAAAAGAGAGGTTTCCCGCAAGACTTGGGTTAAGGTAAGCTGTTTTTAACAGTAACTGGTTTACAGAATATGTACATTTTACATACTGAAATATTTATGTTTAAAACATCTGCTCCTTAGGTGATGTCTGGCGTACAGGACCTCGAGTACACTGTCACAGACGTCATTGAGGGCAAGGAGTACCTGTTCAGTGTTATTGCTTGCAACAAATGTGGACCAGGAGAGCCAGCATACATTGATGAACCTGTGAATGTGTCCTCCCCAGCCAGTAAGTCTTAAAAAGTGTTAAATTCTATTAGTTTGAAGGGTATAAATTAAAGAACAGTTTGACAGTGAACCAAACCTCTTTGAAAATCAGCTGTGCCTGACCCTCCTGAGAACCTAAAATGGAGAGACAAATCAGCAAAAAGCATCTTCTTGCTCTGGGAACCTCCCAAATATGATGGTGGCGCTGCTGTGAAGGGCTACATTGTTGATAAATGCCAGCGTGGCACTGATAAATGGGAAGCCTGTGGAGATCCCATTCCTGAACTTAAGTGAGTGGTGACTCTTTATGACCATCCCTGTAATGGAACACAACATGTCTAATAATTATTCAGATATATGTTTAATTGATATCCTTATACGTATCTCAGGTTCCAGGTGACTGGTCTTACTGAAGGTCAGTGGTATGCCTACCGTGTAAGAGCAGTGAACAGACTTGGGGCCAGCCGACCATGCAAGGCTACAGATGAGATCCTGGCTGTAGATCCTAAAGGTTAGTGATCGTGGTCTGCCAGTATAATAGTTAAATAATATTTAGAATTCACTAGGCTATATATTAACATTTTATTATATTACAGAGCCACCAGAAATCCAGCTGGATGTAAAGCTTCTAGCAGGCTTAACGGCTAGGGCTGGCACTAAGATTGACCTACCTGCTGATGTGCTTGGCAAGCCCGATCCGAGAGTAAAATGGACAAAGGCTGACCTTGTCCTGAAACCAGACGATAAGATTACCATCGACACAAAACCTGGCCATTCCACACTCTCCATCGCAAAAACAACCAGATCTGACACAGCCACCTACATCATTGAGGCAGTCAACACTAGTGGCCGTGCCACTGCAACTGTTGATGTCAACATTCTTGGTATGTCTTTTTTCTGTCAGATCAGCATAATCAAATTAAAGAAATCAATGGCGATTCTACATATAATGTTAATTGTATTATGTTGAAAAACAGACAAACCTGGTCCCCCAGCTGCTTTTGATATCACTGAAATCACTAATGAATCGTGCTGTCTGGCCTGGAATGCCCCCAGAGATGATGGTGGCTCACTAGTAACCAATTACATTGTGGAGATGAGACCCATAGATAAAGAAGAGTGGCAGAAACTGTCTGCTACAATCAAACAAACTACTTTTAAAGCCTCCAAGCTCATTCCCATGAAGGAGTATGTCTTTAGAGTATCTGCTGAGAACCAGTATGGCATTGGGACACCTGCAGAGCATGTGCCTATTGTTGCAAAGTATTCATTTGGTAAGCATACAGCTCACTATGTAATGCATATATAATACATTTATGCATTTGTGTATGTATGTGTTTATTTCTTTACTTACAAAATTCATTAACTTTCTCTGTCACGCAGATACTCCTGGGGCACCAACCAGGGTTCAGCCGTCTGATATCACAAAGGATGCTGTAACTCTGACTTGGTATGAGCCTGATGAAGACGGTGGAAGCCCCATCACTGGTTACTGGGTTGAGAGGTTTGATCCGGAGACTGACAAATGGATCAGGTGTAACAAGCTGCCAGTAAAGGACACATCGTACAGGTAAGGATACTCCTTTTAGTTGTGTCTGAACTTAAATGGTGATGGAAGTGCAAAACTCTAGAAAGTCTCAAATTAATGTCACTTTTTCAGGGTAAAAGGCTTGCCAACAAAGAAGAAGTGCAAATTCCGTGTTTTGGCTGAGAATCTTGCAGGACCAGGAAAGCCAAGTGCTGAGACTGACCCAGTTTTGATTAAAGACCCAATTGGTATGTTTTTATATTACTTTTCAATGTTAAAGCAATTAAATAATTCAAATTTGAAGTCATAAATCTCAATTGTTGTTATTTTAGATCCTCCTTGGGCTCCAGGGAAACCATTTATTAAAGACATTGCCAAGACTTCAGCAGACCTGCAGTGGACCAGGCCTGAGCATGATGGCGGGGCTAAGATTGAGTCCTACATAATTGAGCTTCAAAAGACCGGAACTGAGGAATGGGTTCGTGTAGCGGAGGATGTGCCAACAACAGAGCATTTATTGAAGGGTCTGATGGAAAAGCAGGAGTATTCTTTCAGAGTCAAGGCCGTCAATGTTGCTGGAGAGAGTGAACCCAGTGACCCAAGTGACCCTGTTGTCTGCAAAGAGAGACTCTGTGAGTGTTTATAGAAGTGATTTGTTTAATAATTATAGTCACTATCAAGATAATATAATGAAAAATGTATCTAGATATCAGTATCTACAGTAGGTTTCAAAATGCAAGATATTTAATTGTATAAATACAAGTTGAAGTGTGTATGTATGGTTTAACCAGAATATTTTCATAATATCAAACACCAATTTAATAACACATTCTCTGGTTCTTATATTTAACCTGCAATCAACTGTCAAGAATAATATTGATTTTGTATTCTCATTTTGACAGATCCTCCAAATATCCCACGCTGGCTTGAGGTGGTTAACGTTACTAAAATCAACTGTGACCTGAAATGGACTGAACCAGATAGTGATGGTGGCTCTCCAATTACCAACTATGTTGTTGAGAAGAGAGATGTCAGACGCAGGGCCTGGCAGGCTGTGGATACCACAGTGAAAGATACCAAGTATACTGTCACTCCACTGAATGAAGGCTCTCTTTATGTTTTCCGTGTTGCTGCTGAGAATGCCGTTGGTGTAAGCGAGTTCTGTGAACTAGAAGACTCTGTTTTGGCCAAGGACACTTTCAGTAAGTTGAACAATATCTTTATCTGTAGCTATGTTATATACTTGTGTGTGTGTGTGTTTGAGATAGAGAGAGAGCTTTCATTAAAATGAGTCGTTTTGGTCCTTTTTAGCAACCCCTGGACCACCGTACGCTTTGACTGTTGTTGAGGTGTCCAAGAGACATGTTGACCTGAAATGGGAGCCACCCAGCAATGATGGTGGAAGACCCATAGCCAAGTATGAAACATTTTTTGTGTAAAACACTTGTTGTGTAAACTTCAAATAAAATGATATGTATGCTTATGGTGTTCAAGCAAAAAAAAAAGTCTTATGAATCTTCTTTTCATAGGTATGTTATTGAAAAGAAAGAGAAGGTAGGCACACGCTGGGTAAAGTCTGGAAAGACATCTGGCCCTGAATGCAAGTACAAGGTGACTGATGTTGATGAAGGCTCTGAGGTACAGTTCCAGGTCCGTGCTGAGAATGAAGCTGGAGTTGGCGACCCAAGTGAACCTACTGTTATCATGACCATTGAGGATCCCATAGGTATGTTAACTTAATGCATATTTGCTGAGCATGCAATTTACAATACTAACACTTATGATATAAGATTATGTACACACCATAATCTGGATTGATTGATGTGGATTTTAGGTTCACCTTCTCCTCCACTTGAAGTCAAGATTGTTGATGCCAGCAGAGAGCACATCAACATTACATGGAAAGCTCCAGAAAAGAATGGTGGAAGTCCAGTCACAGGCTACCATGTTGAGCTGTCAGAAGCGGGAACTGAGAAGTGGATGAGGATTAATGCTCGTCCTGTCAAAGAGCTCAGGTTTAAGGCTGAGGAAGGCATCATTCCTGAGAAAAAATATGTTCTTAGAGTTCGTGCTATCAATGCTGTTGGAGTCAGTGATCCCTCTGAAATTTCAGATGGTGTCTTTGCCAAAGACCCTGACTGTAAGTACTATTCAGTTATTCATTGTGGATGAATGTTTATGTTTTATGTTTAAGTGTGTGTGTGTATACATAATACACAAACAATAACAGTATATGTATTGTTTTATTGCTCTAGTACTGGTATTTAATACATATTTAAATTTTAAAGGTGCACCAACCATGGATCTCCAGACCCAAGATATTGTAATTGTTGAAGGTGAGAAGATGGACATAAAAATACCATACAGAGCAATACCAAAACCAACAATGGTCTGGAAAAAGGGTGACACTGAATTAAAGGCTGAAGACAGACTGACATTGACATGTGAACTCAATCGTGTTCACCTAGAGCTTCTTAAGTGTAAACACAAAGATGCTGGTGTGTACACTGTTACTCTTGAGAACAGTCTGGGTTCAATAACTGGCACAATCAACGCAAAAGTGATCGGTAAGAAACTGTATAGTTATACTTATTCCATTTGCACACTTGTTTAAAAATACCTTAATACCTCATATTTTCCATTAAAAGGCCTGCCTGGACAATGTAAGGACATCTCTTCCAGTGAGGTCACCAAGAACTCTTGCAAGATCTCATGGGAGCCTCCAGAAAATGATGGGGGTAGCCCAATCTTGCACTATGTTCTAGAGCGCAGGGAAGCTCAGAAAAAGACATTTTTGCCTGTGATGTCTGGTGAAAATGTTTTAAGTTCTGTGGTCAAAGATCTTATGCTCAATGGTGAATATTACTTTAGAGTGAAGGCTGTTAACAAGATCGGTAGTGGTGAGTTTCTTGAACTCCGTAATCCGGTCATAACAGAAGAACAAAAACGTGAGTATAATTCTTTGTTTTATATA
>JAUCMU010000151.1:18084646-18153465 GCA_032275025.1 Enteromius treurensis
TTATTGTTTCATTTTTTATTTATTTTTTTATAATTACAGAACACCCAGACCCACCGATTTATGTTGAAGGACATAATCCCACCTCAAATTCAATCACTGTTACTTGGATGGCACCACCATTTGATGGTGGTTGCCCAATTACAGGGTACATTCTTGAGAAGATTGAAAAAGATGGTGACAGATTTGAAAGATGTGTTCCAAATCTGGTACCTGGTTTCTCCTACACTGTCACTGGCTTGACGGAAGGAAAGGAATACCAGTTCCGTGTCCGTGCAGAAAACATTGCCGGACCAAGCGACCCATCTCGAAGTACACCATTGATTAAGGCTGCTGATCCTGTTGGTATGTTAAAAAACTAAATCTATTACAGTTTCATTTCAAATCTCATATGTGTCAAGTAAAACATTACATATAACTTTTTGGTGGTGGTGGTGGTGGTGTTTTTTTTTTTTTAGACCCACCGAAGGTTTCACTCCATGCCCGAATTGCATCTGGCCTCAGTGTCAAAAAGGGCGAAGAGATTAGATTGGATGCTTACATATCTGGATCTCCCTACCCAACTATTACTTGGCTCAGAAATGATGAGAATGTGAGGCAGCCACCAGCGAAGAAGAAACCAGAAATTGTGAAAAAGAAGAAAAAGAAGTCTGTTCAACCTGAACCTGAAGAAGAATTTCATCCACCACTTTTAGATCGCTTGTCATTTGACCAGACCAAAAGGGATGAAACTGCTCTGATGGTGCGTGATGCTGTCAGAACAGACCATGGAATGTTCACTATTACACTTGAAAATCCCCATGGTGTTGCAACAGCATCATGCGAAGTCAATGTTCTTGGTGAGTTACTTTTGGAACTATAATGAGTATCATCCTAAGCATTTATTTAATGACAAAAATAGGGCTATCAAGTTTAACATATTAACTTAATTAGTTATGAAAAAATTAGATTAAAATAATTTAATATTTTAATATTCCCCTAGACCTGTATCTTACAGTCCACACAGTTGACTGTGTATTAACACACAGACAATTGTTGACGAATATGAACTCCATAAATGCTGTTATGACCTAAAATTCAAGATACTTGGGCAAAAATACCCCTGTATAAGTCTTTGTCTTTACTTTTTCATTTAATGCATTTAGAGATTTGTATTTCACAGTCAAATGTGTTTGTGATTAATTATTCAACACATAATGTAATTTAGTAGTTTATGATTTTTAATCGAATGACAGTCCTAGAAAAAAATGTCTTTTTTGTAACTTTCTGCTTCTTGTAACTTACAGATAAGCCTGGCCCCCCTGTTAACTTTGCATTTGATGAGATCAGGAACACATCTGTTGTTTGCATGTGGGATGCACCTCTTGATGATGGTGGCAGTGAGATCATTAACTACATACTGGAAAAGAAAGACAACACTACTGATGAGATTGGTTGGGTAACTGTGACCTCGACACACAGGGGATACAATTACCCTGTAACCAAGCTTATTGAAGGAAAAGAGTACATCTTCAGAGTCACAGCTGAAAACAAGTTTGGCTGTGGACATCCATGCTACTCTGAACCACTTATTGCAAAGAATCAATTTGGTAAAATTATATTTTAGTTACACTTTAATTGGTACTTGTCTTATATTATGGTTTATCTAAAATTATTTGAAAATATTATTGAAAATATTGGAAACATTGTTTTACAGAACCACCCGATGCTCCCAATATGCCAAGAATTGGAGAGGTCACCTCCAGCACAGTTGCTCTCAGCTGGCATGAGCCAAAGGACAATGGTAGCCCTATCTTGGGCTATTGGGTTGAGAGACGTGAAGTCAACAGCAAATATTGGACCAGAGTGAACAGCAATCTTCTTAGTTCACTGTCAGTTAAGGCTGAGGGTCTTTTGGAAGGGCTTGTTTACGTGTTCAGGGTCTGTGCCGAAAATCTTGCTGGCCCGGGAGAATTCAGTCCCCCGACTGACCCTCAGACTGCAATGGATGCAATTTGTAAGTGTGAAAAATAAAAACTAAACATTAAAATATGGGTTTAAATATATTTTTTAATCAGTATAAAATGTATGGTATAACTTTACGTTATCAGCTTATTGAGGCAAAGGTTGTAGTTAATAGTGGAAAATGGTCCCCAAACTGAAGTTATACTGACTATATCCAAATGATTTTATAATTTGATTAAATGTAACACTTGTTTTGCAGTACCTCCTGGCCCTCCTGTACCAAAAATTGTTGATGTCACAAATACAACTATCGATATCAGTTGGGTACCTCCATTGTACAATGGTGGTGGAGAAATTCTTGGATATCATGTTGAGCGCTGCCTAGTTGGAGAGAAGGACTGGGTTCGCTGTACTGAGTTTAGATGCAAAGACCGCAAATACACAGTGGCTGGACTGACTGAGGGAGCTGACTATTACCTTCGTGTATATGCTGTAAATGAAGCAGGTCATGGAGCACCAGGCATGACTGAACCTGTTCAGGCCAAAGAGCCAGAAGGTATGTTAAAAAAACAACTTGTGGTACGTTCTCCTTTCTACAAACATTGAATGCAACAGAGAATCTCAAACTCTTTAAGAAATTAGGCCCAATTTAAATATGTCAGAATTACTTTGCCCATTTTAGTGAAATTATGATCAAATTTTTAATCTGTACTTGAATTTACAGAGGCCCCAGGGGTTGAGTTTGATGTCTCTGTAAGGAACGGAGTCCTCATTAGAGCTGGAGAAACATTGCGTCTCCCTGCTGTTGTTACTGGACGCCCTGTACCAGAAGTTAAGTGGGCAAAAGATAATGCAGAGCCAGACAAGGAACACACAGTTATTGAGACAGAAGGAAAAAACAGCAGTTTAACCATCAAAAATGCTTTGAGGACTGACCATGGCATATACCAGATCACAGGTACCAACCCCAGTGGAACCAAGTCTGCCTCCGTTAAGGTGGATGTGATGGGTAAGTCAAATTATTTTATTTAAAGTATTTTTTTGCTAATAAAACCTCAAATGTGACCACTCATTGGGATGTTTTCTTTCTTTTTTTTTAATACAAAAGATGTCCCGGGACCAGTAGTTGATCTTAAGACAGTTAATGTGACCAAGAAAATGATTTCACTCACCTGGTCAGATCCTCTGGATAATGGTGGAAGTGACATCATGGGCTATGTTGTTGAACGAAAAGATGCAAAAATGCACATTTACAGACAACCCTTAGAGGTTGCTGCTTGCAAATGTGACATTGTTGGTCTTCTTGATGGAGAAGAATATATGTTCCGTGTAGTTGCAAGGAACAAGTATGGTCTTGGTGCTCCTGTTGATCTTGGACCTGTTTTAGCAGTGGATCCTAAAGGTAAATAAAACGAAATTCATGAGAACAATACATTTTATCTTGTACTTGAAACTACATTTAAATTATGTTTAATTTGTAATCTGCATTACTTGTTTTCATACAAAAGCAATAAACAATGTTGACTTTATTGAAATTTTAGGAGTTCCATCTGCCCCAGAGAAACTGCACTATAAGGAAAGGACCAAGAGCACTATTACTTTGACTTGGGAACCTCCTCGTAGCGATGGTGGTTCTCCAATCAGAGGCTACTATATTGAAAAGATGAGACAAGACAGCAACGAATATGATGTTGCCAATCGCCAACTGTGCAAAGACCTCACCATCACTCTGGAAAATCTGTCTGAGAATATGATGTATGACTTCAGAGTCAAAGCTGTCAATGAAGTTGGTGATGGAGAACCATCCAAACCAATCAGTGTGAATATTCAGGATGATGAACGTATGTATCACTCCACGTAACAAAATTCACTGACAACTTTTATACACATTTCGTTTTGGTTTTTAATTAAATTGATGCCTTATTATTTCCATTTATTTTTTCCTCTATTTTAGTTATACCAACTGTAAAGTGGTTGAAGTTCTTTAAGAGTGATGCTATTATTGTCAAGAAAGGAGCGGCTATTGAAATTCCTGCTGAGATTGTTGGCCTACCCTTGCCTACATTTGAGTGGACAAAGAATGGAGTAGTTATCGACCAGCCTACTGAGACAATGACATTGGAATCAGAGGAACTTAACAGGCAAACTATCAATACCAAAATTGGTATTCCTGAAACTATAAGAAAAGACACAGGCATTTACAAGTTAACTGCCACAAATACCCGTGGAGTAGGCCAATGCACAATCCGAGTGGATATTTTGGGTAAGACTTTAAATTGTATTCAGTATTTGATTTTACTTAAACGTTTAGAATTTTCAACAAATGGGAAGTAGTATTGGGAGTTACGAGTTAAACAGTGCTTTTGCGTGTAATTATGTTGGACACAACCCTCTTTTTTTCAGCAATACTGCTGGAAGATTACATTTGATACATTGAGGGGGTGTCCTAACTGTGGTGTTATTTTCCTAGATCGCCCATTGCCACCAAGAAACATTGTTGTGTCTGAAATCAAAGCTGAGTCCTGCTACCTTACCTGGGACGCTCCAGAGGACAATGGTGGAAGTGACCTCACTAACTACATCATTGAGAAGAGAGATGCCAGCAAAAAGAAGTCTGACTGGGAACAGCTGACATGCTGCATCATAGACAGACGTTATGGGGTTAATATATATATATATATATTAACACATATTAACATACATATTCCTTCTTTTTATATTGAGACTGTGGTATGTGCTTTTAAATGCTCTAAATGTGTTTTAATACATTTTTGTAGGTGTACAAGTTGGAGGCCTATGGTACATACCAGTTCCAGATTAAAGCTGAAAACAAGTACGGGCTCAGTGATGGATGTGAATCAGAAAAGGTTGTACTCAAAGATCCATTTGGTCTTCCTGGGCCACCCCAGAGGCCAAGGATTATTAGTCACACTCGCTCATCCATGCTGGTCGCTTGGGATCCTCCAAAAGACAATGGTGGCTCAACCATTCAAGGCTATTGGCTTGAAAAGAGAGAGAGAGGAGCTGTATACTGGAGTCGTGTTAACAGGGCTCCAGTGACAAAACCAGCAGTCAGGGGCCTGGAATACAATGTGCTCCACCTTATTGAGGGTTCCGAGTACAAGTTCCGTGTTATGGCTCAGAATGCAGCTGGTGTTGGACCTCCAAGTGAAGCAACAGAGTGTGTGTTTGCGCTTGATCTAAGAAGTAAGTAATATTTCTTATTTTAATAGATTTAAGAATTCCAGGTTCTAATTAATAAAACTTTGCATTCTTGCTTGTTAATTATAGAACCACCAAGTCAACCACCAGCACCTGAAGTAGCAGACAAAACCTCAAGTACCGTGAGCCTTTCTTGGGCCCCACCAGAAAAAGATGGAGGAAGTCCATTAAAGGGTTACATTGTTGAAGCTCAGGATGAAGGTTCACATGAATGGAGACGGATTAATACACCGGATAAGCTGATCCTAACCAATTCATACACTGTGTCAGGGCTTAAAGAGAATAAGAAATGCAGGTTCAGGATTGTTGCTCTCAATGCTGCTGGTGAATCTGAGCCAAGTCCCAGAACTGCCGATACCATTGTTCAAGATATTCTGGGTAAGCCTTATTTTGTGTAGATGTGTTGCAGTAATATAGAATAATACTTAATACATACATGTAGAAAGGTATCTATGATTAAAGATATGTGTTGCTCAACATGTTCACAGAGGAACCTATCATTACCTTGGAGGTCACAGCTAATGAGCTTCTCAATTGCCGCGCTGGAACAACCATCAAGATTCCAGCCACCATCTCTGGCAAACCTATTCCGAATGTTACATGGGACTTTGATGGAACTGCCCCAACAGAGAAAAAGAATGAGCGTCATACTTTGCCAGAGGATTCGGAAGTACGATTATTTATTTTTTTCCCCAAAACGCTCTGTTTGGACTTACCAAAACTAACATGCATTATTCAAATAACACATTTTACATTTAAACTTTGCAGATATCATCCAGCGATAAGACCTCAGTAGTGACAATCCCTGAATGTAAAATAAACCACTCTGGGCGATACATCATCACTGCCAACAACCAGGCTGGCACCAAAATCGTTAAAGTGCGCGTGAATGTACTTGGTAAGCAACAGTATATTTAAAAAACAAAACATCACAATCTGAAGCAGTAGTAGCTTCATTACACATACGTTTAGATGTATGTATCGTATCACTTAAAATCATATCTCATTAAATAATTACTCTTTTTTTTTTTTTTTTTTTTTTAGATTTGCCTGGAGCTCCTAAAGATATCAAAATCAGTGACATCACACGTGGAACATGTAGACTAAGCTGGAAGCCACCAGACTGTGATGGAGGTGACAGAATCAAGAGCTACTTTGTTGAGAAAAAGACTGTTGAAGGAAAGGCTTGGACAAAGGTCAACCCAGCTTGCGCAACACAGTCCTTAGTTGTGCCAGACCTCATTGAAGGACAGGAATACTTGTTCCGTATAAGAGCTGAGAATTGCTTTGGTTTGGGACCTCATATTGAAACCATTCAGCGGACTAAAACCAGAGATCCTATTCGTAAGTATATTTTGCAAACAAGTCTGACATTTTAAAATGCTTAAATGCAGTTTATCCTGATTATTCAAATCACAAAAATGTTTGCAGATCCTCCTGATCCTCCCACAAGAGTCAAAATCGTTGACATGTCCAAGGGCATTGTGACTCTGAAATGGAAGCCACCAAAGAATGATGGTGGTGCACCTGTAACTCACTACAACGTTGAGCGTCTATGGTGGGATAGCAGTGGAAACCAGCAAGAATCCTGGAGACAGTGTAACCGCCGTGATATTGACACCACCTCCTTCAAAGTAGAGGACCTCCACCAGGGTGCTGAATATGAATTCCGTGTTAAGGCTGTGAATGAGGCTGGTGCCAGTAGACCATCCTCTACAGCAGGACCCATCATTATTAAGGACCAGAACAGTGCGTACAAAGCAACACACAATAAAATAATTGTAATGAATTAGGATTGCACAGTGTGCAAATTCATTTTTGTTCCTTTCACTTGTAGGGGCACCTTCCATTGAGCTTCCAGAATTCATGGAGGTTGAACAGGGTGCAGATATTCAAATTGTTGCTAAGATTAAGGGCTGTCCATTTCCAACACTCACATGGCAGAAGGCTCCTCCTCACAAAAGTGAAAACAAGGTCGATGTTGAGTACGATGAGCACATCAACAAACTTGTTTCTGATGATAGCTGCACACTGCTGATTCAGCAGGGCAAACGCTCAGATACTGGCCTCTACACTCTTACTGCCAGCAACAGCCTTGGCACCACTTCCAAGGAAATGAGGCTTAATGTTCTAGGTAAATTTCAATAATATTTTTTTTCATATGAAGAGTTATAGGTGGTGTTGTTAGAAGTAACATAATGCTTCTTTTAAACAGGGCGTCCTGGGGCTCCATCTGCACCCATCAAATTTGAGGAAATTCGTGCAGAACAGATAACGATGTCATGGTTGCCTCCTAAGGATGATGGTGGCTCCAAAATTACAAACTACACTATTGAGAGACGTGTTGCCAACAGGAAGACTTGGATACCTGTCACTAGTGAGCCCAAAGAGAGAATATTCACTGTCGAAAATCTTATGCCAGGCCATGAGTACATTTTCAGGATTAGGGCTCAAAACAAATATGGTGTTGGTGATCCTCTTGATAGTGAACCTGAAGTAGCCAGAGATGTGTTCCGTAAGTATTCATTCACATAGTTAAAGTTTAACTCATTAGAAACGTTGTACTGTATATTTAGATTACATTTATATCACTGTAAAGCACTGATGTTATTTTATGTCTATTTCTAGTGCCACCTGGACAATGTGAAAAGCCAACACTTTCTAGCATCACAATAGACTCCATGACTGTGAACTGGGAAGAACCAGACTCAGATGGAGGCACTCCAGTTACAGGCTACTGGCTCGAGCGTAAAGAAACTACATCTAAACGATGGAGCAGAGTAACCCGTGATCCAGTCAGGCCCATGCCACTTGGTATATCACACAGAGTCACAGGGCTCATTGAGGGATCTCAGTATTTGTTCCGTGTGACAGCAATAAATGCCGCAGGATGTGGACCTCCAAGTGAGCCATCTGAACCAACATTTGCTAGAGATCCAATAGGTAGGAAAAACAATACAGTCTGAGATTTAATATCATATCATATGTTATTAATAGAGACTCAAACTATGACAAATCCACTTTTCTTAGCTCCTCCTTCTCCGCCAACCCCAAAAGTCACGGACTGGACTAAGACTACAGCAGACTTGGAATGGATACCACCATTAAAGGATGGAGGTTCAAAGATAATGGGTTACCATGTTGAATACAAAGAGGAGGGCACAGAAGCATGGGTCAAGGTTTGTTAAATATTTATATATATACCTAAATATATTTAAATATTTTAATTTTAGCGAAACATGTTCATACATTCTTTACAATAAATCTTCCTTCTGTTCCAGGCTAAAGACAAGGAAGTTAGAGGAACTAAATTTGTGGTCACTGGACTAAAAGAGAATGCATTTTATAAGTTTAGAGTTTTGGCATTAAATGCTGCAGGTCTGAGTGAACCAGGTGAAGTTTCTGATGCTCTTGAAATGAAGGACCGGATAAGTAAGTCTCAGTGATTCAACATTCTCCAAATTAAGTGTTATTTTAATGCTTGTGTGGAGAAAAATTTATATTGCATATAAATGCATGTTTTTTGTTAATTTTTTTTTTGTCATTTCAGTTTTGCCAGTCCTTGAGCTGGACATTTCAGTAAAGGAGAAGATGGTTATTCATGCTGGAGGTGTTATTCGTATCATCGCATATGTGTCAGGTCAACCTCCACCTGTAATAACATGGAGCAGAGATGGGGTTCCAGTCCCATCAGAAGCTGTTATTGAAACCACATCAATCAGCTGCTCCATGGTAATTAAAGACTGCACTAGGGCACAGAGAGGCGTTTATACAATAACAGCCAAAAATGATGGAGGAGAAGTGAAGAAGAATGTTATTGTTGATGTTGTTGGTAAGTGAGAATTGTCAGGCAAAAATAATATACACATCACTGTGAAATTGCTACATTAGGGAAAGTACAGTTTCTTATCTAATTTTGTTGCTTCAGATATCCCCGGTCCAGTGGGGGCACCATTTACAGCAGAAAACCTTACAAGTGATTCATGCAAACTAAACTGGTTTTTCCCTGATGATGATGGTGGATCTGCCATTTCCAACTACAAAATTGAGAAACGTGAAGCTGATCGCAAGGCTTGGACAGCTTGCTCCTATACAGCTGGGAGACAAAATGCTATAGTAAATAACCTTGTGCTTAAAAAGGCATATTTTTTCAGAGTTGCAGCTGAAAATGCAATTGGAGTAGGTCCTTTCTGCCAAACATCATGTGACATTGAGATTAAGGATCGTATTAGTAAGTTTTTTTTTTTTTCTTTTCTTCCTGCTTTAAAAATACAGTAGCTTGAAACTGTATTAAATGCAACTGTAAAATAAAATTCTACATTGAGCTAATCATCATTTGACCTTTTTTACTAGATGTTCCAGACCGGCCAGAAGATCTTGCAGTGACTGCCGTCACAAAAGACTATATCAGTGTGACATGGCAGCCACCTAAGTATGATGGAGGGTCTGAAGTGATATCCTACATTATTGAGGCTCGCATGATTGGCAAAGACAAGTTTGTCAGACTGACCAAGGAGACATTGATGGATAGGAAATATACTTACGACGGTCTTCGCGAAGGCGACACATATGAGTTCCGTGTCAGTGCAGTGAATGAAGTTGGTCCAGGCAAACCATCCTTCTCCACTAAGCCAATTACATGTAAAGATGAACTTGGTTAGTGTTTTTTTTTTTTTTAGCTGTCCAACTGTTCTGCATTTGGTACACACCATTACACAAACATCATTAACACTTATATAACAGTTAATGATGTGCTTTTTCCCCTCTTCCCATTTAAGAGCCCCCTACAATTGAGCTCGACTTCCGTGATAAGGTTGTCGTTCGTGTTGGTGAAAGCTGTGCACTCCAAGGACGGTATACTGGAAAACCAGCACCATCTGTCACCTGGTCAAAAGATGAAAAGGAACTAAAAGCAGATGACCACATCAAGTTCAAAAACACAACTAATACAATGTGCCTGGGTATTATTAAAGCTCAGCGTGGACACAGTGGCAAATACTGTGTGACAGTTGAAAACTGTACTGGTGCTCGTAAAGGCATCTGTAATGTCACAGTTGCAGGTAAGTCTCATAAAAAAGACAAAAGTTTACCAAATATGAATATAGAATAAAGTAAAATAAAATATTTTGGACCAATCATATATTGTGCACTTTTAGATCGTCCATCGCCTCCAGAGGGCCCAGTTGTATTTCAGGAAGTTCACAGAGATCATATGGTTATTTCCTGGAAGCCCCCTCTTGATGATGGTGGATGTGAAATTTCTAACTACATCATTGAGAAGAGAGATGTAAATAGGGACATGTGGACAACTGTAACATCTGCCACCACAAAAACCCATTGCAAAGTGCCTAAACTTGTAGAAGGTCGTGAATACATCATGAGAATTAGTGCGGAGAACATGTATGGCATAAGCGACCCACTGGAATCAGAAGAGATGAAAGCTAAAGATCTGTTTAGTATGTAAAAACATACAACATATTGTCCATTAAAGCTGTAAAAATGTTACGTTTTGTTCCTGATATCATTCATCTTATTACAGGGGTACCTGAGGCTCCTGAGCCACCCACCTTAAAAGATGTCTTCCATGATTCAGCATTGGTAATTTGGAACCGTCCTCGTGATGGCGGGAAGCCCATCACAAACTATATATTGGAGAGGAAGGAGCCCTCAGCTAAGAGATGGTCTCGTGCAACCAGAGATCCAATCTACCCTGCTACACAGTATAGGGTACAAGACCTCGTTGAAGGCTGTGAATATGAATTCCGTGTAATGGCAGAGAATGAAATTGGCATTGGAGATCCTAGCCTTCCCAGTAAATCTATTCTTGCTAAGGATCCCATTGGTAAGCATTAATGATTTCATGGTTTCTGTATCTTAATGAATATCAAGAAATAGTACATTTGATAATTCTTTATTCACTTACTCTTTAATAGTTAAGCCAAGCCCACCTGTTTTGCCTGAAGCTGTTGACAAGACTAAAGATTCTGTAAGTCTGTCATGGCGTGTTCCTCGCCATGATGGTAAAGGAAAAATATTTGGTTACTTGATTGAGTACCAGAAACCCGGTGCAATCGAATGGAACCAGGCAAATGAAACTCCTGAATCATGCCCAGACACCAAGTTTGTTGTGACAAATCTACCAGATGGTGGAGAGTTTCTATTCAGAATTATGGCTGTGAATGCAGCTGGAAAATCTGAGCCTGCTTTTGTCAAGGACCCAGTAAAGGTTCATGACAGACTTGGTAATTTCCTCCTTTTTCTTTTCTTTTCATATTCAGAAAACAGTAGTGTTAAAAGGCAGCTGTTGTTTTATAATTCAACTTATTAAACTGATTGTATGTTACTGACATATTGGAAGATATAATAATATTAGTAATTCCTATTCTTTTAATCTCAATTCTCATGCAGAGGAGCCAGAGTTGCTGTTAGATGCCAATATGGCACGTGACCACCTTGCCATGGTTGGGACAGACATCACACTCAGTGCCAAATTTAAGGGCATGCCAATCCCCACTGTCTCTTGGAAAAAGAATGATGGTGAAGTTCCTGCTCATTGTCTTACTGAGGTCACAGCAAGTGGAAGCAAACTTCACATTAAGAAGTGTACCCGTGCTGACTGTGGCAATTATACCATCACTGTTCAAAATGCAGCTGGCACAAAGTCTGCTACATGCACTGTTCTCGCTCTGGGTATGAATGTTTTAAGAACAACACCTAACAGTAAACAATGATCAATGAAGTCTAATGATCAACTTGTTATCTAGATAGATAAATGTATATACATTTTTTTTATTTAGATAAACCTGGACCACCAAAGAATTTGAAAATCTCTGAAGTCACTAGTGAATCAGCTTACCTGACATGGCAAAAGCCAGAAGATGATGGTGGCGCCGTGATCTCCCACTATATTGTGCAAAAGAAAGATGTAGCAGCTGAGAACTGGGTTCCAGTTTGTGCTGCATCTAAAAAGCTTAGCCTTATGGCTCAATATCTGATGGAGGGAATTCAGTATCTCTTCAGAGTTGCAGCTGAGAATCAGTTTGGCAGGAGTGCATTTGTTGAAACCACCAAACCTATCAAGGCAATTGATCCACTTTGTAAGTATTTAATGTAATGTTTCTTTTAAAAGCTTGACTATTTTATACCAATTTGTTAAATTAATTTGTATATTTTTACCTAAAGATCCCCCTGGTCCACCAAAAAATCTGCATCATGTGGATGCAGACAAAACTGAAGTATGGCTTCAGTGGGAGTGGCCTGATCGCACAGGTGGAAGTGAAATCACCGGATTCATTGTTGAGCATCAAGAAGAAGGTTCTACTGACTGGGTGACCTTCAAGACTGTCAGCAATCCTCAATGCCATGTTACTGGACTTGTGGAGGGCAAAACTTACAGATTCCGTGTAAAATCACAAAATGCAATTGGCATAAGCCGACCAGACACCAGTGTACCAATTACTTGCCAGGAAAAAACCTGTAAGCCTACACAATAATATTATATTATATAAAAATTACTGACAACATATTACATTTTATTATGCTCAATGGTAATACCATTTTTCTTTTTCAGTGGCTCCAACTATTGAAGTTGATGTGAAGCTTATTGAGGGTATTGTTGTGAAAGCTGGAAGTACAATCGTCCTACCAGCGCTCATGCAAGGAATTCCAACTCCAACAGCCAAGTGGCAAAGTGAAGGAAATGAGCTCAAAACTGAGGGCAAATTTAAGATTGTTACTGAAGGAAATTCGACTGTCTTGACTATTACTGAATGTGTCAGAACTGACAGCGGAGAATATGGTCTAACTGTGGCAAACCCTGC
This sequence comes from Enteromius treurensis, assembly GCA_032275025.1. Taxonomy (NCBI): domain Eukaryota; kingdom Metazoa; phylum Chordata; class Actinopteri; order Cypriniformes; family Cyprinidae; genus Enteromius; species Enteromius treurensis. The sequence continues at coordinate 18,097,630 of JAUCMU010000151.1, forward strand.
TGGAAGCAAGTCTGTTGCTCTACATGTTACAGTTCTTGATGTTCCATCTGCTCCACTTGGTCCCATAAATATCCTTGAGGTGACCCCTGATCATATGATAATCCAGTGGAGAGCACCAAAAGATGATGGTGGCACACCTTTGATGAACTATGTGGTAGAGAAGAAGGATGTCAAGAAGCCTTGGGAGCCATGGTCAGTTGTGAGTTCTGGAAGCGCTAGCATGAAGGCCAAAGTCCCACGTTTGGAGAAGGGACGTGAATATATTGTACGTGTACGTGCTGAGAATAAAATTGGCATTGGTGCTGGTCTTGAAAGTCCTCCCACTATTGCCAAGCATATGTTTGATCCACCAGGTCCTCCTGGCCAACCAACATGTTCTGACATAACAGAAAATGCAGTAACAGTCTCATGGACTGAACCAGAAATTGATGGTGGAAGCCCTGTGAGTGGCTACATTGTTGAGCGCAGGGAGATGACTGGTAAATGGATTCGTGTCAACAAAACACCAGTTTTGGATGTAAGATACAGGGTCTGTGGTTTGTTTGAGGGCAATACCTATGAATTCAGAATCTTTGCAGAAAACGTTGCTGGTGTAAGTAAGCCTTCATATCCATCAGACCCAATAAAAGCTAAACGTCCAATTACTCCTCCAGGGCCTCCAAGTAACATTAAGCTCAAGGACTGGAGCAAGTCATATGCAGATTTGGTATGGACCAAACCTTCCAGAGATGGTGGCAGCCCCATCCTTGGCTATGTTGTTGAATGCCAGAAATCAGGTTCTGCACAGTGGGATAGAATAAACAAGGATCTAATTAAGTTTTGTGCATTTAGAGTGCCTGGACTTAGTGAAGGTACAGAGTACAGATTTCGTATTAAAGCCTCAAACAAGGTTGGAGATGGTGAGCCTAGAGAACTCGCAGAGACTGTGCTTGCCAAAGACATTCTTGTTCCCCCTGATGTAACTGTTGATGTTGCTTGTCGTGACCTACTAACAGTTAGAGCAGGGCAAATCATCAACCTTGTTACCCGTGTTAAAGGCAGACCTGACCCTGAAATCACTTGGACTAAAGATGCAAGAGTTTTAGGGAGAGATAAACGCACTGAGATGAACAATAACTTCCCTCTTGTTGAGCTGGTAATTCAGGAAGCTGTAAGAGCTGATTATGGAAAATATGCAATTCAAGCAAAGAATAGCAGTGGTCAAGCACAAGCTACAATTATTGTCAATGTACTAGATATTCCAGGACCCTGTCAGAATTTGAAGGTTGCTTATGTGACTAAAGACTCTTGTATGGTTTCTTGGGAAAATCCAGAGGATAACGGTGGCACTGAAATTACTAATTATATAATTGAGTGCAGACAACCAAGTCAAAGAGGATGGACTGTTGTTTCTTCTGACTGCACCAAACGACTTCTCAAAGCTCCACTTGTCCAGAATTGTGAATATTTCTTCCGTGTGAGTGCTGAGAATAAAATTGGAGCTGGTCCCCCAACAGAAACAAAAGCACCAGTCCTTGCTGTTGATCCAGTTGAGAAACCCGGTGAGCCAGAGAACTTCCAAATCGCTGAAATCGGCAAGACATTTGTCTTTCTCAAGTGGAAGAAACCAGAATATGATGGTGGTAGTCGCAACCTTGCTTACCATATTGAAAAGAAGCCTAAAGAAGCAGATGAATGGGAAAGATTACACAAAGGTGCTATAAAGGAAACCTATTTCATGGCTGACAGATGCATTGAGAACCAAATTTATCAATTTAGAGTTCAAACAAAGAATGAGGGAGGAGAGAGTAACTGGGTGACAACAGCTGAAGTTCTTGTAAAAGAGGAACTTGTACAGCCAGAGCTCAAAGTCAAACTGGTGGGTGTTCTTGTTGTTAAAGCTGGAGATGCTGTTCCAATTGAGGCAGAGCTTATAGGTAAACCTCAGCCTGATATAAAATGGTCTAAAGAGGGAGACACTGCAGATATCATGAAAAACCCAAGAGCACAAGTTGAAACTGGCACCAATTTCACAAAATTCTTGTTTACAAATTCAAGACGTGGAGATACTGGAAAATACATCATTACTGCAACAAATGCTGCTGGAACCTGCTCCGCTGAGGCCAAGGTGAATGTTCTCGACAGACCAGGTCCTATTAGAGACCTGAAAGTGTCAGACATTTCTGTAGACAGATGCAAGCTTACATGGGAGATACCAGCAGATGATGGGGGTTGTGAGATCTATAACTACATCATAGAAAAATGTGAAACAAAGAGAGGTGTATGGTCAATTCATTCAGCAGCTATTATTACCAATTCAGCTAAAGTGACCCGCCTTATTGAAGGAAATGAATACATCTTCAGAGTGAGAGCTGAGAACAAGATGGGTGCTGGCCCTGCTGTCGAAACGGAGTCCATTGTTGCAAGGACACAGTTCAGCAGACCAGGTGCTCCTGATGCTCCAGAAGTTACCAAAATTACAAAAGATGAAATGGTTGTTATGTGGTGCTCTCCTGATAATGATGGCGGAAAACCTATAACTGGTTATATTCTTGAGAAAAAAGAAGAGCATGCCATTCGGTGGGCCCCTGTTGTTAAGTCCCCAATTTCAGGGACACAGATGACTGTTACAGGTTTACTGCCTAATCATGAATACCAATTCCGTGTCAAGGCTGAAAATGAAATTGGAGTTGGAGATGCAAGCAAGCCATCCAGATCGTTAACAGCAAGAGATCCAGTTGGTATGTCAAATTACAGCAAAATAATTGGTAAAATGTTTGTTGATGTATTTAAGATAATAATAAAAACAGTAGAATAGTGCAAATAGATAAGATAAAATACAATAACATAATTATTAGTGCAAGTGGTTCTGAAAAGTGAAAAGAAAGAGAGTAGAAGCATGTAATGGCGGAATGAAACAAGCTTTCAATCAATGATTTATAGCAAAATGCATTTGTTTTTCCCAATTTGCAGAGCCTCCCGGTCCTGTTAGTAACTTAAAGGTGGCTGACAGCTCAAAGACATCAATTACTCTTGCATGGAAAAAGCCTTCATATGATGGAGGTGCATCTCTTATTGGATATGTTGTTGAGCTAAGAGTCAAGGGAACAGGAAAAAAGGGAGATGAAGGCTGGAAAAGGTGCAATGTCGCTGCCCAGTTGATTGGAACAGAATTCACTGTCTCAAGCCTGGATGAGAAGCTTGAATATGAGTTCCGTGTTTCTGCCCAAAACCAAGTTGGCTTGAGTCAGCCAACAAATCTTGGGGAAGTTGTGACACCAAGAGAAGTCTTGGGTGAGTTTTCATAAACTAGTCTTAAACTTTCAGCAGCTCTTAAACTATCAGCAATCTTCCTTTCTAAATCTGTGTTTTTATATTTTTTCACCATTTTCAGAGGCCCCTGAGATTGATTTGGATGCAGAACTGAAGAAAGGTGTGACTATTAGAGCCGGCTGCCCAATTAGATTAGTTGCAACAATCAGAGGCAGGCCCGCTCCCAAGGTCTTATGGAGAAGGATGGGCAAAGATAATGTTGTTCAGAAAGGCCATGTTGATCTCATTGATACAATGACATTCCTTGTTATCTCTGAAACCACTCGTGATGATTCAGGCAAATATTCATTGACTGTATCCAGTCCAGCTGGAGAGAAGGCAGTGTTTGTGAATGTCAAAGTACTTGGTAAGTAAAAAAAAAAAAAGATAATAATAATTTTTTTTCAGTCACATGACTTTTACTTCTCATCTGCCATATTTTTAAATATGGTGAGTGAATGAAAAAAAATCATATGACTGAAACAGATAAAAATATATAAAAAAAGTATTAAAATACTTAAATAATAAATAATATATTTTTTTAAACAGATACACCTGGACCTGTTGTTGGTCTCGAAGTTGCTGACATCACAATGTCATCTTGCAACCTCACATGGTCTCCACCTGAAATTGATGGTGGCAGTAACATCACTCATTACATTGTTGAAAAACGACAAATAGATCGCAAGACTTGGGCAACAGTGAAAGCTAATGTTGATAACACCACATTTAAAGTTACCAATCTCGTCCCAGGAACAGAGTATTACTTCAGGGTCATGGCTGTAAATGAGTATGGCTCTGGGGTCCCAAGGGTTACAGCAAAATCTTATCTGGCCTCTGATCCTATTAGTAAGTCTATTCTTCGTCTTACTAATACAACAGTTTTAAGGTTTTTAAAATTCTTATTAAAAGAGTATTACTACAACAACTGTGTGTTTTCCCTTAAGGCAAGCCTGACCCACCACAAAAGGTCGATGTTCTGGAGATTACAAAGAACAGTGCAACTGTGGGATGGGTGAAACCAATGCGTGATGGTGGAGCTAAAATTGATGGCTATATTATTGACTACCTTGAGCTTCCAATGCCTAAACCTCCCAAGACACTAGTGACTGCTGAAGGTGAGGCTGAGCCTGGTGTGGAGCCAGTGGCTCCACCCCCGCCTGAACCTGTAGAGGAGGAAGAGAAGGTGGAGAAAAAGGAGGAATGGACGTCGTACACAGTCGTAAAGGATTTGAGCATCTCTGTGGCTGGATTAAAGGAGGGAAGAAAATATCGCTTCAGAGTGGCAGCAAGAAATGCCATGGGATCCAGTCTTCCCACAGAAACCAGAGAAGCTTATGAGATCAAGGAGCAGATGTGTAAGTTATGAAATCATATATTACTCAAATATATTTTAAACTACACTTCCACTAAAAACCTGTTCAATCTTGTGATCTCTTCCCAGTGGAGCCCAAAATCATCATGCCTGAGCTTGTCACTGCAAAGGCAGGAGCAAAACTAAGGGTTGAGGCTCTTGTATCTGGAAAGCCAGTGCCAACATGCCAGTGGAAACGGGGAGAAAATAATGTGGTCCCATCAAGCCGTCTTGCTGTGCACAAATCTCAGAACATGTGTGTGCTCATCATTAAGGATGTTTCAAGACAAGACAGTGGTGAATACAGCCTTGTTGCTGAGAACAGCACTGGAAAAGTTGAACAGACATTGAAAATCATCATCAGAGGTTAGAACTTGTCATTTTCACTAGAACCACCTTCAACAATAATGTGCTATGTGAACGTGCTGTTAATATTTCAAAAAAACACTCTGTGTCTTAGATATTCCTGGACCACCTGAGCCACCATTTGAAATCAGTGATATAGATTCTGATGCCTGCACACTCTCATGGAACAAACCTACAGAAGATGGTGGTAGCAATATCACTAATTATGTGATTGAGAAGTGTGATGTAAGCAGAGGTGACTGGGTTACTGCTCTTTCCAGCTGTGGCAAAGCTGGCTGCAGAATCGGAAAGCTTATTCCTGGAAAGGAATATGTTTTCCGTGTTCGTGCTGAGAACAGATTTGGTATTTCAGACCCACTTGCATCTGAAAGGATGGTTGCTAAGTTCCCCTTCAGTAAGTTGAAATACAAGCTTCAGCATCATCTGTCAACATGCAATGGCTAATAAAAAAAAATGGTGTGGCCTGTTTGTTAGTATTTAATAATTTTATATTTTTTTTAGATGTTCCTGGTGAACCCTTGAACTGCCGCATCAACAAGGTTAACAAGGACTGCATGTTTGTGGCATGGGATAAGCCTGAGTCTGATGGTGGCAGTCCAGTTACTGGATACTACATTGAACGCAAAGAGAGGAACAGTCTCCTTTGGGTCAAGGCTAATGATTCTGTTGTACGGACAACTGAATATCCTTGTGCTGGCCTAATTGAGGGTCTGGAATACACTTTCAGAGTGTCTGCTATAAACCGAGCTGGACAGGGCAAACCAAGCAAGAAAACTGAGTTTATCACAGCAAGAACACCTGTTGGTAGGTGCATTTAAAATAAAATGAATTCATAGGTATAAATGTCTGTATATTAGATCATTATGTTAAATGTTTCTGAATTCGTTAAACTGTTTGTTTTTTAATTGTAGATGTTCCTGGAAAACCAGAAGTGCTTGATGTGACTAAGAACTCAGTTACATTGGTTTGGACCAAACCAAAGAATGATGGTGGTAGCAAGATAATAGGATACTATGTTGAAGCGATGAGACTTCCAGGAGACACTTGGGTGCGTTGCAACACAAGTAGTCAAAATGTGCCTCGTGAGGAGTACACTGCAACTGGTTTAGATGAGGGTGCTAAGTACCAGTTTAGGGTAATTGCCAAGACTGCAGTTAACATTAGCAGGCCATCTGAAATCACTGACCCCATTCTGGTCTCTGCAGAAAACGGTAAGCATTTTTATGTTTTGTAAATGTCTTTATAATGTTTTTTAAATGGCTATTGATTGCTATTTGTCTTAATGATTTTCTCTCATGTTTGCTTATCTATAGTACCTCCAAGAATAGAGCTTTCTATACAAATGAAAAAGATGTTGCCAGTAAAGGCTGGATCAGATGTTTGCCTTGAAGCTGAGATATTTGGCAAACCAATGCCCAAGGTAACATGGAGCAAGAATGGGGAAGTGCTGAAAGCTGACAAAGAATTCAAGATGTCTCAAAGGAGACACCTCTTTTCTCTGAGCCTTGATGCAGTTACTAAACTCCATGCTGGAAATTATGGAATTCTTGCAGTGAATGCAAGTGGTTCTACAACTGCAGAAATACAACTCAAAGTTTTAGGTGAGTAAAATTATAATTTATATAAATTTAATTACTATGACAAGATGAGATATAGCATATTTGTGTCTCCTTTTGGCAAAAAATAATCATATATTTCCCTTATACAGATATACCTGGTCCACCAGCCTCTATCAAATTTGATGAGGTACTTTCAGAGCAGATAAAGTTGAGCTGGGAGGCTCCACTTGCAGATGGTGGTTCTCCAATCACAAATTATGTTGTTGATAAACGTGAGACAAGTAGGGCTAACTGGGCCCAAGTTTCTGCTAAAATTAGTGGTGATACAAAAGAATGTTTAGTGGAGAGACTGATTGAGGGGCACGAATATCAGTTCCGGATCCGTGCTGAGAACCGCTATGGTACTGGGGATGGCATCATATCGGAACCTGTTTTTGCAAGGAATCCCTTCAGTAAGACCTTACTATTGGCATTTTATTTTGTGGATATATATATAATTCCTGTGCTGTAATGTAATTTGCTTGTCATTTACAGCTGTTCCTGGAGCATGTGACCCACCGATCCTTACAAACGTCACAAAGGACCGTATGACTGTAAGCTGGAAGGAACCATCTGATGATGGAAAATCCCCTATCCTTGGATACATAGTTGAGAAACGTGAGACCAAGGAAATTAACTGGACCAAACTGAACAGAAAACCCTTGCTGGAGAGAACACTTGAGGTTGGAGGTCTCTCTGAGGGAGCTCAGTATGAGTTTAGAGTCATTGCTATTAATAAAGCTGGCCTCGGCAAACCTAGTGAACCATCAAATGCAACCTCTGCGCTTGATCCTTTGTGTGAGTATCAGAAGTAATTTACAACACCTTGTATATCTAGGAATATGCACAAGCATTTATTAACATTTACTTGCTTATTTACAGATCCTCCAGGCCCACCCGTTTCTCCCAAAGTTATAGACACCACCAACAGCACCATTAGACTAACTTGGTCTAAGCCTGCAAATGATGGTGGTAGTGAAATCTTGGGATACCTTGTCGAATGCAAGAGAACTAATACAACAGACTGGATAAGATGCAATGTACCCAAGAACCTTCAGGATACAAATTATGTTGTGACTGGACTCTTGGAGAGCTCAGAGTACCAACTTCGTGTTACTGCTGTAAATAAAGTTGGATTCAGTCAGCCTTGTGAAGTTCCTGAAAAACATGTTGCCAAGGATGTTTTTGGTACACATAATTTAGTAACTTTAAAATCATTAATTGAATGTTTTGTTAATTAAAATAAAAATATTGCGTAACTAATGCCTGATATAAATGTATTTTTCTGTTATTCTAGCTGCTCCTGAGGCTGAGCTAGACGCAGAGCTGAAGGACACTGTGGTGCTGACAGCTGGCAGTAAAATGAAACTTCATGCCACAATTAAGGGTCGACCAATCCCCAGGGTGACCTGGGCCAAGATGAATACTAACATTAAGGACAGACATGGAATATTAATCAAGACAACAGCCACTGATACATTGGTTTACGTTGATAAAGTCAATAGATATGATGCAGGAAAATACATTCTTAATCTTGACAGTGTAAGCGGAATGAAGATGTACACAGTTCTTGTCAAGGTCCTTGGTGAGTCTTAAGAGGTCTTTTATATTTATATGTAGTTTATAGTTTTTATAGTTTATAGTATTTATATACTATAGTTTAGAGTAATAATATTTTGTATTTAGTACAGTAATTATATGTATTTTAACACTGAACAGATACTCCTGGACCTCCACTGAATCTGATGATAAAAGAGGCATCAAAGGACAGTGCCTCCATCCTATGGGACGAACCTCTCATTGATGGTGGAAGTGAGATTACAGGTTACATTGTTGACAAAAGAGATGCAGAAAGGAAAGCATGGTCACACGTTTCAACCGATTGCACTAAAACATCTTTCAAGATTGATGGTTTAGAGGCTGGTAGATCTTATTGTTTCAGGGTTCTGGCTCAAAATCAGTATGGCATTGGTGAGCCATGTGAAACTGTGGATTCTGTGAGAGCTTCTGGTGAGTGAAGATCATTTTTGATTTATTATTTTCAATTGCATAAATAGTTTCAATGTATGTTTTATAATAGCAATGCTAATATGTAGTCTTAAATAAACTTAATGTATTCCAGAACAACCTGGACCAGTTATGGACTTCAAGACATTGCTGGTTACCAAGGACTCTTGTACTCTTTCCTGGAAAAAGCCCATCAGTGATGGAGGAAGCCGCATCATTGCATATGTGCTAGAGGTCCTTAATGGCGAAGACAAATGGAAGGAGCTTCTTAGATCAAAGAACATGCAATATAGTGCAAAGGACCTTGTTGAAGGAAGGGAATACAAATACAGAGTTAAAGCAACAAATGATACTGGTGATGGTCCTGTGAAAGAACTCTCTGTGATTGCAAAAGATGTCAATGGTGAGATTTCCAATTTTACATTTGTATTAAAAAAAGCCCTTAAGCTCTATTGGGTATTAAATCTGGTCCTTTTCAATTGTTTTTCTATAATATTACAGTTCCTCCGAGCTGTGACTTGCGAGAGTTGCCTAACCTGAATTATATTGCAAAAGAAGCAAGCACCATTCGTCTCAAGATTCCTGTTAGTGGAAAGCCTGTCCCTGTTGTCACATGGAAGAAGGGAGAGGATGAAAATCTCACAGACACAGGAAGAGTGTGTGTAGAATCAACGGCAGTAAACACAACTCTTCTGATACGTGACTGCCAAAGGACAGATGCATCAAAATATACCATCACTCTTCGCAATACTGCTGGAACAAAAGAGTCTACAATTTTTGTCAGAGTTGTTGGCAAACCAGGAATTCCAACTGCACCAATTAAGTTCAAGGAAGTGACTGCTGATGGTGCAACCTTAAAATGGGGTGTTCCTAAAGATGATGGGGGATCAGAAATTACCAACTACATTCTTGAGAAACGTGATTCCATTACTAACATGTGGGTGACCGTGTCTTCATCTTTGGAAACAAACACTTTCAGAGTGACTGGTCTCCATGAAGGAACTGAGTACATCTTTAGGGTTAGTGCAGAAAACAAATATGGAATTGGTGAGGGCCTCAAATCAGAACCTATGGTTGCCAAACATCCATTCAGTGAGTTGAATTTTAATAATTTATTATTAATATGGTTGAGATATTATAGGTAAAAATCAAGGTGTGAAAATCTAACCTTCTTACTTATTATTATATTTTCAGATGTTCCAGATTCCCCTCCACCCCCTCAAATCATGAGTATGGGCCATGATTCAGCAACTCTTACATGGTTTGATCCAAGGAAAACTGGAGGCTCACCAATCACAGGTACATAAATAATTAATATATAAAATATGTGTATAAAAGACAACAACCTTTTCATTAAGGCAATGTTTTTTCCATTCAAATATAGTAAAAACTAAAATACAACAGCAAATTTATATCAAAAGTATTTTTTTTTTTTATTTATTATTTTTTTTGCGCGTATAGGTTACCATGTCGAATTCAAGGAAAGAAACAGCATGTTATGGAAAAGAGCAAACCCAACTGCTTTGAAGATGAGAGATTACAAAGTAACAGGCTTAACAGAGGGTCTAGAATATGAGTTCAGAGTTATGGCTATTAATCTGGCTGGTGTTGGTAGACCAAGTCCTGCCACTGACCCAATGGTTGCCTTGGATGCAATTGGTAAGTAGAGCTTATTTCAAATGCTTGAGTGTTATACAATCCCTCCGTTACACACCCCACTTTGAGTAAAGCACATTTTTTAGTAATTTAACATATTTCATTCCAGATGCACCTGGCAAACCTGATGTGATTAGCATTACTAGAAGCACTGTAACACTTCAGTGGAGTGAGCCTCAGTATGATGGTGGACACAGGCTTACAGGCTACATTGTTGAGAGACGCGATCTCCCAGCCAAGTCCTGGGTGAAGGCTAATACAGTAAATGTTGTGGACTGTGCATATACGATAGCAGACTTGCAAGAAGGTTGCAAGTATGAATTTAGAATCAGAGCAAAGAATGCAGCTGGAGCAATAAGTCCCCCCTCTGAACAAACTGATACCCTTGTGTGCACGGATGAATATGGTAAGACTTAATTACTCTTTCTACTTCATACATCTTGAGTATATTACATTTCATCTAACCTAGGAAACAGTTGTGCTTACTAGTTTTTTTATTGTTTTGCAGCTGCACCAACTATTATAATTGATCCAACAGTAAAGGAGGGCCTAACTGTTAGAGCTGGAGATACTATTGTAATTACTGCAACAAGCATTTTGGGCAAACCTCAGCCAACGTCTGTGTGGTCAAAGGGTGGAAAGTATTTCAAGCCATCAGATGTGTGCCAAATAGAAACTACACCTTCTTCTTCTACTCTTTATATCAAGTATGCAAGTAGAAAGGATTCAGGAGAGTACACAATTACAGCAAGTAACCCATTTGGTGTGAAAGAAGAAAATGTGAAAGTAACAATTTTAGATGTTCCTGGTCCACCAGGGCCAGTTGAAGCAAGTGGCATTTCATCTGAAAAGGTCACTTTGACATGGACACCACCTCATGAGGATGGGGGATCTACAATTAAATACTATACTTTGGAGAAAAGAGAAACAAGCCGTCTCCTTTGGACCATCCTTGCTGAAAATGTTATTGACTGCCACTTTGTTGCCAATAAACTTATTCAGGGAAATGAGTACATCTTCCGAGTTTCTGCTGTCAACAGTTTTGGAGCTGGTGATGTTTCCCATTCTGAACCAGTGAAAATGGTGGATAGCTATGGTATGTTTTAAAAAACTCACTCTCATATTTTTTCCATACTGTTCCTTTGTGTGATACTACACAGCTAGACATAGCTGTATGAGTGAAAAATAGGATTCTCAACAGGCATATTACTTATTTCAGGTCCCCCTGGTCCACCAGCTAAATCAGAAGTCGAAAAAGTTGGAGGAAATTCTGTCACCATTGCCTGGAAAAGACCAGCTGATGACGGTGGAAGTGATATAATAGGCTACATGGTTGAGAGGAAAGAAAAGAAGGGCATGAGATGGACACGGTCATCAAAGAAAATAATTACTGATCTCCACTTTGAAGTGAAAGGGCTAAAAGAGGGAGTTGAATATGAATTCAGAGTAACTGCTGAGAATAGGGCTGGTTTCGGTGAGCCAAGTGAACCTTCAATGCCAGTAAGGACAAAGCTTGTTGCAGGTAAGTAAAGTGAATATTAAATATTTTATATATTAGCAAAAAGGGTCTTAACATATATAATATAACTTTCCAGATGTACCTGGTCCTCCAGTCAACCCAAGAGTCACCGACACAACAAAAACCACAGCTGAATTGCACTGGGGCAAACCACTTAGTGATGGTGGCATGGAAGTCACAGGATACCTTGTTGAGCACAAAAAGGAAGGAGAAGAAGAATGGATGAAAGATACAGCTACGCCCTTGAGGATCACTGAGTTTGTTGTGCCCAGTTTGCAAGCTGGAGCAAAGTATCATTTCAGAATTTCTGCAATGAATACAATGGGTGTTAGTGAACCAGCACAAACAGAGGATCTTGTTGAAATTGTGGAACGTGAAGAAATCCCTGACTTAGAACTAGATGCAGAACTTAGAAGAACATTAGTTGTTAGGGCAGGTGCCTCTATTCGTATATTTGTTCCTATTAAAGGACGCCCAACCCCTACAGTGACTTGGACAAAAGAGGACTCACCATTGAAAACTCGCGCAATCATTGACAATACAGAGTCCTATACTCTGTTAGTCATTCCCGACTGTAATAGACGTGATGCTGGGAAATATGATTTAACATTAGAGAATGCTGCTGGAAAGAAGACAGCTTCTGTGGTTGTAAGGGTTTTGGACACCCCCGGTCCTCCTCTTAATCTGAAACCAAGAGCAATTGACAAAGAAAGCATCACATTGGACTGGGAAATGCCTCTTATCGATGGAGGTGCTAAAATTACTAATTACATCATTGAGAAGAGAGAGTCTACTCGCAAGGCATATGCTGCTGTGATCACGCAATGTGAGAAATGCTCCGTTAGAGTTCCTGATCTAGGAGAAGGTTTGGAGTATTATTTCAGAGTTTCTGCTGAAAATGAGTATGGCATTGGTGAAGCAGTTGAAACCCCAGACCCAATCAGAGCATCTCAAGCACCAAGTCCTCCAGAAAATGTCACTTTTACTGATGTCACGAAAAACTCAGTTGGTCTTGCATGGACTAAACCAAAGCATGATGGTGGAAGTAGGGTTACTGGGTATGTAATTGAAGCACAAAAGAAAGGAACAGACCAGTGGGCCCATGTGACAACTGTGAAAACTTTGGACTTTACTGTAAAAAATCTTAATGAAAATGAAGAGTACTTATTCCGTGTAATGGCAGTGAATAGTTCTGGGCGAAGTGGTCCTCGTGTAAGCAAGCCTGTAGTTATCAAAGAACAAAATTCAGAACCAGAATTTGATCTCCGTGGCGTGTGTCAGAAGACAGTTATTGCAAAGGCTGGCGATAATATAAAGGTTGAAGTGCCCGTTTCTGGACGTCCTAAGCCTACAGTTTCTTGGCAGAAAGACAATCAAGCTCTCAAATTAACACAAAGGACAATGATTGAAAATACTTCTACCTCAACTATCTTGGTCATAAATGAATGTTTAAGGGGTGACAGTGGAATATACTCAATGACAGGAAAGAACATTGTGGGCTCAGTTACAGATAACATCACAGTAAAAGTGAATGATGTGCCTGGACCACCAAAGGGACCAATTAAACTGGACAAAATATCTCGTACTCTGATTGAGTTCTCATGGGAATCTCCTGAAAATGATGGAGGTGTACCAATCAATAACTACATAGTAGAAATAAGGGAAACTACTAGCCAGACATGGGTAGAACTCTCTTCATTGATTATTCGTACAACATTTAAAGCAACTCGTTTAACAACAGGAACTGAATATCAATTCCGCGTCAAGGCCAAAAACAGATATGGTACAGGGCCTCCATTAACATCAGAGGCAGTGGTTGCTGCATATCCATTTAAGGTACCTGGGCCACCTGGAACTCCCAAAGTTGTCGCTTTCACTAAGGACGCAATGACAATTGGTTGGAATGAGCCTGTTTCTGATGGTGGAAGCGAGGTCGTTGGTTACCATGTTGAAAGGAAAGAGAGGAGCAGTATTGTTTGGCACAGAATTAGCAAGGCACTTGTGATTGGAAATCTGTTCAAATCCACAGGACTAGAGGATGGTGTGGCATATGAATTCCGTGTGATTGCTGAAAACATAGCTGGAATTGGAAAACCAAGCAAAGCTTCTGAACCAATGCTTGCTCTTGACCCAGTGGATCCACCTGGTCAACCTGTCCCAATCCAAGTGTCCAAAAATGCCATCACTATTCAGTGGACAAAGCCAGAATATGATGGTGGATTCAAGATTACTGGCTATACTGTGGAAAAGAGAGATCTTCCAGCTGGACGATGGATGAGGGCTAACTTTACAAATATCATTGAAACCACTTTCACTATAAGTGGTCTAACACAAAATGAATCATATGAATTCCGTGTATTTGCAAGAAATTCAGCTGGTGCTGTTAGTAACCCATCAGACCAATCAGATCCAATTATTTGCAAAGATGACATTGAAGAACCAAGGATTATGGTTGATGCTAAATTTAAAGATTTTGTCCTTGTCAAAGCCGGAGAGGTGTTCAAACTTGAAGCTGATGTTGCAGGCCAGCCATTGCCATCTATGGTTTGGACGAAAGATGGAAAAGATGTTGAAAACACATCCAAACTACAGATCAAAATGACAGATCTTGCAACAGTCTTAATCAACAAGGATTCTGTCAGAAGGGATGGTGGTGAATTTATTTTGACAGCAACAAATGTTGGTGGCTTTGCTAAACATGTTTTTAATGTAAAGGTTCTTGATAGACCAGGACCACCTAAGGGACCTCTAGCAGTTTCGGATATAACAGCTGAAAAATGTGTGCTAACATGGAATCCACCTGCAGATGATGGAGGTGCAAACATTGAACATTATGTTATTGAAAAACGTGAGTCAAGCAGACTTGCTTGGACAAATGTGGCATCAGAACTGCAGGTTAATCAGTACCACGTGACAAGGTTGCTCAAAGGAAATGAATACATTTTCAGAGTTATGGCTGTTAACAAGTATGGTGTTGGAGAACCTCTTGAGTCTGAAGCAATAATTGCAGAAAATCCATATGTACGACCAGATCCTCCACAAACACCGGAGATAACAGCAGTCACTAAGGATTCAGTAGTCCTTTGTTGGGGTGCACCTGCTAATAATGGTGGAAGTGAAATAACCAACTATCGTATTGAGAAAAGAGACAGGATTAGTCTGCGTTGGATAAAATGCAACAAGAGGAATGTTACTGAACTGCATTTCAAGGTTACTGCTCTTGTTCCAGGTCATGAATATGAGTTCAGAGTTTTTGCTGAAAATGCAGCAGGTATAAGTGAACCAAGTCCTTCATCACCATTTGTTAAGGCCACAGATACCCTTTTCAAACCAGGCCCCCCTGGCAACCCAAGAATCCTAGACACAACAAGTTCTTCAATCACACTTGCATGGAACAAACCAGTGTATGATGGCGGTTCTGAAATTACTGGATATATTCTTGAGACTTGTCTCCCTGGAACGGAAGAATGGACAATTGTCTCCCCTAAAGATGGTGTAAAGGGGACATCATTTACAATTACAAATCTTAAAGAAAATCAGGAGTATGAAATTAATGTGTCGGCTGTAAACAGCGAGGGTATTGGAGAAACAGCCTCTGTACCCGGTTCACCTAAAGCAGAGGAACGAGTCGTACCACCAGAGGCTGACCTTGATGCTGAACTTCGTAAGATTGTGAACATCAGAGCATGCAATACACTAAGACTTTTTGTGCCAATTAGAGGTAGACCAACACCAGAGGCCAAATGGTCAAGAGAAAATGATGAACCTTTAGACAGAGCTACAATTGAAACAACTTCATCTTTTACATCACTGGTTATTGCCAATGTGAACAGGTTTGACAGTGGCAAATACAATTTGACTGTAGAAAACAGTTCTGGAACAAAGACGGTTGCTGTAATAGTAAGAGTTCTAGATACACCTGCAGCTCCACAAAACTTTAAAATAAGCCAGGTCACTAAAGAATCTGTTTCACTTGTTTGGGATCCTCCAATTAATGACGGTGGCACAAAAATTAAAAATTATGTCGTTGAGAAACGTGAGGCAACAAGAAAGGCATATGCTACAGTAAATGCCCTTTGTCACAAAACTACTTACACAGTCAACCAGCTCCAAGAAGGATGCAACTACTATTTTAGAGTTCTGGCAGAAAATGAATATGGCATTGGTCTTCCTATGGAGACTGGTGAATCTGTTAAGGTGTCTGAGAAGCCACTTCCTCCTGGCAAGATTATGCTTCAGGATGTCACAAAGACAAGTGTAACATTATCATGGGAAAAGCCTGAACATGATGGAGGAAGCAGAGTGGTTGCATATGTTGTAGAGATGCAGAGCAAAGGGAGTGAAAAATGGACACAAGCTGTAATTGTCAAAGTACCTGAAGCATCTATTACTGGGCTTGTACCTGGTGAAGAGTATATGTTCCGTGTTTCTGCAAGGAATGAAAAGGGAACCAGTGATCCTCGTCAAATTGGTGTGCCTGTGATTGCCAAGGACCTTGTTATTGCTCCATCTGCTAAGATGTTGTTCTCAACATTCAGTGTCCTGGCAGGAGAAGATTTGACCATTGATATTCCATATAATGCTCGACCCAAAGCTACCATTTCATGGTTAAAGGAAGCAGTTCCACTTAAGCGAACAACCAGAGTTAACTTTTCCTCTACTGATACACAGCTGAATTTAGTAATCAAAGAGGCCTGTAGAGATGACGTTGGCCAGTATGGTATTAAACTATCCAATACAGCTGGGGAGACAAAAGTTGACATTAGCATTGTTGTTCTTGACAAACCTGGTCCACCAACAGGCCCTGTTAAAGTTGATGAAGTTACATCTGACAGTGTTACCCTTTCTTGGAAGCCACCAGAGTATGATGGAGGCTGCACCATTAATAACTACATAGTAGAAAAGAGGGACACATCCACAACTAATTGGCAGATTGTAGCAGGAAATCTAGCAAGAACTCAAATTAAGGCAGGAAGACTGAAGACAGGCTCTGAATATCAATTCAGAATTACAGCAGAGAACAGATATGGCAAAAGCCCTCTGCTTGTGTCTGAATGTGTGGTTGCACAGTACCCATACAAACTACCAGGCCCTCCTGGAACACCTTTCTTGCAGTCTTCCACAAAAGATAGTATGTTGATAGTGTGGAATGAACCTGTCATCGATGGTGGAAGCACAATCTTAGGATATCATCTTGAGCGAAAAGAGAGAAATAGCATTCTTTGGATCAAATTAAACAAAAGCATAATCCAAGACACAACTTTCAAGACAACAGGTCTTGAAGAAGGCATGGAATATGAGTTCAGAGTTTATGCTGAAAACATTGTTGGCACTGGGAAGGCCAGTAAGATCTCAGAGGGCTATATTGCCAGAGATCCTTGTGATCCTCCTGGAACACCAGAAGTGGTTAGAATCACAAAAAATTCTATCGCAATTGCATGGACCAAGCCAGAGTATGATGGTGGAAGCAAAGTCACTGGATATATCGTAGAAAAGAAGGAATTGCCTGCAGGACGCTGGATGAAAGCAAACTTCACCAATATAATAGAAACTGAGTATATAGCAACAGGTCTTACAGAGGATGAGAAATATGATTTCCGTGTTATTGCAAGAAATGCTGCTGGAGTTTTTAGTGATCCTTCATATAGTACTGGACCCATCATGGCAAAGGATGAGATTGAACCACCACGTATCAGCATAGATCCAGAGTACACTCAAACTATTGTTGTTAATGCAGGGGACAACTTCAAAATTGATGCAGATATTCATGGAAAACCAACACCATCAGTCTGTTGGATGAAGAATGAGCAGGGACTTGGAAACACCATGTCTCGTGAAATTAAAAGCACAGATACCTATACCTGTTTGACTGTAAAGGAGGCCAAACTTGCTGATGGTGGCCAATATACTTTACTGCTGCAAAATCCAGGAGGAGAGAAGACTGTACAAGTCAATATTTGTGTCCTAGATAAGCCTGGGCCACCAGAGGGACCCATCTCTATTACTGGTGTAACCAGCGAACAATGCTGTCTTTCTTGGAAACCACCTAAACAAGATGGTGGCAGCAAGATCACTCATTATGTTGTTGAAAAAAGAGAAACTAGCAGACTACTTTGGACAGTTGTTGAACCCAAAGCCCAAGCTCTAAACCTTAAAATAATGAAGCTTCTAGAAGGAAATGAATACATTTTTAGAGTTTTACCAGTTAACCGATTTGGTGTTGGTGAGCCTCTCCAATCAAGTGCAGTTGTTATCAAGAATCCGTTTACACCTCCAGATGCACCAAAAGGAGTGGAAGTCTCTAATGTCAAGAAAGATTCAATGGTCATAACCTGGGAGGCCCCAACAAATGATGGAGGTACTCCTATCACTGGTTACATCATTGAGAAACATGACAAGGAAGGCATTAGATGGACCAGATGCAACATGAAAACAGTTACTTATCTCACATTTAAAGTTACTGGACTCCTGGAGAACCACCTTTACGAATTCAGAGTTTCTGCTGAGAATGGTGCTGGAGTAAGTGAGGCAAGTTCTGCAACTGTATTCTATAAAGCCCTAGATCCTGTATTCAAACCAGGTCCGCCACATAATCCAAAAGTGTTAGACATGACCAAATCATCTGTTTTACTTGCATGGGGAAAGCCTATTTATGATGGTGGCTGTGAAATCCAGGGATATATTGTTGAAGCATGTGAAGTAAAAGCAGCCATAGAGGAGACTCCCAGAGAAGGAGGAAAGGCAGCTGCAGATGAATGGACAATGTGCACACCACCGACAGGTGTTAAACTGACACGCTTCAATGTGGAAAAACTGAAGGAAAACCAGGAATATAAATTCAGGGTCTGTGCAGTTAACAAGGTTGGAGTTGGAGAGCATGCTGATGTTGCAGGGCCCATACAGCCAGAGGACAAAACCGAGGAACCAGATCTTGATATTGATGCTGAGTTTAGAAAGCTTGTACGTATTAAAGCTGGAGGTTCTCTTAGAATGTTCATCCCTTTCAAAGGAAGACCAACACCACAAATAAAGTGGGAAAAAGATGGTGGGCAGATTAAGGAAACAGCACAGACTGAGAACACCAGTAGTCTCACTTCTCTTGTGATTGATAAAGTCAACAGGGCAGACAGTGGTAAATATACTGTTACTGCAGAAAACTCTGTTGGTGCAAAATCTGAAACAATTCTTGTGAAAGTCCTTGACACACCAAGTGCTCCTCTAAACTTCAAAGTTGAAGAAATTACAAAAGAATCTATTACCCTTTCATGGGAGCCTCCAATTTTAGATGGTGGAGCAAAAATCAAAAATTACATTGTTGAAAAGCGTGAGAGTACAAGAAAAACATTCTCTGCTGTTGTTACAAACTGCCACAAACTCTTTTGGAAAGTTGAACTACTTCAAGAAGGCTGCAGTTACTATTTCAGAGTACTTGCAGAAAATGAACATGGTATAGGGCTACCTGCTGATATCACAGATCCTTTGAAGGTTTCAGAGGTGCCACAGTGTCCTGGAAAATTAAGTGTTGTAGATGTTACTAAATCAAGTGTGTCACTTTCTTGGGAAAAACCAATTCATGATGGTGGGAGTAGAATTATTCAATACCTTGTTGAAATGCAGGTCAAGGGTAGTGATAAATGGTCTGGATGTGCCAATGTAAAAACACTGGAAGCTGTAATCCGTAATTTGAACCCTGGAGAAGAGTACATTTTCAGAGTAATTGCCATTAATGAAAAGGGAAAGAGTGACCCAAGAACACTTGCTGTCCCTGTCCAAGCAAAGGACCTCGTCTTTGGGCCCGATGCAAGACCTGCATTTAGCAACTACAGTGTTCTTGTTGGAAAGGACCTTCAAGTTGAAATCCCAGTTTCTGGTCGTCCAAAGCCAAAGGTCACATGGACAAAGGATGGTGCAGCCCTCAAATTCACAACAAGGGTTAACATTTCTAATACTGCATACAGCACTATTCTTAGCATCAAAGAAGCAGCAAGAGATGATGGCGGATTGTATGGAATAAATGTGTCCAATGTTGAAGGACAAAAGGATGCAACCATTGAAATCATCACTCTTGATAAACCTGGCCCACCAACTGGCCCTGTACGATTTGATGAGATAACTGTTTCAAGTGTTACATTGTCATGGGATCCTCCAAAGTATACTGGTGGTTGCTCAATTTCTAATTATATTGTGCAAAAGAGAGATACAACTTCTACGACATGGGAGAACGTTGCAATTTCATTAGCAAGAACAACAATTAAAGTCATACGACTGAAGACTGGTGCTGAATATCAATTCAGAATCATTGCTCAGAACAGGTATGGCAAAAGCTATGCTCTGGACTCTTCAACTGTAGTTGCTCAGTATCCATATAGAGAACCAGGACCACCAGGAACTCCATTTGTGTCATGCCTATCAAAGGACCATATGGTTGTTGAGTGGAATGAGCCAGTTTCAGATGGAGGCAGCACCATTATTGGATATCATCTTGAAAGGAAGGAGAGAAACAGCATTCTTTGGACAAAGATAAATAAGTCACTGATTCAAGAAACAAGATTCAAAACAGGTCCTTTAGAGGAAAGTGTTGAATATGAGTTCAGAGTATATGCTGAAAATATTGTTGGTATTGGCAGATGCAGCAAAATCTCAGAGGGCTTTGTTGCTCGGGATCAATGTGATCCTCCTGGAACCCCGGAAGCTATCAATGTGGCTAAAAATTCAATAACTATCCAGTGGTCAAAGCCAGAGTATGATGGTGGAAGTGTTATCACTGGTTATACTGTTGAAAAGCGTGATCTTCCTGAAGGACGATGGATGAAAGCCAGTTTCACAAATGTTATTGAAACTAATTTTACTGTCACTGGGCTGACGGAAGGTGCCAAGTACGACTTCAGGGTAATTGCAAAGAATGCAGTTGGCACTATCAGTAAACCATCATACAACAGTGGACCTATTGCTGCATTGGATGAGGTAGAGCCACCAAAGTTCTCTATTGACCCAGAATACACTCAGACTCTAATTGTGAATGCAGGGCATACATTCAAACTTGATGCTGATGTTCATGGTAAGCCACTTCCTTCAATCCAGTGGTTTAAGAATGACAAGGAGCTTGAAAACACAATTAGATGTGACATCAAGAACACTGACAACAGAGCTTTGATTATCGTAAAAGATGCAGTCAGACAAGATGGTGGAAACTACACTCTTCAGCTCACTAATGTTGCTGGATCTCAGACTGTTCAATTCCATGTAAAAGTACTTGACAAACCAGGTCCACCAGAAGGGCCTCTTTATGTCACAGGTGTGTCCAGTGATAAATGCACACTGATATGGCATGCTCCACTAGATGATGGAGGAAACACTATCACTCATTACATTATTGAGAGACGTGAGACAAGTCGGCTTGCTTGGAGTGTGGTCAGTAATGATTGCAAAACTACAACATACAAGGTGTCAAAGCTCCTGGAAGGTAATGAATATATATTCCGTGTAATGGCTGCAAACTGTTACGGTGTTGGTGAGCCAATTGAAGCACCATCCGTAATAATGAAAGACCCATTTAGTCACCCTGGATCACCACATATTATTGAGGTAACAAATATTGCAAAGGACTCTATGACTATTTGCTGGAGTGCACCAGATACAGATGGTGGAAGTGAAATTCTTGGGTACATCATTGAGAAGAGAGACAGGTCTGGAATAAGATGGACAAGGTGCAACAGACAAAAAGTAACTGATGTATGCTTCAGGGTGCATGGCCTAATTGAGGATCATGAGTATGAATTCAGAGTGTCAGCTGAAAATGCAGCTGGAATTGGAGATCCAAGCTTGGCAACTTCATACTACAAGGCTTGTGATCCCAAATACAAACCTGGTCCACCCATGCATGCACATGTTGTTGATACCACCAAGACTTCAATAACAGTGGCATGGGGGAAACCCCTTAATGACGGAGGATGTGCAATTCAAGGATATATTGTAGAGATCTGTAAAGCTGAAGAGGAAGAATGGACTATGTGCACTCCCCCTACTGGCTTACGTGTCAACAAATTTGAAATCACTAAGCTAACAGAACAACAAGAATACAAGATTCAAATATGTGCCATCAATAAACTAGGTGTTGGAGAACCTGCAGTTATTCCAGGAACTGTCAAGCCTGAGGACAAGCTGGAGACCCCCGAAATTCAGCTTGATTCAGAGCTAAGGAAAGGCATTGTTGTTCGTGCAGGAGGATCAGTAAGAATCAATGTACCATTCAAAGGTAGACCAGTACCAGATATAAAATGGACTAAAGACGAAGGTGAACTTTCAGAAAAGACAATGCTTGAAAAGAGTCTTAACTTCACCCAGCTTTCAATTGACTCCTGTGATAGAAGGGACTCTGGAAAATACACTGTGACTCTACAGAACAGCAGTGGCTCTGTATCTGAATTTGTGGCAGTTAAAGTGCTAGATACACCTGGAGCACCACTAAAACTTGAAGTTAAGGATATCAAGAAGGACTCTGTTACACTTGTTTGGGAACCACCACTTATTGATGGAGGTGCAAAGATCAAGAATTATATTGTTGACAAGCGTGAATCCACAAGAAAAGCCTATGCGAATATTACAACCAAGTGCAGCAAAACAACATATAAGGTGGAAAATCTTGCAGAGGGGGCCATGTATTATTTCAGAGTTATGGCTGAGAATGAATATGGTGTTGGTTTGCCGGTCGAAACAAAAACTGCTTCAAAGGCATCTGAAGTACCTCAGCCAGTTGGAAAGGTGATGCTGACTGATGTGACAAAAGTAAGTGCATCTCTGGCCTGGGAAAAGCCAGAGCATGATGGGGGTAGTAGGATTGCGGGATACTTGATTGAAATGCAGCCAAAAGGAACTGACAAATGGGGTGTAGCAACAAATGTAAAAACATGTGAAGGAACAGTCACTGGACTGACTGGCGGTCAGGAATATCTGTTCCGTGTTTTAGCTTACAATGAGAAAGGTAAAAGTGAGCCAAAGCCCCTTGCTGCTCCAGTTATTGCAAATGACCTCACAATTGAACCAAGCATAAAGTTGCAGTTCAGCACATACAGTGTCAAATCTGGAAAGGATTTCAAACTTGAAATACCTATTTTTGGACGTCCAAAACCAAAGATCGCTTGGTCAAAGGATGGACAGTCACTTAAAGTAACATCCAGAGTTTCTACTTCCTTAACACCAACATCCACAATCCTGCAGATTACTGAAGCCTGTAAAGATGACCTTGGAAAGTATACAGTTACCGCAACGAACAGTGTTTGTGCAGTGACAGAAGATATCGGTATCATAATCCTGGATAAACCTGGTCCACCCACAGGACCAATAAAAGTGAACGAGGTGAGCAACAATTCTGTTTCCATCTCATGGGAACCTCCGGAGTATACAGGAGGCTGCCAAGTAAAGCATTATATTGTTGAAAAGCGAGACACCACTGAAACTACTTGGCAAGTTGTTGCTGGATCAGTTGTCAGGACATCCCTCAAAATTACCAAGCTGAAAACAGGTGCCGAGTACCAGTTTAGAGTAATTGCTGAGAACAGATATGGAAAGGGTGCTGCTTTGGATTCAAAGTCCATTGTTGTGCAGTATCCTTACAAGCCACCTGGGCCACCTGGTACTCCATATGTAAAAGCTGCCACCAAGGATCAAATGATAATTGAGTGGAATGAACCAGTCAGTGATGGTGGTAGTTCAGTGATTGGATACCATCTTGAGAGTAAAGAAAGAACAAGTATTCTATGGACAAAACTAAACAAAACACTTATTACTGACACGGTTTTCAAAATATGCAATCTTGAAGAAGGCATTGGATATGAATTCAGGGTATATGGTGAAAACATTGTTGGTATTGGCAGAGCAAGCAAGGTTTCAGAGAGCTTTGTCGCCCGTGACCCATGTGATCCACCTGGAACACCTGAGGCTGTTGCAATATCAAAGGACTTCATTAAGATTCAATGGACAAAGCCTCAATATGATGGTGGCAGCAAAGTTACTGGATATATTGTTGAGAGAAGAGATTTGCCTGAAGGCCGATGGATGAGGGCAAATTTTACCAATGTAATTGAGACTGAATTTACAATCACAGGCTTAATGGTAAAAAATCAATATGAATTTAGAGTAATTGCAAGAAATGCAGTAGGTGTCTTCAGTGAGCCTTCAGACAGCACTGGACCAATTACTGCTACAGATGAAATTGAACCTCCTAGTGTTTCAATGGATCCTAAGTACAAGGACGTCATTGTTGTCAATGCTGGAGACAACATAGTTTTGGATGCAGATATACATGGTAAACCCACACCAGATATACAGTGGCTAAAAGAAGGAAAGAAAATGGATAAGACATTGCGTATTGAAGTAAGAAGTACACATAAATATGCTTCTATTACAATAAAAGATTGTACAAGATTGGATGGTGGACACTATGACCTTGTATTAAGTAACAGTGGTGGAACAAAAACAATTCCAATAACAGTAAAGGTTCTTGACAGACCAGGTCCACCAAACGGACCACTACGAGTGACTGGCGTCATGTCTGACAGATGTCATCTTTCCTGGTCTGAGCCCTTGCAGAATGGTGGAGCTAATATTTCTCATTATATCCTTGAGAAAAGGGAAACTAGCAGACTATCATGGACTGTTGTTGATTCTAACATTTCTAGTGTCAATTATAAAGTGACCAAGCTCCTGCCGGGTGATGAGTATATCTTTAGAGTTATGGCTGTCAACAAATATGGAATTGGTGAACCACTAGAATCTGAGGCAATTATTGCACGCAATCCATACAAGCCACCAAGTGCGCCATCACCACCAGAAGCAAGTGAGATAACAAAGGATTCAATATGTCTTTCATGGCATGCCCCCGAGAGCGACGGTGGAGCAGAAATTAAGTGTTATCACTTAGAGAAGCGTGACAAAGATGGTGTAAGGTGGACAAAATGTAACCGCCAGAAGCTGACCGATATGCATTTCAAAGTAACTGGTCTGTCAGAGGGACATTTCTATGAGTTCCGTGTGTCTGCTGAAAATGAAGCTGGCGTGGGAGAATTTAGTGACCTTTCTTTGTTTTATAGAGCTATAAATGCCACAACTCCCCCAGGTCCCCCTCATCATCCTAAAGTGACAGATTACACAAACTCATCTGTCTCTCTGTCTTGGGGAAAACCTGCTGCTGATGGAGGTGCATATATCAAAGGTTATATTGTTGAGATGAAAGAAGTTTCTTCAGAGGAATGGATCATATGCACACCTCCAGCTGGTATTCAAGCAACACGCCTGACAGTTGAAAAGCTGAAGGAAAATGCTGAATATAATTTCCGTGTTTGTGCAATTAATTCTGAAGGAGTTGGTGAGCCCGCTGATGTTCATGGATCGGTGACTGCATCTGAAAAGATTGAAACACCCGAGATTGAACTTGATGCTGACCTCAGAAAAGTTGTCTCTGTTCGTGCTGGAGGATCTCTTCGTCTTTTCATTACAATTAGAGGTCGACCTGAGCCATCCATAAAATGGGAAAAGGAGGATGGGACTCTAACTGACCGTGCTCAGATTGAGTCCACCAGTTCATATACCATGCTTGTAATTGACAATGTCAACAGATTTGACAGTGGAAAATATAACTTGACTCTTGAGAATAAGAGCGGCACAAAGTCTGCATTTGTGAATGTCAGGGTGCTTGATACACCAAGTTCTCCACAAAAGTTTGAAGTGAAAGATGTAAAGAAAGATTCAGTAACTGTCTGCTGGGACCCACCACTTACAGATGGTGGGGCTAAAATAACCAATTATGTGGTTGAGAAGCGAGAATCTACAAGAAAAGCTTATACAACTGTCACAAGCAACTGCACACAGAATTCCTTTAAAGTTGATGAACTTCAGGAAGGAGGCATTTTCTACTTCCGTGTATGTGCTGTTAATGAGTATGGCTTTGGTGTGATGGCAGAAACAAAGAATCCTATTAAGGTTGCACAGGTACCTATGCCTCCAGGAAAAGTAACTCTTGTGGATGTCACAAAAAATAGTGTCACGCTTACTTGGGTTAAGCCTGTCCATGACGGAGGAAGCAAAATCATCTGCTACAATGTAGAGATGCAACCCAAGAGTAGTGACAAATGGGGTGTATGCTGCACAGCTAAGGTTTCAGAGGCTACTGTAGGCAACCTCACGCCTGGTGAAACATATTCTTTTAGGGTTATTGCATTGAATGAAAAGGGCAAGAGTGAGCCCCAAGAGCTTGGTGTACCTGTGGTGGCTAAAGATATTGAGATTGAACCCTCTGTTCACCTGCTGTTCAATACCTACAGTGTTAAGGCTGGAGATGATCTTACTGTGGAAGTTCCTGTGAGAGGCAGGCCTAAGCCAGTTGTCTCTTGGAAGAAGAATGGCCTTCCTTTAAGGCAAACATCCTCTCTTTCAATTGTTAACACGATGGTATCAAGCAAAATCATCATCAAAGAAGCTGCTATTGAACATGTTGGTAAATATGAAATCACTCTTGCTAATACAGCAGGCACCAAGTCCACAGACATTGGCATAGTTGTTCTTGATAAACCTGGGCCACCAGCTTCAGTGAAGGTTGATGCTGTGACTTCTGACAGTATTACACTGTCATGGGCCCCTCCAGAATATGATGGTGGATGCTCCATCAACAATTACATCGTTGAGAAGAGAGATACTAACACAACAGAGTGGCAGATTGTTTCAACAAATGTTGCAAGAACCTCAATCAAAGTACCTCGATTGACACAAGGTTCCGAGTACCAGTTCCGCATCTATGCAATGAACCGCTATGGAAAGGGTAAGCCAATTGACTCTCCAGGAATTACTGCAGAATACACATTTAAACAGCCTGGCCCACCTTCTACGCCCCGTGTTGCTCATGCCACCAAGGCCTTCATGCTTGTCACTTGGAATGAACCCGTTAATGATGGTGGTAGCACAGTCCTTGGATATCATTTAGAACGCAAGGAGAGAAGCAGTATTCTTTGGTCAAAGGTGAACAGGACAATAATCAAGGATACTGAATTTAAAGTAACTGGCATTGAGGAAGGTATGATGTATGAATTCCGTACCTATGCTGAAAATATTGCTGGAATTGGCAAAGCAAGCAAAGCCAGTGAGCCCATAGCTGCACGGGATCCCTGTGATCCTCCTGGTCAGCCTGTGGTAACTAGCATTACCAAATCCTCTGTATCTCTTTCTTGGACCAAACCGGAGTATGATGGTGGAGCCAAAGTAACTGGCTACATAATTGAACGTAGAGATCTCCCAGAGGGTCGCTGGATAAGATGCAATTTTACTAATGTTGTAGAGACTTATTTTGATGTTACTGGCCTAACATTGGATGAGAAGTATGATTTCCGTGTCATTGCAAAGAATGCTGCTGGACTGTTCAGTGAGCCATCTGACAACACTGGTCCTATTACAGTTAAAGATAATGTAGATCCACCACGCATTATGATGGATGTCAAGTTCAAGGATGTTGTGGTAGTAAAAGCTGGGGAAACCCTAAAGATTAATGCTGACATTGCAGGGCGCCCCCTTCCAGTTGCATCTTGGTCAAAGGATGGACATGAAATTGAACAGAAAGCAAGAATTCAGATAACTGGAACAGATACTAGTACTATAATAGTAGTTAAAGACTGCAAAAGGAGTGATTCTGGACAATACGCTTTGACTTTAAAGAATGTTGCAGGAAGCGTCACAACACCAGTAAACTGTGTTATTCTAGATAAACCAGGACCTTCAGCAGGACCACTATTAGTTACAGGCCTCACAGCAGAGGAGTGCACGTTGTCATGGGGACCACCACAAGAAATTGGTGGCTCTGAAATAACACATTATGTTGTTCAGAAACGAGAGACCAGTCGATTAGCATGGACACTAGTACATGGAGAAGTCAAACGAACAATATTCAAGGTCACTAAGCTCCTTAAAGGAAATGAGTACATATTCAGAGTATTAGCTGTCAACAAGTTTGGACTTGGTGAAGCCCTTGAAAGTGAAATGGTCAAGGTCACCGAACCATACACTATCCCAGGGGCTCCAACAAATGTTGAAATTACAAGTGTGAGCAGTGAGGAAATGAGCCTAACTTGGGCAAAGCCTGCATCTGATGGAGGCAGTGAGATACTTGGATATATAATTGAAAGGCGGGAGAAATCTGGTCTTCACTGGGTCCGTGTGAACAGGGAACTTGTGAAAGACCTAACAGCTGTGATATCAAAAATAAGAAGAGGATGCGAGTATGATTTCAGAGTTTATGCTGAAAACGCAGCAGGATTGAGTCCAGCCAGTGACCCATCTCCTTCAGCTAGGGCAGAGGACGAACTTTTGGCACCATCCCCACCATCTAAACCTAAGATTCTGGATCATACCAAGAATTCTATTACTATTGCCTGGAAAAAGCCATTCTCTGATGGTGGTGCACAGATCCTTGGATACAGTGTAGAATATAAAAAATCTGATGATGAGGAATGGATTGTGGCTATTCAGATGACAAAAAGCAACGAATTCACAGTTTCTGGTCTTACAACTGATGTAGAGTATGTATTTGTTGTAAAAGCAATCAACAAAGTTGGTGTCAGTGAACAGTCACCTGTCTCTGAGCTACAGTCAGCAATGGAGAGAAAGGAGGAACCTGTATTTGACATTGACATTGAGATGCGAAAAACTTTAATTGTCAAGCATGGTAATTCATTTACATTGACAGCTACATTTAAAGGAAAGCCAGTGCCTTCAGTTATATGGAATAAAGAGGAGGTCGATCTCAAAGCAAGGGCAAGCATAGAAACAACTGAAAATTGCACTTCTATTACTATTGAGAAAGCAACAAGAAATGATTCTGGACAATACATTGTTACTTTGGACAATGGTGTTGGAACAGCATCACTGCCAATGATAGTCAAAGTCCTTGATACCCCAGGACCACCAACCAATGTGAAAATTACAGAAGTCACAAAAGATTCTGCTACAGTTACTTGGGAACCTCCAGAGAATGACGGAGGAGATGCTGTTAAGGCTTATCATGTTGAGAAACGTGAAGCAAGCAAAAAGGCCTGGGTATGTGTAACAAGCAACTGTCACAGTCTGACATACAAGGTTGAAGACTTGCAAGAAGGTGCAATCTACTACTTTAGAGTCACTGGAGAAAATGAGTTTGGAACAGGTGTACCTTCTGAAACTAAAGATGGAACCAAGATAACAGGTACAATAAATTCCATGTTTATGTGTCTAAAAGTTTAAAAACATTATTAGTTTTGTGTTTTCAATATTTTTACTTTGCACCAACAGAAAAACCAAGTCAACCTGCTAGGCTTGGTGTTACTGCAGTAACAAAGAATAGCGTCACCATTACATGGTCAAAACCAGAGTATGATGGTGGAAGCCGAATTACCAGCTATCTCATTGATGCCATTGAAAAGGGACAACAGAAGTGGGTTAAATGTGCCACTGTTAAAGCCAACACCCACATTATTAAGAACCTAAGGGAAAATGCAGAATACTTTTTCAGAGTTCGGGCTGAGAATCATGCTGGACTTAGTGAACCAAAAGAAATGATAATTCCTGTGGTAGTGAAAGATCAACTGGGTGAGTCTTAATTCATTTAATTCATTACTTGTGTATCATATTTTAAAAACCTATTAATGTTGTACATTTATTTTTCTTTATCTATTATTTACAGATGCTCCTGAGTTTGATATGAAGAATTTCCCACACAACACTGTTTATGTGAGAGCAGGATCTAATCTTAAATTTGAGCTTCCTCTCTCTGGTAAACCTATGCCAAAAGTCACAATGTCAAGAGGCAGTACTCCAGTTAAGTGTGGCAAGAGATTTAGCTTTGAAGTAACACCTGAAAGTCTTAATATCAACCTTAAGGAAAGTATTGCAAGTGATGCTGGAAGATATGATATTGTTGCCTCAAACACAAGTGGAACCACCAAGATGTTTGTGAACATACTGGTCCTGGATAGACCAGCCCCTCCAGTTGGTCCTGTTGAAGTTAGTGATGTGAGAGAGACAAGCTTGTGTCTCAAATGGCTCCCACCTGTTTATGATGGTGGCAGTCCTGTTACAAACTATGTTGTTCTTAAACGTGAAACAAGTACTCCAGCTTGGACAGAAGTGTCATCTAATATTGCAAGAAGCATTGTTAAAGTCACCAAACTTACAAAGGGAGAAGAATACCAGTTCAGGGTTAAAGCCGAGAATCGCTTTGGCATCAGTGATCACATTGATTCTCAGTCAGTTACAGTGAAGCTTCCATACAGTAAGTACCTAGATAATGTACATTTGCAGTTGTTTTTAGTTATATCTGAATATCTATTAAACCCCTGCTGGTTTATTGTATTTTTTAGCTATCCCTGGACCACCATCAACACCATGGCTGGGTTATGTGTCAAGGGAGAGCCTTACTGTTTGCTGGAATGAGCCAGTAACAGATGGTGGAAACGCAGTGGTTGGATACCATGTCCAAATGAAAGAAAGAAGCAGCATTCTTTGGCAGACAGTGAACAAAACGGCAATACCTGCAACTCAAATTAGAGTGACAAATATATGCCCTGGAATGATTTATGAATTCAAAGTAGCTGCAGAAAATGCTGCTGGTATTGGAAAGTTTAGCAAGACATCAGAAGAAGTGCTAGCAATTGATGCTTGTGGTAAGCTTAATTAATATTAAAATTTACTAAGTTGATACGTTGTCAAGTTTCTCTGAATTTCATTGACAAATAACAAATCCTTGTTTTGATTTAGATCCACCGGCAAATGTTAGAATTTCTGAAGTCACAAAAAATTCAATTAGCCTTGTATGGCAGAAGCCTCCATTTGATGGTGGAAGCAAAATCACTGGCTACATGGTTGAGCGAAGAGATGCTCCAAATGGCAGATGGACAAAGGCAAACTTTACCAACGTCATTGAAACTAACTTCACTGTGTCAGGCTTGACTCAGGACCAAGCGTATGAATTCAGAATTTTTGCCAAGAATGCAGTTGGCTCAATCAGTAATCCATCTTTAATTGCAGGACCAGTAACTTGTGTCGACATTTCAGGTAAGTTTAATACTGATACTTTGCTGGTTATCTCGTTTTATAGTGCCCAGAAATACTTTCCCCACGCCATTACACACCTTTCTTTTTTTCCTTAGGTGCGCCAGTAATTGACCTACCCCCAGAGTATTTAGATGTTGTCCAATACAAAGCTGGTACATCATTTAAAATCAAAGTGGGAATATTTGCTAAACCCTTGCCAACTATTGAATGGCTTAAAGACGAAAACGAGCTAGTGTCAAGTGCACAGCTGTCAATTGAGAACACAACTGACTCGTCTGCCGTCCTATTTAAGGATGTTACTCGTTTTAATACTGGAACCTACGAACTCAAAATCAAGAATGTGTTTGGCACGGCGTCTGCTTCTATCAGAATACAGATTTTAGGTATGTAATCTTTTGTGTCAAAAAATAAATAAATGTAATTGTTTCACCTTTTTATGTCCTCATTGTAAATTTTAAATAATTTTCATTCTGTAAATAGACAAGCCTGGACCTCCAGCTGGACACATTGAACTCAAATCAGTCTCAGCTGACAAAATAACAATTGCATGGGAACCAGTGGCTGATGAAGGAGGCGCCAAAGTTACTCATTACATTGTAGAAAAACGAGAGACAAGTAGAGTAGTGTGGTCCCCAATTTCAGAAGCAATGGAAGCACGTACTGTCACTGTCCAAAAGTTGGCCAGAGGAAATGAATATGTATTCCGTGTCAGAGGTGTTAATAAATTTGGAGCTGGAGATCCATTGGAGTCTGAGCCTGTAATTGCCAAAAATGCATTCGGTAAGGAGAGTCATTAAATTACACAATTTAATTAAGTTTTGGTAAGCCAGATAATATAACATAAGAAGTACACTATTCATGTGAATTATTTTTTTAAAGTTACTCCCGGACAACCTTCTACACCTGAAGCAACGGATATCACCAAAACATCAATGCAGATTGTTTGGGATAAACCTGGTCTGGATGGTGGTAGCATGGTTACAGGATACTATCTGGAGAGACGTGACAAGAAAAGTCTGCGCTGGGTAAAAATATACAAGGATCCCATTAATGACACCAAAGCAAAGGTCCATCATCTCACAGAAGGAAATGAATATCAGTATCGTGTGTGTGCAATCAATAAAGCAGGGGAAGGTCCATACTCTGATGTTTCTGAATTCTACAAAGCTGCTGATCCAGTTGGTACGTATTACTGTATCATTTTACTAAAATTTTAATTTTACTATAATTATATTTAATTAAGTTCCTTGACAAAGTTCTAACCAAATTTGAAAATTCTCCTAAGACCCACCATATGAACCAACTAAGCTCAAGGTAGTGGACTCAACTAAAACATCAATCACACTTGGATGGTCAAAGCCAGAGTATGATGGAGGCAGTGAAATCACCAGCTATGTTGTAGAAAAAAGAGTTGGTGAGGAAGGGGAATGGACCGTGATTAGCCGAAAAGGAGAAGTGAGAACCACAGAGTATGTTGCCTCAGATCTTAAACCAGATATTGACTACTACTTCCGTGTATCTGCTGTTAATTGTGCTGGACGTGGAGACCCAATAGAAATGGAAGAGCCAGTACAAGCCAAGGACATTCTTGGTATGTATTCATGTTTCAAAGCTTGTAATATCTTTGTGCATTTTACTGCTTGGAACAGTGTAAATAATTTGAATTGTTATTTTGCAGAGGAAGCCCAGGTTGATACAGATGTTGCAATGAGAACTCACTACATAGTGAAAGCTGGTAAAGATGTTGAAATCATGGTGCCCCTGAAAGGCAGACCTGTTCCAAGTGTCTCTTGGAAGAAGGAAGACCAAAACATTGACAATGATCCTAAATATGACATTCACAACACAGACACATCATCGTGTCTCAAAATTACACAAGTAACTCGAAATGACACTGGTAAATACACCATTGATATATCAAATGGTGTGGGAGAACCAAAGTCCTTAACTGTGTCTGTTAAAGTACAGGACACTCCAGCTGCTTGTAGGAATCTGATTTTGAAAGATGTCACTCGAGGAAAAGTTACACTTTGCTGGGAGCCTCCTCTACTGGATGGTGGTGCTGAAATTACCAACTATGTTATTGAGAAAAGAGACTCTTCTAAGCGTACATATGCCTGTGTAACAAATAAGTGCAAGGAAACCACATGTGTAATTGAAGAACTCTCTGAGAAAGCATTATTCTTCTTCCGAGTATTGGCAGAAAATGAAAATGGAGTTGGAGATCCATGTGAAACAGCAGAGCCAGTTAAAGCCACAGAGACACCAGGACCAGTCAAAGAACTTTCTATGAAAGACTCCACAAAGACTTCAGTTGCACTACAATGGAGCAAACCAGATTATGATGGTGGTAGCATTATTACAGACTACATAATTGAAAAGAAACTCCAAGGTCAAGAAGAATGGGCCCCTGCTGGCACAAACAAGCACTGTGAACATGAAGTTACAAAGTTAAAGGAACTCACAGAAATGTTTTTCAGAGTCTGCTCCAAGAATGAAAAAGGTACAAGTGACTTTGTTGAAGTCGGACCTATTAAAGTAAAGGACTACATTATCCCACCAGAAGCAAACATTGAAGAGTATCCTGATGGAAAAATCAGTGTACGTTTGGGACACAATGTCCACATAGAATTACCATACAAGGGTAAACCAAGACCAACCATTCTTTGGTTAAAGGACAATTTACCACTGAAAGAGAGTGAAAAAATACGCTTCAAGAAGACCGAAAACAAAGCCACTCTAATGATAAAAAACGTGGAGAAGGAGAATGAAGGAAAATACACACTTACTCTTGACAACAAATTCTTCAGAAAATCTTTTCATATACAGGTTATTACCCTTGGACCACCCTCTAAACCTGTTGGACCCATTCGCTTGGATGAGGTTAGAGCAGAAAGTATTGCTATATCTTGGGATGAGCCAAATGATAATGGTGGAGGAGAAATTACTTGTTACACTGTTGAGAAACGTGACACCTCTCAGACAGACTGGAAAATGGCTTGTTCCAGTGTGATTGGAACTTCATTTAAAGTGCCCAATCTGATCAAGGGTATTCAATATCAGTTCAGAGTTTGTGCAGAGAATAGATATGGTGCAAGTGAACCTTTAGTTTCACAAAATGTCATTGCCAAGCATGAGTTCAGACCACCTGGCCCACCAGGCATGCCAGTGGTTTACAATGTTACAAATGATGGCATGACTATTCAGTGGGATGCACCTATTTTTGATGGAGGTTGTCCAGTCCTTGGGTTCCATGTTGAAAAGAAGGAGAAGAACAGCATAATGTGGCAAAAGGGGAACATAGTCTTGGTCAAAGAAATGGAGTACAGGATTCTTGGTCTTATTGAAGGCTTGGAATATCAGTTCAGAGTTTACGCCCAGAATGATGCTGGATATAGTCGCATGAGTGATGAAAGCAAACCTGTTATGGCTGTTTCTCCAGTTGGTAAGTTCAACTTTAAAGCTTTTTCTTCACATAGATATTTCATGTTATAAATATGACAGTGTCTAAATAGTAAGATGTATTTTATTTCAGATCCTCCTGGTACCCCTGACTACGTTGATGTAACAAGTGAATCAGTTAAATTGAAATGGGAAGCACCAAAACGTGACGGTGGAAGCAAAATTGTTGCTTATAATGTAGAGAAACGACAGGGCAAAGGACGGTGGTTAAAAACCAATTTTACAAATGTGACTGACACCGAATTTACAGTGACTGGTCTTGCTTGTGGTGAACGCTATGAATTTAGAATCATAGCAAGAAATGCTATTGGCACAGTGAGCCCACCCTCTCAGTCTTCTGGATATGTCTTAATCAGAGACGAGAGCTGTAAGTACATCTCCTTATATAATTGTTCAGGGGTCAACATTTTTAGATGCAATTTTATGCTGGTCTGCATATGTTGAATTCATAATCTTATCTCTTTCAGTTTCTCCAAACATTGAGTTTGGACAGGAATACTTTGAGGGAGTCTCTATTAAAGCTGGAGAAAACATTAGGCTAAAAGTGACAATCAGAGGAAGACCAACACCAAAAGTTACTTGGTACAGAGATAATATGGAGTTAACCAAGAAAATGGTTGATATCACAACAATTTCTGGATCAAGTACCCTCTTTATCAGAGATGCTGACCGTAATCATCGTGGTGTTTATAGTGTGGAAGCCATAAATCCTTCGGGATCTAAAAAGGAATCAGTGAAAGTTGAAGTCTTTGGTATGAATCATTTTTACCTTATTCCTCTTATTTATTTATTACACCCTTTAATCACTGCATTTTCTTAAGGTCCACGTGTTTAACATGTGCTTCTTATTTTTCTATCTTATAGATGCGCCTGGTGAACCCGTTGGACCAATTACATTTCCAGATATCTCTGAGGGCAGGGTTACACTTTCATGGAATCCACCTGAGAATGATGGTTGTTCTGAGGTCACTCATTACATTGTTGAGAAGCGTGAAACCTCTAAAATTTCATGGACACTAGTTACCGATGAGTGCTTGGCAAGCACATACACTGCCACCAAACTGATCAAGACAAATGAGTATCAGTTCCGTGTTTCCGCAGTCAATAGGTTTGGTGTTAGCAGATCATTGGATTCATCCCCTGTGATTGCACAGATGCAATACAGTAAGATAACAAAAAGCTCATACTAAAATATTTTTTTCTTGTAAAACACTGTAAAATCTTTTGAATTATTCTTTTTTTTATTCCTGCAGCTGTTCCAGATTCTCCTGGAACTCCAGATGCAACCGATGTTGATGGAGAGAGTATCACTATCAACTGGGCTCCACCAACACATGATGGTGGAAATCCAATAAAATATTACATTGTGGAAAGACGTGAAAAGAAGACTGGTCGCTGGCTGAAAGTCCTAACAAGAAAACCCATTGTTGAGGCTGCACACAGAGTAACTCATCTCACTGAGAATGTGGAGTACGAGTTCCGTGTGTATGCTGTAAATGATGCTGGAATTGGAGCACCAAGCAACATTTCAATGCCAATTAAATGTGCAGAGCCAACTGAAGAACCTGATGCCCCATCTATTGTCAATGTGAACGACACTACCAACACATCTGTCAGCCTGGAATGGACTAGACCTGCCTATGATGGTGGTATGGAAATCCATGGCTACATTATTGAGATGTGCAAGGGATCTGAAACAGAATGGCACAGAGTCAATGAGGATCTTTGTGGGATCACAAAATACAATGTCACTGGTTTGGAAACTGGTGCAGAGTATAAGTTCCGTGTTTGTGCAGTAAATTCTGTTGGAAAGGGCAAAGCCAAAGAAATAACTGAGTCTGTACAAGCAGTAGACAGACTCTTGGCACCAGAAATTGACATAGATGCATCCTTTAAACAGACACATATTGTGAAAAGTGGTGGAAGTCTATGTATCCGTATTTCTTTTAGGGGAAAGCCAACACCTACAGCTTCCTGGACAAAAGTAGATGGAGAACTTGGTGTTATGACAGACATCACCACCACTGAGACATTCACAGCCTTGATACTGGAAAACTGTACTAGAAATTATACTGGAAAATACACTCTCACTCTTGAGAACAGTAGTGGAAATAAATCTATCACTGTTGCAGTCAAAGTGTTGGACACACCTGGTGTACCAGGGGGTTTCTCCATCAAGGAAGTCACAAGAGGAGCTCTCACAATTGTTTGGGAACCTCCCACCAATGATGGTGGTGCACGTGTTCATCATTTTGTTGTTGAGAAGCGTGAGGCAAGCCGTCGTGCGTGGACAGAGGCAGCACCCAAGACCACTCAAACAAGCTTGAGAGTTTCTGATCTCCTGGAAGGTGTACCTTATTTCTTTAGAGTCATGGCTGAGAATCAGTATGGTTTTGGTGAAGCGTATGAAATGCCTGATCCAGTTATTGCCACAGCTGAGCCTGCTGCACCAAAGAGAGTTGATATCATTGATACAACTGACACATCAGCAACCCTGGCTTGGCTCAAGCCAGAGCATGATGGAGGAAGTCGTATTACAGGCTACTGTGTGGAAGCCAAGGCAAAAGATGCAGATAAATGGGTTGTTTGTGGTACAACAAAAAACCTAAGCCTTGTAATTGAAAGACTTACAGAGAACAGTGAGTTTGAGTTCCGTGTCAAGGCAAAGAATGATTCTGGGTTCAGTTTGCCAAGAGAAGCTTTCTCCTCAGTCATCATTAAAGAGCCACGAATTGAACCTACTGCCGATCTCAGTGGTATCACAAACCAACTCATTACTAGCAGGATTGGTGAATCTTTTGAGATTGATGTTCCAATCAGTGGAAGACCAGCTCCGAAGATATCCTGGAAGCTTGAGGAAATGAGGCTGAAAGAAACTGACAGGGTTTCAATTAAGACTAACAAAAACAGGACCACTCTCACTGTTAAAGACTGTATGAGAGGTGATGGAGGCAGATATTTCCTCACCCTTGAGAATGTCACTGGGTCAAAGACTTTCACTGTCACTGTCAATGTTATTGGGAGACCAAGTCCTCCAGAGGGCACAATTGAGATTTCCTCAATTACTTCAGAGTCATGTGTACTGTCATGGAATGCACCAGAGGATGACGGTGGAACAGAAATCACAAACTACATTGTTGAGAAGCGTGAATCTGGCTCCACAGCTTGGCAGCTAATTAATTCAAGTGTAAAACATACTTCTTTGCATGTTTCACATCTAACTAAATACATGCAGTATACTTTCCGTATCTGTGCTGAAAACCGTTTTGGTGTGAGCAAACCAACAGAATCTGAGACGATTGTTGCAGAACATCCATTTGGTATGTAATTGCTAATACGAAATTAGCATTTTTGAGATACTGTAAACATTTGATATTTGATAATGTGTAATTGATAACATGTTTAACATGTTTTCATTTTCACAGTTCCTCCAAGCTCTCCAACAAGGCCAGAAGTGTTCGCTGTAACTGCCAACAGCATGAGCATTCGCTGGGAGGAACCATACCATGATGGTGGCAGCAAAGTCTCTGGATACTGGATTGAAAAGAAGGAGCGTAACACAATCCTCTGGGTGAGAGAAAACAAGATTCCCTGCTTTGAATGCTACTACAAGGTGGAAGGCCTTGTTGAGGGTCTTGAGTACCAGTTCAGATTATATGCAATGAATAGCGCTGGCCTCAGCAAAGCAAGTGAAGCATCAAAGAGAGCTGTGGCACAAAATCCAGTTGGTAAGTACAACACAATCAAAAAGTAAATAATTCCAGTCTAGATCAGCAAAAACAATAATAACATATATGTTTTGATGATACAAATTTATAGATCCTCCAGGAAAACCAGAAATTACAAATGTATCAAGGTCAACAGTCTCAATCAAATGGTCTGTGCCCCTAAACGATGGCGGAAGCCCAATCACAGGCTACATTGTTGAGCGCAAGCCATATACTGTTACTGGAGAAGGTCGCTGGCTTAAATGTAACTACACTAATGTTACTGAAACAAATTTCACTATTACTGCACTGGGAGAAGGAGAAGAATATGAATTCCGTGTAATTGCCAAAAATGCAAATGGAGTGTTGAGCCTGCCATCAGTTTCAACAGGACCAGTGACTTGCAAAGCAGAATACAGTATGTATCACACATGGTTCTTTCACTAAACATGTAACACTAACACTAATATTCTTTAAGAACGAAAACCTAGATACTCATGACACTTAAATTATTTTGCAGTTCCTCCTAAAGCAGAGCTGGACAGCAAACTCCTTGTGGACACAGTTGTAATTAGAGCTGGATCTGATTTGGTGCTGGATGCTGCTGTTGGTGGGAAACCTGAGCCAAAAGTCAGCTGGTCCAAGGGTACAAGAGAGCTAGAGCTTTGTGAAAAATATGCTCTCCAGTATTCAAGTACACGTGCTCTGGCAATCATCAAGTTCTGTGACAGAGATGACACCGGAAAGTATGTTCTGACTGTTAAAAATGCAAGTGGAACAAAAACCGCTGAGGTCAATGTGAAAGTACTAGGTAAGTGTTCTAAACATACAGCAATACCACCAATGATTGGTACCTTTAAGTCCCAAATAAATGTATCTCAAAAGTTCATTTATATGATAATCTTTCTTTTCCAAGATACACCTGGTCCCTGTCAGGAGATTACAGTCAGCAATGTTTCTGAGGAAAAGTGCACTGTGTCTTGGAAAGAGCCACTGGAGGATGGTGGTGACCCAATCACATATTACATTGTTGAAAGAAGGGATACCAACAGACTTAACTGGGTTATCATGGAGGCTGAATGCAAAGCCCTAACATGTGAAATTAAAAGACTTTTTAAGAACAACGAATATCTCTTCCGTGTGAGAGGTGTGAACAAGTATGGATCTGGTGTGACAGTTCAGTCTACCCCCATCTTTGCCAGAAACTCATTCAGTAAGTGTTAATTAATATTAAAAACATTGGCTTCAATAATTTGTAGCATTGTATGTCATTGTATTCCACCTTTATTTCCAAATACAGCTGTTCCATCACCTCCTGGAGCTCCAGAAATCCTTGCAGTTGGAAAAGACTTTGCAACAATCGAGTGGCTGAAGCCTGAGAGCGATGGTGGCAGTGAAGTCACAAACTACTTGATTGAGTTCCGTGAAAGAAAGAGTGTTCGATGGATTAAAGTTAAGAGAGATTCTATTCTCAAGGACACATCCTTCAAAGTCACTGGCCTCCATGAAGGCAACATTTACCAGTTCCGCATTACAGCCATGAATGCAGCTGGTGATAGTGAACCTAGTGAAGTGTCAATGTATGCAGTTTGTAGATTACCAACAGGTATGTTTATTTTTTTTTCTGAAACACCCTGATTACATTTAAATGTGTATATTAGTATTGTAACAATTGTTTACCTTATTATTCTGATTCCCCTATTTAGGCACTCCAGATCCACCTTCAATTCCACGGGTTACAGACACGCACAAAGATAGTATTAGCCTTGCTTGGACACGACCAGTTGAAGATGGAGGTGCAGATGTTATTGGTTACATTCTTGAGATGCAAGAAGCAGGGGCAGAAGAATGGACAAAGTCACATGAAAAGAATCTTAGGATGACAGAACACACAGTTACAGGTCTTTCTGCTGGCAAAAAATACTGTTTCAGAGTTGCAGCGATCAATGTAAATGGATCTGGTGACTTCAGTGATCCTTGTGCAGAGACTGAGCCTGTGGAAAGAATTGGTATGTTCACACAAATTTTTACATTTTTGTATGTTGTTAATGTTTGACATATATAAATGAAAGAAATATGTCCAATATCTTTGTAAAAATATTGCTAATTCTAAACTCCCTTGTTTTTTTATTCTTTATCCCAGAAATTCCTGACCTTGAGCTGCCTGATGAGCTGACAAAGACAATTTGTCTAAGAGCAGGAAGTTCTCTTCGCCTCCATATTACTGTCACTGGTAGACCAATCCCAACTGTAACATGGACCAAACCTGGTGTAGACCTCCAACATCGAGGCTTTATTGAAGTAACCAATACTGCTACAACTCTCATTATTGACAAGGTGCACCGCTATGATGCTGGTAGATATACAATTGAAGCTTCAAATTCAGCTGGAAAGAAGGATGCAAGCATTCTTGTGAAAATCTATGGTATATATATTTTATTTTTTTCTCCTATTACATCATGGAAATGATTTATAGTGAATATATATATTAACATATTGTGAAATGATGTCTAACCAGCATGTTTGTGAATTTTTTCCTAGATACACCTGGTCCAACTGGTCCAATTAAGATGAAAGAGCTTACAAAAGATTCTGCTCATATTACTTGGGACACTCCTGAGGTTGATGGTGGAGCACCTGTAAATAATTACATAATTGAAAGACGAGAGGCATCAATGAGAGCATACAAAACTGTCACGTCCAAGTGTAGCAAGACATCATACAAGATAACTGGTCTGACAGAAGGAATGCTGTATTATTTCAGAGTCTTACCTGAGAATATCTATGGTGTTGGTGAACCCTGTGAGACAGGTGATGTTGTCTTGGTGTGTGAAGTTCCACTGCCACCAGCCAAGCTTGAAGTTGTAGATGTAACCAAATCCAGTGTATCACTTGCCTGGGAGAAACCTTTACATGATGGAGGCAGCAGAATCACCAGCTACATTGTTGAAGCTTGTAAAGCTGGTACTGACAAGTGGATGAAGGTGGCAACTTTGAAACTCACAGACTTTGAGTTCACCATCACGTCACTTAATGAGAGTGAGCAGTACCTCTTCAGGGTACGTGCCGTTAACAGCAGAGGTGCTGGTGAGCCAAAAGAAATTGTAACAGCTGTGACAGTTCAAGAACAAAGAGGTATGTATTAGGATAACAAAAAAACAAGAGGCTATCATTTGTTTGTCATGTCTCACTGTCCATACCTTTTGTTTCCCTTTTCAGTCTTGCCAAAGGTTGATCTATCAACTATTCCACAGAAGGCAATAAGCGTTTTGGCAGGCAAACCTCTTGAACTTGACTTACCAATTATAGGACGACCACCACCAGTTTGTTCTTGGTTCTTTAATGACAATAGGTTAAAGATTGTGGAGCGTGTAAAGATAAAGTCAACTGGAAAATTCTCTAAATTGACTATTCTTGACACTACCATTGATGACAGTGGTGTGTATACACTTGAGGTGAAAAATATAACTGGAGTAACGACTGAAAACATCAAAGTCATCATTCTTTGTGAGTACCGGGCCCCCTGCATGAAAATAGACATCTTAAAATGAGTTTCACTATCAATCCTAAACCTCTTCTCTCTCTGTAGCCAAACCTGATGAGCCTCAAGGACCCATCCGATTTGATG
The DNA here is from genome assembly GCA_032275025.1 of Enteromius treurensis. NCBI lineage: Eukaryota > Metazoa > Chordata > Actinopteri > Cypriniformes > Cyprinidae > Enteromius > Enteromius treurensis. The sequence continues at coordinate 18,139,286 of JAUCMU010000151.1, forward strand.
AAATTGATGCAACATCAGTCACAATTAGCTGGGATTCACCTGAAAGAGATGGTGGTGCACCAATTAGCAATTATGTGGTTGAACAACGTGATGCTCATCGCCCAGGATGGGTGCCTGTGTCAGAATCAGTTTCTAGACCAACATTCAAATTTGACAGATTGACAGAGGGCGATGAATATGTGTTCCGTGTTGCAGCAACCAATCGCTATGGCACTGGGGATTACTTACAGTCAGAAATTGTAATGTGCAAGAGCTCCAAATGTAAGAAAACATTGTTTTAAAAAATACCATATATACTGTATGATGTTTATTGACATTTATGATATATGTATATATTGTAGACCTACTTGATCACAATTTCCTATTGTTGTTATAGCCATTCCTGGGCCACCTGGAAGACCAATTGTATTTGATGTCTCACGTGATGGCATGACTGTTGCATGGGAGCCACCAGATGAAGATGGAGGCTTAGAGGTGTCCGGCTACATTATTGAACGCAAGGAGGTCAGGTCAGATAGATGGATCCGTGCTAATAAAAATCCAGTGACAATGACAAGATACAGATCCACTGGCTTAATTGAAGGCCTGGAATATGAACACAGAGTGACAGCCATCAATGCTCGTGGTGTTGGCAAACCTAGCCTTCTTTCTAAACCAGCAGTAGCAACTGATCCTGTTGGTAAGCAAAATGTCACTATTAATGCATTTTTGTGTGTACAAACTGACACAGAATTTTGGTAAATTCAATTAGTATCACTTATTAAACAATTACATAATCCTTACAGATCCACCTGGGTCACCTCAAAACCCACGAATCACTGATACCACAAAATCTTCAGTCTCTTTGGCTTGGAGTCCTCCAGATGAGGAGGGTGGTGCTAAGGTTACAGGCTATCTAATTGAAATGCAGAAGGTTGGTTCAGTAACCTGGATGAAGTGTAACGCTACACCTTCACTGATCTGTGAATATACTTTGACAAAAATGCCACAAGGAGAAGAATTCAAATTCCGTATTTTGGCTTGCAATGCTGGTGGACCAGGTGAACCAGCTGAAGTACCTGGAGTTGTGACTATAACAGAGATGCTTGGTAAGATCTTATAACCCTGTCAATAAAGTGCCCCTATTATGCCTTTTCAAATATGAACTTTCATATAGCTGTATGTGAACATAAACTATCTGCAAAGTCGGCTCATATACGCCTAAACAAGTCATCATCAATTCGAAACTTTTTCTGTTACGGCCACACGTCACGAATAGCATATTTGCATAATGTCCGCCCACGTTCTACATCGCGAACAACTTGCCCATCCACAAACAGTACAATTTCCATGTGGATTACATAATGTCAAGAAGACGCTGTATCCTGGGCTGTCTTTCAGTTACGGCAGTGGGAGTTTTGTTTTCCGAACACGCTGTAGCGGTAGACCAATCATAAAGGACTGCTCCATCTGACCAATCACAGCAGTGAGGGCTCAGAGAAAGGAGGGGTTTAGACAGACTGATTCTTTCAACTGCTTCACACGAGTCGTTTACGAATCATTTAGAAATGGGGTAAAATTTAATTTTTATTTTAACTATTTTTGTTTTTTGCGTATCCTGACCTTGCAACAAACCTGTTTTAAGAGACTCATAAAGCAATATTTGCAACCCTTTAAAAAGGCATAATAGGGGCACTGTAGTTATATGTGTGAAATGGTGTATGTCCAGAATAATATAATCATTTAAAATGTGCTTCTTTCAGATCCTCCAAGTTATGATCTTGAGGCAAAATACAAAGATGTCCTTGTAGTAAGATCCGGAGGAGTAATCAGACTTTCGGTGCCCATCAAAGGAAAACCTACTCCTACCTGCAAATGGACCAAGGATGGATCAGAGGTTACCAACCGTGCAATGATTGCCTGCAGTGAAGACGTATCAGAGCTTGTAATCAAACTAGCTGAAAGGTCTGATTCTGGCGTTTACTATCTACATCTGGAAAACAAGTGTGGCAAAAAGATGCTTCCTATCAAGGTCAAGGTTATTGGCCGCCCATCTGCACCTGAAGGCCCTCTAAGATTTGATGATATACAAGCACATTCTGTAAAAGTTAGCTGGAAACCACCAACAGAAGATGGTGGTTCTGAAATTGCTGGCTACATTGTGGAGAGACGTGAAGAAACAAAAGCAGCTTGGTACACGGTTGATTCGCGAGTGGTTGACACATCCCTTGTGGTTAAGGGACTACAAGAAAATGCAGCATACCACTTCAAGGTGACCGCAGAGAACCAGTTTGGAATAAGCAACTCTCTGAAATCAGAGACAACTGTTGTACCAAAGACTCCTATTTGTAAGTTCTTGTTAATTATTTTATTTCTATGCAATGCAGACTTAATGTAAAATATTAAAATATTTTATCTTGTTTATGTTATTTAAAATATTTAGGTGTCCCAGAGGCTTCAGGCACTCCACCAGAAATTATGGATGTTACTAAGAATTCTGCTGCTTTGGCTTGGACTAAACCCAAAGATGATGGTGGATCTTGCATTACTGGTTACTTCATTGAGTACAAAGAAGTGTCATCTGATAAGTGGATTCGTCATGAGACAAAGATTACCTCAACAATGTACACTCTTAGTCAGCTCACTACTGATTCTGAGTATCAGTTCCGTGTTACCGCTGTCAATGACATTGGAGAGAGTAAACCAGGACCTGCATCAGATTCAGTAATATGCAAAGATCCATTTGGTATGACCTCATTCTTAATTAGCTTGGTTATACATAATGTACCCTGTTCATTAATTGATTGAAAATTGTCATGATTTCACTGAAAATAAACAACAACATTTTATTGAACTTTTGATTTATATAGATAAACCAAGCCAGCCTGGAGAAATTGACACAATGACTGTTACCAAAGACTACATTACAATTAACTGGGAGGCTCCAGCATGTGATGGTGGCAAACCAGTCCTTGGCTACTGGATTGAATACCGAAAGTCTGGAGAGAGTGCTTGGAAGAAATGCAATAAGGAGCGCACAAAAGACAAACAGTACACTCAGGGTGGTCTACAAGAAGCAACTGAATATGAATTCAGAGTATTTGCAGAAAATGAAACCGGAATTAGCAGACCACGCAGAACAGCAACTGGTATCAAAACTAAACTGGGTGGTAAGTATGGTTTGAAAAAACATAAGAAATTTTTCATTGTATTATAACTAATTATGGCAATAATATTATCAAATATTTATTCCAATGCATTTTTAGCGAAAATATTTGACTAAAAATAAATGTATTTATTTTTTTTTTTTAGTTGGAAATAAACCAGCTCTCAGGAAAGAGATGGATGAAGTCAGTGCCAAACTAGGACAAACTGCAACTCTCAAATGTCAAATTATTGGAAGACCTGTTCCAGAAATTAAATGGTACAAGGGTGGAAAGGAAATCCAAGAAGGACGTAAATATGCAGCGACCTCTGATGGCCGCAATCATACACTGACCATTTCAACCGATCAACAGGAAGATGAGGGCCTGTACACGTGCAAGGCTGTGAATGAAGCTGGAGAGTGTGAGACCAGTGGATCCCTGGTCCTTGAAGCAGCACCGCAGTTCCCAGTGCCACTGAAAGACAAATTCTTTGCAGCATGTGGTAGCACAGTGCGCATACATGTTGTTTACATTGGTCGACCCCAGCCTAAGATCATGTGGCTTTATGGAGCCAAGGCTTTGGAGCCCTCTGAGAATGTAATAATTGAAAATACAGAGCACTATACTCATTTGATTCTCAAAAACGTACAGCGCAGAGAAAATGGAGGAAAATACAGAATCAGGATCAACAACCATTTCGGGGCTGCTGATACTGTCACTCATGTTGAAATCTTAGGTATATGCTTAATAATCCTTAATTATAATTATATAATATAAATATATAATTTTTTTTAAATTCTGGGTATTAATAAGACCAACTAACATATTCTTTGGTTTTCAGATAAACCTGCTATGCCTGAAGGTCCTCTTGTTCTTGATGCACTATTGAAGAATTCTGTGATTATTAGCTGGAAAGCACCCAAAGATGATGGAGGATCTATGATCACAAATTATATTGTAGAAAAGCGTGAAGACAAGGAAGGAGCAGAATGGGATCTTGTATCTTCATCTATCACTGGAACTTCATGTAGAATTCCTAACCTTGTTGAAAATGAGGGATACTTCTTCCGTGTTTCAGCACAAAATCGTTACGGCAATAGTGAATCTCTGGAGACTCCTTCTGCTATCCTAATTAAGAGTCAGCTAGGTAAGTAATGAAGAAGCTTTGTTAAAGAAACTAAAATTTTGATGTTATTTTTTTACTGTTACTCAAATTACAATTTCTGTTTTACAGAGAGGCCAGGACCGCCATTAAAACCAGTTGTTTCTGCAATTACCAAAAACTCCTGTGTTGTGTCTTGGAAGCCACCTCTCAGTGATGGAGGCTCTAAAATTAAGAACTATTGTCTTGAAAAGCAATACAAGAAGAAGGGTGAATGGGTTGCAGTTACGACAGATGAAATCCACCAGACTGTTTATTCTGTCAAGGGCCTGACAGAAGGTGTTGAATATGAATTCCGGGTGAAATGTGAAAACCTTGGAGGAGAAAGTGATTACAGTGAAGTATCAGACCCTGCAGTTCCAAAGACTGACGTTGAAGTGCGTGCTCCTGCGTTCAAAGAAGACCTCAGAAACATGAGTGTAAAATTCAATAGCAATGCAACATTTGTCTGCAAGATAACAGGACAGCCCAAGCCTGTAATAAAATGGTTCAAGCGTGGAAAGGAAATTCAAGCTGATGGCACCAAAATCAAGATCCAAGAATTCAAGGGAGGCTACAATCAGCTTGTTATTGCTGATTGTGATGCTGAAGACTCAACTGTATATCAGATCAGAGCAACAAACCAGGGTGGATCCATTTCTGCTACTGTTTCTCTAGATGTTGAAAGTAAGTTTCAAATATCCTTATATACATTACCTGGCTATACATACAATTCTGTCTTTAGGAAAAAGTAATGCATTATTGTTTTTATTATTTTTTTCAGTCCCTGCTAAGATTCATCTGCCTAAGAATCTGCAAGGAAAAGAAGCTATCCCTGCCCTTCGTGGAGAAGTGGTCAACATCAAAATCCCATTCAGTGGAAAACCAGATCCAGTTATCACTTGGCAGAAAGGACAAGACCTTCTGGATAATAATGGACACTATCAAGTCATTGTCACACGCTCCTTCACATCTCTTGTATTCCAGAATGGAGTAGAAAGGAATGACGCTGGTTTCTATATTGTATGTGCCAAAAACAGATTTGGAATTGACCAGCAAACAGTAGAGCTTGATGTTGCGGATGTGCCTGATCCACCACGTGGCATCAAAGCCAGTGATGTTTCAAGGGATTCTGTAACACTCCACTGGGTAGCACCTGCCAATGATGGTGGAAGTAGAGTCACCAACTATATCATAGAAAAGTGTGCCACCACAGCAGAAAGATGGATTCGTGTTGGCCAGTCTCGTGACACCCACTATACTGTTGTCAATCTATTTGGAAAGACAAGTTACCAATTCCGTGTCATAGCTGAAAATAAATTTGGTCAGAGTGCACCGTCTGAGGCAAGCGGACCTGTTGTAACAAAGGAAGACAAATCAAGAGTTCTAAACTATGATGAAGAGGTTGATGACACCAGGCCAGTTTCCAAAACCAAAGCTCCTCATTCAGATGCCAAGAATATTCACAACAAGTACATGATTGCTGAAGAGCTTGGGCGTGGACAGTTTGGTATTGTTCACCGGTGCATTGAAACCAGCTCTGAGAAAACTTACATGGCTAAATTTGTCAAAGTTAGAGGTGCAGATCAGGCACTAGTGAAGAAAGAAATTGCAACACTGAATGTGGCGCGCCACAAGAACTTCCTGTTACTGCATGAGTCATTTGACTGCCCTGAAGAACTAGTCATGATTTATGAGTTCATTTCCGGTGTGGACATATTTGAGCGCCTTGGTACAGCCAATTTTGAGCTCAATGAGCGTGAAATTGTTAACTATATCAGACAAGTATGTGAAGCTCTTGAATTCCTTCACAGCAAGAGTTATGGTCACTTTGATATCAGGCCTGAAAATATAGTGTACACCACAAGAAAGGGAACTAATGTCAAGATCACTGAGCTTGGACAGTCTAGACACCTTACACCTGGTGACCAAATTAAGATTCAGTACACAACAGCTGAGTTTGCGGCACCAGAAATTCATCAAAATGAGATGGTTAGCACTGTGACAGATATGTGGTCTGTCGGTGTCCTAGTGTATGTTCTTCTTAGTGGATTTAATCCATTTGCTGCTGAAACTAATCAGCAAATGATTGAGAGCATTTCAAATGCTGAGTACAGTTTTGATGATGAAGCCTTTAAGCATGTAAGTGTTGAGGCATTAGACTTTGTGGACCGCCTACTAACCAAAGAGCGCAAACATCGTATGTCCGCTGCTGAGGCTTTGAATCATCCTTGGCTGACAATGAACTCAGAGCAGCTAAGCACTAGGTCCATCAAGATTACTCGCCACAAGAGATATTACCAAGCCATGGTTAAGAAAGAATGGAACACTGTTGTCTCATCTGCTCGTGTTGCCAGTGGCGGTGCTATTAGAAGTCAGCGGGGAGTAACACTCTCTAAAGTCAAGATTGCACCATTTGAACATGGACCAGTTGCAGGACAAATTAAACACAGTGTTGCTGATGAAGGTGATGATATCAAGCTCATTTGCAACATTGATAACTACGATAGCAGCACCGAAGTTACATGGTACTGTGGAGTAAGACAACTAGAAGAAGGAGCTAAATACGAAATTACTTATGAAGATGGGCTTGCTACCATAACCATCAAGGGAATCACAAGAGCTGATGATGGAACATACAGATGTAAGGTTGTCAATGAGTATGGTGAGGACAGTGCCTATTCTGAGCTCTTTGTCAAAGGAGTAAGATCCTATCGCGAGTTCTACACTTCACGTGTTGTAAAGAAAGTAAAACGCAGAGTTGACACAGCAAGACTACTCCAAAGACCTCCTGAATTTACTTTGCCATTGTGTAACCGCACTGCTTACATTGGAGAGGATGTGCGCTTTGGTGTCACAATCACAGTGCATCCTGAACCACGTGTAATGTGGTTGAAAACTGGTCAAAAGATTATGCCAGGAGATGATGACAAGAAATACACTTTTATTACTGATAAGGGCCTGTATCAGTTAGTTATTCACCATCTTGACCCAGATGATGATGCAGAATACACTGTTGTGGCACGAAACAGATTTGGTGATGACAGTTGCAAGGCTCGTCTCACAGTGATCCCTCGTCCTGCTCCTGCTGATAACACCTTGAGACCTATGTTCAAACGTGTTCTTGCTAACTTGGAATGCAGAGAAGGCCAGAGTGCACGTTTTGAAATGAGAGTGTCAGGGCATCCTTCATTGAAATGGGAGAAAGATGGCATGCCTTTGGCATTTGGTCCACAAATTGAGGTTGTGCACGAAGGCTTAGATTACTATGTCTTACATGTAAGAGATACTCTTCCAGAGGATTCTGGCACATACAGAGTCATTGCAACTAACTCAGCTGGGTCTGCAAGTTGCCAAGCCATACTTAAGGTTGAACGTGTGGCACACATCAAGAAGGACGAGAATGAGGAAGAAAAGAAGAAGAAACATGATCTTGATCAGCAAGAGATGGACAAGAAAGTAAGACTAACTCAGATTTTAGCAGGTGCAGATTTTACCCCACTTACTCCTGTCGCACAGCAAGCACTAAGAGAAGCCGCAACCATATACAAGCCAGCAATCACTACCAAGAAAGTCAAGAGCGAAGCTGAGGAAGCCAAAGAAAAGGAGGAGAAAAAGAAGAGAGCAGAAGAAAAGAGGCTAAGAATGCCATATGTTATTCCTCCACCTCGTGTTGTTGCTCCTACTGCTCTTGAGGAGGATATGGAAATCAAACACTTTGTGCCTTTCTCTGATATGAAGTGGTACAAGAAACTCCGTGATCAGTATGAGTTCCCAGAGCCAATGGAAAAATTCCCCCAGAAAAGGCTTAAGCGCATCCGGCTATCAAGGTGGGATCAGTTCTATGAAGTTCCCCTGCCAAGAATTAAAGAACAATACAAGCCAAAATGGCATATTCCAGTTTCACAGGATGACCTTGAGACTGTAAGGCCATCAAGACACCGCACACCTTCTCCAGAGATGGAGGCTTATTACAGAATCAGGAGACGCTCTCTTGGTGATCTTTCTGATGAGGAACTGCTTCTGCCTGTTAGAGAATACTTGTCAATGAAGAGAACAGAGGAAGAAAGACTTAAACTCGAGGATGAACTTGAGTTAGGCTATTCTGCTTCTCCACCAAGTCTTAGCCCTGTACGCTTTGAACTCTCTGCACTGCATCACCCATCACCTAAGAGAGCTGCATATGATGAGGAGGAAGGGGGAGAAGTTCCAACATATGACTCCTACCGTATTCCATCTAAATATGAGGCTGGTCCAAGCTATATTGACTTACGTCAGCGTCACGATAGGGCAACATACAGACCTCCAAGACAAAAGCAAAAATTATATGAAGAAAAGGAGGATCAGGAACTGCTTAGGTCTGTAACGACAACCACAAAGTTAACGTCTTACAAGACCAAGTTGCAGCACATTGAGTTTGAGGAGAAAACAAAGGTCAAAAGAAAGGAGAAAACAAGGGTTTCTGTGTCAGCAGTAACCGATGCCGCAGTCTTTACTGATATACCTACAACATCATTCGCTACAGCAACTCGTCCTAAGAAACCTTCTGCAGCTTTGGCAGAAAAAGAAGTGGTTAGAACAGCTTCACCTGAAAAGACACGCCCACGTTCCCCCAGCCTTGAGAAAGCAGCCACTACACCAGATTTGTCAACAAAAATTGATTATATGTCAAGGTACGAGTCCAGGAAGAAGGCCTTGAAAACAGAAAGAAAGTTTGAAATTGTGACACAAGAGCCTTTTACCCTTGACCATGCTCCAAGAGTGACTGTAAGAATGCGTTCTCACCGTGTGCCAGTTGGTCAAAACACTAAGTTCACACTGAATGTCCAATCTAAGCCAGAAGCACAGATTAAATGGTACCACAATGGAGTGCAGATTGAAGAAAGCAGAAAGTACCGTATGTTTAACTTGAGTGGTGTTTTGTCTCTTCAAATCATCGATTGCCAGGAAGAGGACAGTGGCACCTACCGTGTCATCTGCACAAATGCAAAGGGAGAGGCTTCTGACTATGCCACTCTAGATGTTGCTGGTGGTGGATATTCTGCATATGCCTCACAACGTAAGGATGAAGAGCCACCAACTTCCTTTGTCCCTGAGATGACAAAAACAGATGTTTATCATGTTTCATCAACAAAAGCAGCATCTGTACCAGAAACACAATGGGAAGTATCCGAAACTAAAACCGACAAGATAAAAGAGACAACTAAGACTGTTGTTCAGGAGAAACAAGTAACATCTGAAATCAAACTGGAAACTATGGAGGTGACAGCAGTTGAGGAATTTGTGGTTGAAAAAATTTCTGAAACTAAACTTGAAGCTACAGAAGTGAAAACGGTAGTAGAAGAAGTGGTTGAGGTAAAGAAGCCAACTCTCCCAGCCACGATTCTGACTAAACCACAGTCACTAACAGTGTCTGAGGGAGAATCAGTTAAATTCACATGTGATGCTGATGGAGATCCTGCACCCACTGTAACATGGATGCGAGAGGCACAAGTAATTGTGTCATCTCACCGTCACCATATTACCTCAACTGAATTTAAATCTACTTTTGAGATTACCCAAGTCGAAACGTCAGATGGAGGTAATTACACTGTAGTGGTAGAGAACTCTGAAGGTAAACAGGAGGCACAGTTTAGCCTAACTGTCCGTAAACCAACACCTGTACAGAAAGTTGTTGCTTCTCCTCCAAGAGTGAAATCTCCAGAGTCTCCCCGTATAAAGTCACCATTTGGAATAAGGTCTCCACAGAGAATTAAATCACCTGAACCAATTAAATCTCCACCAAGAGTTAAGTCCCCACCCATGGTAAAATCACCTACTCCAAAAGAAAAAACATCCAAACCAAGCTTTTCAGCTGAACTCAAAGACATCTCAGCCTCTGCAGATACTATTATAAAGCTTACAGTAAAAATGTCTGGTGAACCCAAGCCATCAATCTCTTGGATGAAGGATGGAAAAGTAAGAGTTTTTTTTTTTTACTTTATTTAAAAAATTATATATATAAATGGATTGATTTACTAACTACTTTTGGCATTCTCACAGAGCCTCTCTCAAGGTGGTAAATATGAAATCTTTGAAGAACATGGTTCAGCACATCTTGAAATTTATGAAGCTGATGTCTCTGATAGTGGAGTTTACACGTGTACAGCCAGAAACAGTGCTGGATCTGTAACTACAAACTGCACTGTTACTGTCCAAGGTATTGTAAAGCTCATTTTAGCACATAAAATACATTATGATTTTAGTATTATTTTATGTAATTTTGCATGTACGAAAATAATTAAATTTTTTTTTTTTTAATTACTCTTTCCTCTACAGCACGGACAACAACAGTTGCCATGGAAAGAAAAGCAGAGTTAACAGAGCAAATAGTAAAAAAGGAGATTGCCTATGAGGAAGTACAGTCCTTTACAGAAATTAAAGCATCAAAAACCCAAATGACGATGAGTCAAGGTCAGACTGTTACACTACGAGCAAACATCCCTGAAGTCTCTGACGTGAAATGGATCCTGAATGGAGTCGAGCTATCAAATTCTGAAAACTTCAGATACGGTGTGTCAGGAAACGATCACACCCTGACAATTAAAAGCATCAGCCAGCATGACCAGGGAATTCTCACGTGCGAGGCCAAAACCGAACATGGAGTAGTCAAGTGCCAGTTTGACATGACCGTCAGTGCAATTCGCTCAAATGCACCAAATTTCCTTGTGCCACCACACTCCCAGAATGTAAACGAGGGACAGAATGTCACATTTACATGTGAAATAACTGGTGAACCTTCTCCTGAAATCGAGTGGCTCAAGGATAATTCAGTAGTAAGTAGCTTGTAATTATAAAATAGTTTATTTGTGTTTTCACTTATAGCAGTATATTAACTTTATTTGAATTTCTCCTCATCTTTGCAGATATCTATTACATCGAACATGAGATTGAGCCGGTCTAAGAATGTGTACACACTTGAGATTCACAACGTTACCATTGAAGACAGTGGAAAATACACAGTAAAAGCCAAAAACAAATTTGGACAGTGCTCTGCAACCGCTTCACTGAATGTCCTCAGTAAGTGATCTCTTTCCTCAGAAGAAAATAGCCCTCTTTATCAAGTATAAGCGTCCTGTCCATTGCACAAAATGCATGATCAAAACAAACACATGTTCATGAAGAACGCTAATTATCTTCACTGCTCACCTCTCAAGATAACAAAATATAACAATTCCTTTAAAAAGAAAATGGTACAATATTCTTTTGATCTTTTTGACTGTGTCTGACTGCATTTTGCAGTACACAGCAAAAAGGCACCAAATAATATAAGTGCATTTGCAGTCTGTAATAGCATGCTAATAGCATGAATTATCAAGGAAATAGATATCCAAACCACTTTTACCACCCATGCATCACATTGTTTGATCCATCTAACAAAAATATTTGCAAATAAAGTAATCAAAAGACTGACTTTTGATTTGCATTACCAAATGAATTTCCTTAAAGGTATAATCTGAAAGTGGTGCAGCTGGAGCATTACTTATTTTACTAATAGCAATGCTGTCAAAAATGTTCCAGCATATTATGCATTAAATATGCCCAAATGTTTCAAACAGGAAAAAGAGACCAGTTGCACCATTTGAATTTTGTACCATTTTATGAAATAAAATGCATCAATGACATGGTATTTGCTGTACTCTCACAGCTCTGGTTGAGGAACCTGCCAAAATGATAATTGTGGAGAAATCCTCTGATGCTGCGAGCAGCATGCAGGGCAGTTATTCTGCCAAGCATGTGGTTTCAAAAATGCAAGAGACATCCTTCAGCAGTTCCAGCATGGCTGAGGTTAAATTTGAGAGCATGTCAGCGTCTAGCATGACCTCCGTGACTTCTGAAAAAATTGTAGCTATGAGCTCCAGCAGTATGATGGCAATGTCCAGTCACTCGCATGTTGAGGGGTCATCCATCAAAGCCATTTCTCATGGCCACAAAGGTGAGATGGAAAGTGTGTGCATCTTCGCCAAAAAACATTTAAGGTTCAACAAACTCAATATCAACGGAGCTATATCAGCATAATAAAAGATTACTTTCTCTTTACAGGTATTCCACCGAAGATTGAGGCTGCACCTCAAAACATTAGTATTGAGTCAGGAAAGGTCCTGACTGTAGCCTGTGCTTTTACTGGAGACCCAACCCCTTGCATAGAATGGTCACATTTAGGGAAGACACTCCCTAGCAAGGAGAAGAGTGGACGATTGCAGATTGAGACTTCTCAGGAAGTCACCACTCTTGTTATAAGTGGAGTGAAAGAGACTGATGCTGGTGCTTACACCTTAAAACTTTCTAATGAGTTTGGATTTGATACCACTACTGTCAATGTCAGGATTCGATCGATGTAAAAAAAAAAAAAAAGAAAGAAAAATATATATATAATAGCAACACAATCATCACCCCATTTCCCTCATTCAAATCCTTTTTATTTTGGAATGAGAAAATAATACTGTTCTTGATAAAGACCTGAATTTCTGTTCTTGTAAATATGAACTATTTTTTTTTTACCAAACTTGACATTAATTTATGCCAAACTAGACTAAAGTCTAAAGTTGTTATAAAATGTGCCATATTGGATAATTATGATCAGAAGTTCAGCACCATTTTGTGACATGTACATAATGTATATAGCCGAATTTACCGGTTATGGAAAATGTATGAATTGTTATTTATGACAATATTAACAAATGAAACAAATGGAACTAAATGTTTATCAGGAGAAAGTTTCAAATGGAACGAATACCCTGTTAAACCTGAAACGAAACAAAACTATGTGCCTCAACAGTAAGTTGAAGTCTTAAGATTGCCTCAACAGGTAGAGAGGCTCCCTGTTGAAGTTAACTAAAATCAGAGAGACAAAGTTACGCACTGTACATTTGTGCGTGCAGTAATGCAGTACACAAGAATTTATGACTTGAACATAAGACCTTGAGTGCTGTTTGCATTACCCTCATGTAAGCAGGACGACTAGGCCTTGTGTTGAGACTGATTTAGTCATACCGCCATTTTAATGACAAGCTCAATGTGCGAGCGGCCTGCACAATGAGTTAATAATGATGTTTGAGCACAGTTTCTGGCGACGGACTGTTTGAATTTTGATTTTATGAAAATAACATCACCTGGCCAATTATTGTAAAATCAATTCAAGTGCTTCTTTGCAGAAGCGGTGCCAACTCTTGGAGGATTGCTATTTTGTGTGTTTGTGTGTGTGCTAGCATTAGAATCTCACGTTGTCAGCAGCCAGGGTATCCATCATGTAATGCATCACAGAGACTTCATGTGCTGTGCAAAGAAAAGAAAAAAATACATAGATGTAATACCCTGCACATTGATTTATTAGAACTAATTTATGTAGTTTTACCCATATATTCAGCCTCCTTGAGTTTTATGAATTACTGATTTAATAAAGCATGTTTTCAGCACCATAAAATGTTTGTCTGTTTTCCATAAATTAATACTACATTTTGTATTTGATGTATGCATTATGATTTAAACAATATCTTTATAGTCGAAGCTATGAACTGTCAGTTGCGGGCAGAAACGGTCAAGGGGAAACTCAGGTACAAAAATTATAATGTCTTTATTTTGAAAGTCTCTTGAACAATAAAGCTGCCGCACACTGCGTGCAGAAAAGATTACTGGTGATCCAAAGGCAAAAGGCGATAACCGCCGCACACTGCGTACCGGTTGGGGAAAGATGAAAAAGAAACAAAAACAGTCCTTAAACAAAAAACCTGCCGCACTGATCCTCTAGATCAGCGTTTCTCAATCCTGGTCCTCGCGCCCCACCGCTTTGCACATTTTGTATGTTTCTCTTGTCGCTTCCGACATTTGTTCTATTCGAACGTATGTGCCCTGCGAAGTGGACATCACTGGATGTT